>OX101825.2:38415651-39015651 GCA_944452925.2 Chrysolina oricalcia
TTGTTTATGTTTTGTTTTGTTTAATGAATATTATTGATTGTGTTATTATAAAGTATCGTTCCTCATTAATGTACCTCCCTAGCTGATTATAAAAAAACTATATTTTCTACTTTCCATAAATTTATTTTTCATTGTTCATCATTCAACATTTCACACAAGTGATTCCTTTTCTGTATTCCTAACCTGTGGAATTGTCTTACATTCACATTTTCTTGTAAGGAATATCATCTACCAGAACGTTTTCTGCTACTAACTGATTTATTTCCATTATGTCATTTTGTATGATATAAATATTGTATAAAATACAACATGCCATAATATACAGGGTGTTAATTAAGTACGTTGACAAACTTCGGGAGGTGATTCTTTGAAGGTTTTCAGGACGAAAAGTTCATATAAACATATATCCCAAACGGCTTGGTTTTCGAGATACAGGGCGATAAAAATACATTTTTTTCAAGATTTTTTAGAGTTAACTTCGACATTTTCGGCAATAATCAGTTCAAATCAGGCAAGTACAATCCATTCAATAGGACGCACGATACAAAATAATGCATTTCTTAAATAATTCACAGGGTCCTCCTTTTTTCAGAGTCAAGCTTTGTTCAACCCTTCAGAATTTTTTTTTCCGCCGCCACTGACATATTATGAGAAAGGAATAATCAATGTTGTTTCATTTAACATCTTTTTGATATCTTGCATTTTTTCATTTACTTGTACGGTTCAGGGGCTATAATGAAAATATTAATTTAAACATTTTCCAGTGTGGCATAACATTAGAAAATTTGTAAATTAAACATTTTCAATTATTGTAAATTGATGGAAATATTTTTTCAGAATTAGAAAAATCTACGATGAATAAAAATTATACAATAAAAAATATAAAGACAAGCTTTTATACAAATGCACTGAAAATGAAAAAAGAATTTGTTTCATTTTTTGTAGGTTATTCTGTGAGTATCAAAATCTTTCTGTACAAGATTACCTAGATCAAACAATGAAATGAATTATTTTTTCCTTTTCAGTGTATTGTATAAAAACTTTAAAATGTTTTCTTTTTATAATTTTCATTTTTAACATTTTAGTTTATTTTTTATGTGAAATTGAAAATCTCCATCCAAAAACCATCACATACCAATTTTGAACAGAATCGGATCATAATCACAAAACTCGTCCGCCATATTGGAGCCGCCATTTTGTTTTTTAACAAACAATTTTTTAATGCATTGTCACCGGAATTACGGAAACCTGCCAAATTTCAAATTAATCGGAGTATTAGAAGTGGGTCAAATTCAACTTTTATTAAATTGTTTGTTAGTTAGTTACAAGTGAAGCTGAATAAAAGCTTGTTATTGTAAAGATGTGATTTCTTTTTGTGATATCTAACAGAAAACTACTATCTCCCCGTCACTGCGGTACGCTGGATATTAAACTAGATCTGACAGATATTGGAAAAACCTTAACTTTCAACCTGAAGATTCTGATGGTAAAAATGTGCATTTTCATTGAGATATTTGATTAAAAATGTTTTTACCCATCAGTCTTGATAGAGAAATTTTTTTTTATTTTAAAAAAAGATATTTTTTAGTTTTCAATTGAACGTTTCCTTTTCAACATAAAAAACTTCCGAAAGGTAATCCTGTAATGGAAGATAGTTATCTAATAGTCGCAGATCATTACACATTTGATTTTCATTTATGAATCTCTGGTCATAACTCCGAAAAACTAAATCAAACAAATTTTTGTTTCCGTACGGAGTACATTATTTTATCAGAAATTTCGGTTTGTTTTTTCTTCTGCAGTAACGCAGAAATTTTGTAATCAATTTGAATTCATAAAAATAGCAAAGTGGGCTTTGATATTAATTCATTTATTTAAATATCAACAACTTGACAGTTATCGAAAGTTGAGAAACTGTCTCATTGTTAATTCTTCATTAGTGCAAGCTATAAAGCAGATTCATTCAATATTCCTTTGAAATGGCAGACATGCACTCAATGTATGGAATGGCTGATGGTAACGCTCGTGCCGCCAGACGAATGTATCTAGAAAGATTTCCACAACGTCATATTCCCAGCACACAAATGTTCATCAATATTCGCTCCCGTCTTCGTGAGACGGGTACTTTCAAGAGGTCTGCTGTTCTCATAGGAAGATCCAGGAGAGTTAGAACAGTTCAGATAGAAGAAGCTGTACTTAACGAAATTGAGCAGCATCCAGACACCAGTACAAGACAAATTGCGGCACAGTTTAACGTAACCCATGTATTGGTATGGCAAATTTTAAAAGAGCAACAACTTTATCCCTATCACATACAGCGTGTTCAAGCTCTTCTGCCAAAGGATTTTCCAAAGAGATTAACTTTTTGCACTTGGATTCGAAATAAATTGTTGGGAAATCCATGGTTTTTATCTCAAGTGTTATTCACCGATGAGGCATGCTTTTCCCGTAAAGCCATTATTAATTTTCACAACAATCATATGTGGGCTGATGAAAACCCACACGCCGTGATTGAAAACCATTTTCAAGAGACGTTTTCTGTGAATGTTTGGGTTGGAATTGTAGGGAATTTCCTTATCGGGCCACATTTTCTGCCTCATAGACTCAATGGTGACCATTATCGACATTTTCTTGAATTCATCTTACCTGGACTCCTAGAAGAGATCCCACTGAGGGAAAGAATTGGAATTTGGTTTATGCATGATGGTGCTCCAGTTCACTTCAGATTGGTTGCACGCCAATATTTAGATGAGAATTATTCTGATCGCTGGATTGGGCGTGGTGGGCCACAACTTTGGCCACCAAGGTCACCCGATATGAATCCACTTGATTTTTTCCTCTGGGGGCACCTTAAATCATTAGTGTACCGAACTCCAGTTCAAAGTGAAGAAGACCTGAGGAATCGCATACAGGAGTCATGCGGAATTATAAGAAACACTCCTGGTATTTTTGAGCGTGTCCGCCAGTCTATGGTTAGGCGCATAAACGCATGCATTGAAGTTGGCGGTGGCCATTTCCAGCAGCTGCTCTGACATATCAATTTCAATAATGGTCCTTTTCTGAACTTAATTTTATTCCTAGGGAATTTATGTTACTTTGCTCTAGTATTTGATAATAAAGTTATTCACTATTGAAAATGTCCAAAATTATTTTGCCATAATTAACTTTGTGCAATACATATTCAACCTGAGTTATGGTAAAAAATGTATGGGAGCTCCATAACATTACATTTTCTCTACACGAGCAGAAAATAGCTATTTGTGTAATGAGAACAAAATGACGTATTGCGTCACGCGCTAATCTTTGGAGAGTGGCAATGACACTTCGAGAAATGAATTATTTTATATCATGCACACTATTGAATGGATTGTACTTGTCCAATTTGAACTAATTTGTTCGATTATTGTCGAAAATTTCGAAGTAAACTCCAAAAACTCCTAAAAATGTATTTTGATCACCCTGTACTTCGAAAACCAAGCCGCTTGGGACATGTTTATATGAACTTTTCATCTTGAAACCTTTCAAAGAATCACCCTTCAAGTTTGTTAGACTATTTGCTTCTCAAATTTTTTTATGTTATGCGTTACTGGAAAATGTTTGCGTTAATATTTTCATTATAACTCCTGAACCGTACAAGTAAATGAAAAACATCAAGAGAGCAAAAAGATGTTAAATGAAACAACATTCATTATTCCTTTCTCATAATATGTCACTGGCGGCGGAAAAAAAATTCTGAATGGTTGAACAAAGCTTGACTCTGAAAAAAGGAGGACCCTGTGAGTTATTTGAGAAATGCATTATTTTGTATCGTGCGTACTATTGAATGGATTGTACTTGCCTAATTTGAACTGATTATTGTAGAAAATGTCGAAGTTAACTCTAAAAAATCTTGAAAAAAATGTATTTTTATCACCCTGTATCTCGAAAACCAAGCCGTTTGGGACATATGTTTATATGAACATTTCGTCCTGAAAACCTTCAAAGAATCACCTCCCGAAGTTTGTCAACGTACTTAATTAACACCCTGTATTTACAAGCCCACTCAATATCTCTAATATCAAAATGTTTCAAACACCTGAATCTCTTTTTCAATAAAGCAAAGGCTCGTTCTATAGTGGATCTCACACATGACAATTTATCTTTATAAGGAACCATCAGTGTTGATAAACAGGGGTATGCTTTGTCAGCAACAAGATGAAAATCATTCTCGAATTTTTCCAATCTTCTGGTTGTCAAGTAACTGTATAGTTCACTTCGTCTCAGAACATTGGCATCATGTGTGGATCCTACTTCCCCCACATAACAATGAGTGAAGAGCATTTGGTGATCGCAAACTACCTGGAATTCAAATAAGAAATAGTAATGTAGGTTATAGATATGCCAATTTCATGTCTATGTCACCTGAAGAGTTATTGCTGCAAAATTTTTCCTACATATATATGAGAGGGGGTTATTCTTAGGCGTTGGAATTGGAATATAGCAACCATCCACTACCCCTATAGTATTTGGAAAACCCATTTGATGGAAAGCAGTTTCCACTACTTGAATATAATTATCCCTGGGCCATTTGATAAACATCATCATAGTTTCTAATAATGCCTCTGTTACCCTTCTAACCCGAGTTCTAACCGTTCTTATTGCAGTGGCTTTGTCAAAGTTGAACCGACTGCAGATGGATCTGAAAAATAATATACCATTGAAATGCTACGATATAATTTTTATTGGGTACTCATTCGTTAAATATTTTTTCTAAAAAATATAGAATGAAAAAAAAGTACCTGTAGCAATCTGGTGTACCAAAATACCAGAGTGTGAGTAATAGTTGGTCTTTAGGGGGGACAGAATGTCTACCAGTGGTTTCATCTGCAATCATTTTATCCTTAATCAAAGACAGAATACGATTAAAAGTCCCCCTAAACATTCTGAAGTGCTCCCGGAATTCTTCATTCCTATAATTATCCACTACTGCACTGACAAAATTTCTAATTCTTGGTCTAATTTCTACAAAAACAAGTTCACTATTCGGCTGTATGTACAAGAACATCATCATTTTTACCTATGGGTCCTCGGGTTTCTATAACATCATCATCATCAGAATCGTCACTGGACGATAATAACAGCTCTTGTAAGAAAAAAGTTGCTATTGGACGTTGGTTCATTTCGAATTTCTCAATTTTCAACGTGATTTGACAAAACGACGACCACCGGTCCACAGGTTGACAGGTTCCAAAGTAACCGCTTTTTCAGGCAACCGTATTCAACCGAGAGTCAATCGCTGTCAAATTTTGTAGTTGGTGTTTGGTGACTTTCGGACCATACCCTTAACCGGCTTCATGCGGCAAATCTATTAATAAGTCCAGAAAAATGCCATTTCTGCAGACAAAAATTGGTTTATTTAGGTCTGTCCAGAGGGAACAAAAACCGATCCAGCGAAAGTCAGGGCAATAATGGATATACCGCCGCCACGGAATTTGAAAACATTACGAGGTTTTTTAGGTGTGACCTCATGGTATAGAAGGTTCATAGAGGATTACGCGCGTATAGCGGCGCCTTTAAACCATCTGTTGAAAAAAAATGTAAAGTGGAATTGGACAATGACTCAGGAGGATGCTTTCCAATTTTTGAAATTGGCTCTCGTGAGCCCCGATTTCTCGAAAACATTTTATCTCCAGACGGATGCCTCAGATGGTCTTGGAGCGGCGTTGATACAGTAGATAAATGGGCACGATCGCGTAATAGCCTACGCGAGCAGAACACTCAACGAGCGAAAATATTCTGCCACCGAAAAAGAATGCGCTGCAATAGTATTCGGAATTCGCAAAATGAGACCTTATTTGGAGGGTTACCATTTTGTGGTTATAACGGACCATCTTCGTTGGATCAACTCTATTGATTCTCCTACGGGTCGGGTTGCTCGGTGGGCTCTGGAATTACAGCAATACGACTATGAGGTCCAGTATCGAAAGAGAGTGCTGAATAAAGTTGCCGATGCACTTTCTAGGCAACCCCTGCCCGAGAATCCTAACGAAGAAGAAACAGAAATCATGCTGATCGAGGGAGCAGCTCAATGCGGATGGTACAGTCGGCTGATTGAGGAAGTCCAGGAAAATCCCGAGAGTCACACAGATTTTTGCGTAATCGATGGCCAACTCTATCATCATTGTTGGGATCGAAATTCCATAAATGAAAACGATTTTATCAATCAATGGAAATTGTGCGTACCGACTCCGATAAGAAGACTCATCATACAGGAAAATCATGACGCTCCTGTAGCTGGTCATTTGGGTGTATGCAAGAATATAAACCAGAATTACACGGAGGTATCACTGGCACAAAATGGTCAAGGAGATCGCTCAGTATGTACGGAGTTGCCCAAGCTGTCAGTTGTTCAAACCGGAGCAACAACAATTACCTGGGAAAATACAGCCGGTAGTTTATCGGGGTCCTTGGGATACCGTCGCGGTGGACATCGTAGGGCCTATACCTCGTTCAAAAAAGGGAAATATGTATTCATGGATCGTTTCATCAAGTGGGTAGAATGCAAACCCGTTCGGTCCGTCGCAGCTAAAGTAATAGCAGAGGCCATGAACGAAAAGATTTTCACTCGTTTTGGACGCCCAAGGATAGTTATTTCGGATAATGGGAGGCAATTCGTCAGCCAAGAATTCAAAAGACTGCTTAACGCATACGGAGTTCGTCAGCAGTTAACGCCGCCATACTCTCCTCAATGTAACCCCGTCGAAAGAGTAAATAGGGTTTTGAAAACAATGATCTCCCAGTATACTGACGGCGAACCGCAACAGTGGGACCGGTGGTTACCAGAGTTGCGATTCGCAATTAACACAGCTACGCAAGAATCCACTGGATATACCCCAGCGATGTTGAATTTTGGAAGAGAATTAGTGCCACCCGGACCTTGTTTACATGAAGAAATCTCATCAACCGAGCAAGAAATAGATCCGTTTGCCGAAAGAAACTTATCTCAAGCATCTTACGGCCAATCCAAATATTACAATATGCGAAGAAGGGAATGGGCACCTAAAGTAGGAGATACAGTTATGTCACGAACACATCATTTATCCTCCGCACCTTAGCATTTCAACGCCAAATTGGCAACAAAATTTGATGGGCCATACAAGGTAATAAGAGTGGATTCTCCCGTAATTTTTCGTCTAAGGCCGGTGAATGGTGGACGGTTGGTTACTGCCCATGTCAAAGATATCAAACCTGCAAGGTAAAAAAAAAATAAAAAAAAAGAACAAAAAACACCACAGGAGCATTTAAAACCCGTTCCTGCTATCGGTCTATGGCAGAAATTAGATTGAAACGGTAGAGTTCATAGTGACTGATATTGTTTTGTTGTCAACAATTCCATTGAAATGACTAGCAGTCAACGCCAATACATGCACCAGGATGCCGTAGCGATGGTATCACAGGAGTATGATGATCATGCAAGTAATCCAGAGTGGATGAATAAAAGGTCTGCACTGTTCCCGGCAAAGATAAATATAATTCAAAATATTATAATCCCGGCACCTGATTCTCCGCCTAGAGTAGTCGAGGAATTGACAGTGGAGAATCCTCCCCGAGAGACCAAACACACGGAAACCAACATGTAGGAAGAATGGATAATCATAAGCGATTCGGAAGAATCCGAATTTGAAGTAATTCAAAAATGGCCAGAAGACATCGATATAATAGATGTGGATAATGGATCCATTTTAGATTTGATGGATGTTGAAACTCAAGCAGCGGTGAACTACTTGTTAAGGGAATATGAACCCCAATCTCCAGTTCCCCGAAATACGAATGAAATTTCGAGTTTCAGTCAGACCCTAATGCCGGAAAAGCACAATATGGAAAAGGCGATAGAACAAGGTCTTTGCTCGCCGTCGATTCAGGCCGAACTATCTTACATACAGACCCCAGAAGAACATCCGACATTGACTGGAAAAGTGCAGGGAAGTCTGCGAAGAAGAGAACGCCAGCGATGGAATAAAAGGAAGACATCGTTACCACCTTGAAGTTATCAGATGACTATTTATTTGTTTATTTTGGATGGAATCCGTTTTGAGTTATGATTTTGTTGAATTTGAAGTGGAAGTTGTAGTCCAGATATGGAAATACATTTTTTTGGCTACGGAAGTAATATTTATTTCGTAGATTTTGTTCTACCTACTTGCCCAGTAAAAAAGGTAATTTGAAATTGATTTTTATTTTTATGAGTAAAACGAAGTTTCCCTCAAGAAAGTAAGGGGGGAGTGTAACAAATAGTAAAATATCGGGATTCGTTACTCCATTTTTCATAAACATTTTGAGTTGCGAAGGTCTCAGCAAAGTTCAATTCAAGGTGTACCGACCGCGCAGCTAAAACGGAGCAGGCAGCGCGCACATCAAGCCCCACTTTACGTTCAATTCGAGGTGTACCGATCGCGCAGCCAGAGCGGAGCATGCAGCGCGCGCATCGAGCCCCACTTCAGCAGAATGTAGTGGAAGGGAACATCGAGAGTCCAGTTCGTCAAAACTGCAGAAGCGGAGTTTAGTTGATCTCAACCGTTTCAAATATCCAGTCGAGTATTCCGGAGCAAGGTTTTTATCAATGATATTCATACCGTAGAATTCCAGTACAAATATTGAGTCAATAAAATAACCGAAACATTTTCATTTGAACTATTAACGATTTATGAGTTGTCGCTATTAGGTACGTTTAACTACGACGCTAATAAGGTCAACCATAAGTTGTTCCGAGCTAAGAATTCAGACTGGTGGTAATAGGTACGGTTAGTTCCGACGCTATTGACTCCAGACCTAAGATAAGGGAGATATTTCGGTAAGAATTAAGTTGAGATAATTGGTTCATTTTGTTCGGGAAAATACAAGTTGAGATCGACGCTTTGAGAATCCTATTTTCACTCCTGTTTTACCTACTGTGTTTTAGGTACGTCTTCGGACGACGCTAACTCATAGGTACGTTTAATTACGTCGCTAAATCATAGGCCGCCCATTCCGCCCATATTCTTCCATTGCGAAGAATCCTGTTTCTGCTAAACAGATTTTTATTTTTATGGTCTCACCTGCGTTTTCGGTACGTTTTCGAACGACGGTAAATCACAGGCCGCCCATAGTCTTTAAACTGTGAATAACCCTGTTTCTTTTGAGTAGAATTCAGTTAATGGTCTCGCCTACGTTTTAGGTACGTTTAATTACGACGCTAAATCATAGGCCCATACCGCCCATATTCTTCAATTGCGAAGAATCCTGTTACTACTCAACAGATTTTTATTTTATGGTCTCTCCTACGTTTTAGGTACATTTTTGAACGACGCTAAATCGCAGGCCGCCCATACCGCCCATATTCTTGTTATCATTGAAGAATCCTGTTTTGCTGATTTGTTTTCAGTTAATGGCCAACCTGAGTATTGGGAACGTTACGAAACGACGCTGAAACTATATTTGACCATACCGCCGATATTATTTGATTCATTGGGGAATTATATTCAATTGTTCTGTATTTCAATTTATGATTTAATTCATAACATCACGGGTATTCATAACCCTCGTGATCTGGTCTCTTTCCGAGACGAATCCAGCTCGCCTGCAGTATCACCGAACGAATGGTTTGATCTTTGGAGAAAGAAAGCCGTATTTTTGCTGATGATATTTGGAATAGATAGCCGTTACGAAGAAATGAAATATTTAATTATTTTAAGTTTCAAATAATAATAGAATTGTATTAATAGGCAATAAACTCACTTATATCAATTAGTTGACGTTTACATTATTGAATTTGGCATTGAAAGTAAAGAAAATCTGAAACCTGGACGTACTCAACTGTGCTGAGCTAATCCCGCAGACAATAACGTCACACTCCTATTGACAAGGGATATTGCCTCACTAAAGATTATTTTTACACGTCGCCAAAATTGACAGACATACTACTTGCCAAAAAGACTGATATTTACAGCACATTGAAAATCAACCGGAAGGAGATTCCTCCTGCTTTAAAAAATAAAACATTTATAGTTGGAGAAATGGTAGCCTTTCAGAGGGGAAAAGTCTGTATCGTGCACTGGAAAGATAAAAAGGATGTGACGCCTTTATCTACACTTCACAACACTGAGATGAAAACATATGAAACATGGCAAGGAGAAAGTTTAACCAGTAATAGTGATCGATTCCAATCACACAATGGGCGGCATAGATAAGGTTAACCAACATCTTTCTGATTATCCAATTACCTGAAAACGTGGAAAGGAGTACTACAAAAAAACCGTTTCTTCCCACCTTTTGGAGATAGCACTTTGGAACTCCCATATTCTTTATAAGAAAAAAGATGACAGATTGGCTCTTGTGAGATCAATTATTGAAAATTCAACATCAATCTGCCTCCTTCAAGCCCTGGTCGACCAAGTACCAGTGAAAATCTTCTTGTTTGTCAGCTACGCACTATCCAGACTATTTTCCTCCAACAGAAAAAACAATGTCCAACCCGAAGGTGCGTGATATGTTCTCGGAAACGCGATAACTCTGGAAAACCTGTTATAGAGAGAGAGAAATATGCTTTATTGTCCAAAGAAGTTGTTCTCATTGACAAAGCTTGTTTCTCAAGAATAACCTTAAGTGTAAAAAATAAATAATAGTAACACCAACAAGTAAGAGTCTACAAGAGACGTCATCAGTTTAAGAAAGAAAATATAATAACAGCACCGACAAACAGCTCTAAAAATATCCAACTACATAAAATCCAATAAGTTATTAAAATCTACTTAGAAGGTAATCAGGAATAAGCCTATGCATACATATCCGCTAATGTTAATTAAAAACTTTAAAAATATACGTCACCAGTTAAAAATGAATAAATAAAAGTAACAACAAGTAGTTCTAATACCCATCAACAAATTACAAGGAATAAGCCTATATATAAGTAAGTCTGCTAATGCTCGTCGTTAAAAAACTCAGTAACAGGGGGCGATCCAATAGTAGATGTTTTACGCTCTTCCGGAAGTTATCAAGCAAGCTAATTTTCCTAATTTCTATTGGGAGGCGGTTGTACATTTTGCAACCATTGTAAATCAGAGAATCTTTGATAAGATTTGTTGCCGGGCGTGGAAGCTTGATGACGCTGATTTGGCGAGTGGCGTAGTGGGAAGGATATGTGTCAAAGTTATTAATATTTTTCTTGACTATACATACCGTTTCTAGAATGAAGATATCGACTACAGTTAGAATTTTGTGTTTACGAAAGAGGGGTTTACAGGTTTCACGGAATTTGGATTTAGTCATACATCTAATGGCACGCTTTTGTAATATCATAATGGACTGCAAATGGTTATTTTTTACTGCCCAGAAGGCAATACCATATCTTAGGTGAGACTCTATCAGTGAGTGATATACCATCTTGGCCGTGGATATACCTAATTCGTTTGAAATTATGCGGACAGCGTAACAACCCGATGCTAACCTGCTCTTTAGGTGAGTGATGTGACTATCAAACTTGAGTTTAGTGTCAATTTGCAATCCGAGAAATTTTGTTTCACACCTATTTTCTATGAAATTATTTCCTAGGGGCAGATTATTGATTTCACATCTGAAACCTATGACGTTTGTTTTTGACACATTGAGAGAGTATAATAGAAGTGAATCTGCTATTCCGGGGTTAGTGAAGTTTTCCATAGGATTGATTTCCGATGGTAAATCTTTTGTCAGGTTTGCAGCTACAGAGCAGTAGTATTCATTGAGTTTATTTGGGAGTATGGCCACTTCGTGATGTGGTCTGTTGTTTTTTCCCCGGAGATCATTAATTATTTGTCAACTTTTTTTAACTTTATTGGAGGACTCATCAATTTGCCTCTTGTAGTACTTTTCTTTTGCCCTCTTTATTATTTTTCTTTAAGTGGTGCGATACCTATTAAAATACCTATGGAAGAATTCTCCATTTGTGAATTTTCATATAAAGAAGAGCCGCTATTGTTGTTGGAGTTGTAACGTAGGTTTATGTGTTGTTCCGTGTTTTGAAAATTATTACGTGAATTTTTTTTTTTTCGTAGTTTAATTTTTTTTTACTTTTATCAGAAATATATAATTTTTAAGATAAATCATGGTTTTTATCAGAGTTTTCAGTGATATTTTTTGGTAATAATTTCTCAAAGTCGAAATGAAGAGTTATCTCGGTTTAGTACTAGTACGTCAATTTTAGTTGAAGCCAAATGCAAAAAAAAACATTTATAGAAAAAAAAGAAATGTTTCACTCTATGTGATCTATGAGAAACTCAATTTAAAAAAATTGGTAATTTTTGCACAGAAAATAATGAAAATATTAGGAAGGCAAGCGGATAATAACGGATAGGCTTCATCGCCAACAAAAATATTAAGGACTGCAGTATTAGTTTACTGTACTGGAGGAATATGGAGACGCTCGAATTGTTATAACTGAAAAAGTGATGAAGAGAAGGTGCCCACATCGCTCTGTTTTACATATCCTCCTACATCGACAATACTAAATCAATAATTTGCATCGGCAACAGCTTGCAGAACAATAGAAAAGAATATTTTGTAATTATAGTACACAGTCCCAGAGTGAGGATATGCTTCCCGTCAATTGCACCTAAACAATTTGAGAAATTCCACTTCTCGTAAAATTCTTCAGCTGTCCCTTTGAACATATCTTTTGTGGGGATTTTCATGTGCACAGGTTGTAATACTTCCCATATAGCTTTTACAGTCCTTTGAACAATTAATGATACAGTTGTTGCACCCATTCGAAAAGTGAAATCAATACTTTTAAAAGACGATCCTGTGGCCAAGTACCTAAAACATTGAATTTATTCATATGCACAATTGTAAAAATTACTTGAATACTAAAATGTCTGTTATTATCAATACCTATAACAATCAAATTGCGCAACTGTCGGTCTAGGGGAAGTAACAGTCTATGGGTACGTACAGAGTGCACGCGAGAAAGCAATATCGCGAGTCGGCTTCTCGCTTGCCGGGAGTCAGCGCGAGAAAAAGCAATTGATAATCAATGGAAGCGGTCAAAGTGACAACGCTCATCTCGCGCCTCAGGGTACGACAGCTTACCGGAATGAATTATTATTTCTGGTTTCCGATTCAGATTCATTTCTCGCGTCGGCCAGAAGGTTCCTGTTTATAAGAGTAATTACTACGAATTTAACTGGTCTGCTGGGACTAAAAAGAACATAAAAATTCTAATATGGAAGTGATCACAAGTCGTTCGTCTTGAAAGATATTCTTTTGACAAACGTTACACCAATTCTTCATCAAGCGAATTTAAATTTTTTTCAAAGTGCAATAAAAAGTTCCATTCTAAAATATTCTTGAATATTTTTTGGGTGACTTTTTAACTTGGAGAACTGGTGATTATATTCACCTCACGTATGGCACTTAACACTAATTTCGTGAGCTGCATTTCTCTCAGGATGAAGTTTCGAAAGTACATTACTTTCAGCAGCTAGACTTAAAAAAAACATATCTTCCTGAGATAATGGTAATGATACTGGGTGGAGGACGCAAGCATCAGTGACTAGGCCCCAGCGGGTCCTTTTCGCAAACCCCGGCATCTCCATTCATCCCATGGCGGATACCTGCTCGAACCTCTTTGACCTTCTCAAGAGAGTCGAAATATCCTTCCATTGCAATGAGTGCAATTTATCCTCCTCAATAGTGGCAGCTCCGAAGACGTTTTGTCTGAGCCTGCCATAAATACCACTATCGCAGTAAGTGGAAGGAGTCCTCCTCGCCACATTCCGCGCATAGTGGGTCAGCCTCGAGTCAGATGCCTCCTGAGGCTGCAGAGGCCGATTAGAACTCCCACCAAGAGTTGGAGTTTTTTGCGGCTTAGCTTCAGTATCTTGGCCGTCCTTGCCCTGTCGGGCCTCGATACCATCTGCTTTGACTGCCTGCAGCCGTCTATCCCTCTCCATTCTTTTCCTAGGCCCACTCAGTCAGTGCCGCTGTTACTTTTCTCCTTGTTATGCCGAGTGCAGGTTCGGGCCCGTAGTAGGGTTGCCCGGCTCCTTGTTTGGCTAGCTGGTCCGTCTGCTTGTTGCCTTCAATCCCAGCATGGCCCAGGACCCAAATCAGCGTTATTTCTTTTTCAGTCGTAAGACTCTCCAGGGCATCTCTGCACTACTGAATCAATGTTGATCTGGTTCAGGTTGCATTCAGAGCTCTGATGGCGGCCTGATTGTTCTAGCAGACATTCACGTCTCTCTTGGCCGGACCTAACCTCTTCCACTCTGGTTGCCTCCAGGATGGCATACACCTCTGCTTGGAAAACTGTTGTCAGAGAACCTAGCATATATGCTCTTTTCTCTCCGTTTTCCAAGTAAACTCCTGCTCCGGCTTCCTGAGATAACTCCATGATCATGACTGATCCTGCTCTACTTTCCTAAACTGTCACCTGGGTAGAGCAACCTGTCTGTACTAAGACCACACCTCGCGTTCACGCCAGCAAACTTGCTAGTGCGAGTTTTTCGTAAGCGAGAAGCCGACTCGCGATATCGCTTTCTCGCGTGCACTCAGGGGGTTATTCTCGATTCATTCGACTTCCAAGTCGTATACGAATAGAAGAGACAAATATACATATTTCATGTGTGTTAGTGTGAAACAGTAAATCGAATTCGCATACGTACAAACTCGAGAATAGGACCCCTGGACGCAAACTATCGCAGGTCTCTTTTCTCGTAACCCACGCTCCTACGAACCAAGCAGCTTCGCAACAATCTGTGTTGCAAGTATTGGATTGCCGAGTTCATTATTCATTTATACATACGTCCATAGTTCATATCAGATTGTTATGAACAAATGTCTGATTCGAAGGATAATTATAATATTCACCTACACTTAACATTTTGAAAAAAAAAATTATAAATTGTTAAACTGAAAATTATATTCAAATTAAATTGTGAATGTAGAGTTGTTACAACCTCTCTTGTTCGTCTCTGATTCATTCGGAATTTAAACGCGTATAGGTTTTGACAAA
Source organism: Chrysolina oricalcia (assembly GCA_944452925.2). Taxonomy (NCBI): domain Eukaryota; kingdom Metazoa; phylum Arthropoda; class Insecta; order Coleoptera; family Chrysomelidae; genus Chrysolina; species Chrysolina oricalcia. Next base: position 38,430,656 of record OX101825.2, read on the forward strand.
CGATGATCGGAGAAGTCAATTCCAGATTGGTTTTGGGGATCGTAACGAAAGCGCACTAGGTTTGCGCAGTTCACCAACGTAATAGATATTAACCGTGCACCTATTTCAAGTCTGGGATTCAGTGAGAAAAGGAAAGATTCCATTTTTGTGGGAAAACACATTAGCTTCGGAGCAGTCGATCATCTATTTGCTTGGTGTTGTATTAATGTGATTTCTCAGATATATGCCCAACAGATATGGGAAAGAAATTGGGAAGGAAACGATTGATTCCTGTTGAGAATTTTATAAAATTTCTCATTGAATAACAGAGTGAAATTAATAATTTGAATGCTGCTGATTACTATTCAGTAGAGCATCTTAATATTTTTTCAAGAAGGTAGACTACGAGAGTCGTCGTAATATTATGAATTTATTGAAAAGCAATATTGATCTTATTAAAGTGAATTTTATGGAGGACTATCAAACCGATTCTGAAAATGTAGATAAGAAAAAATGCAGACCCTTGAAAATAAGCTTCTTGTAGGTGCTCTGGAAAAATTGGGAATGGATATTAATACTGTGAAAGAACAATCATATTTTCCCAAGAATTCTGTTTTTGCAAAGTTATGTGTAGAGCTTGGCAAAAAAAACTCGAGAAAGAATCAAAAATATATAAAACAAAGATGTCAAACGATTGCCATCAATATTCCCTACAGGAGTAGCACTCCACTAATGAAAGAGGATGTTACCGAAACTCTTTCAACTGAATCACCTGACCTATCTATTATATTTCCATATGAAAATGTTGAGAATTTGATACCAGTTGTAATTGATAGTCAAATATTAGCATCCAGTAGGAGTGACTACGATATTGGAGCCGCTGTTATTTTGATGAATAAATCGAATTCCAAACAATGTGAATTCAAAACATTACCTGTTGGTACAACTAATAGCAGAAGAAATAGCTGCAACCCGCATCAAACGAGAATTCAATTTCAAGCAGTGTAATTTTTTCTAGGGAATATTCTCGTTCAATTTGATGGAATGGAATGACATTTGGCAAAACGAACAATTGAAGTCGGATGTATATAATTATAAACTGTCCAAAAAATTCTAATAGGTTAACAACACTTGTCCATTCATTATAAAATCAGTGAATATTAGGCCAACACCTTTCATTCGATTATACGGATATTGTAAACATGGTGAGTGCAAGTCCTTCAAACTATTCATCAAACCTAATGATCGTGGAGCAGAAGTGTCGGTTTACAGTACGGGGTTGAACTATTGTCACTCTCCAGCCCCATTGAATAGACCTGCCCGAGGAGTGGAGGAGAGACTGAAGGAAAATAAACTTTCTGTAGTAAGATCACAGGATATCTTGAGCTTTTCTGATTTGTTAATCGGGCACGGAAACCTGGACAATGTGAGATCTTATTCGGCATACAAAAAAATCAGGAGTACCTCGCAAAAAAAAGACAGACATGGAGATGATTTGTTTGACGTCATACTTATGAAGAGATCTTATGACTTTAAAAAAACATTTATATATTCAGAAAGTGAACCATTTAAAGTACAAATAATTAGTAAAGCACAATTGGACGTAATTTCTTCTGAAAAAATATCTGATATTCACATTAATGCTACTGGTAGTTGTGTACGTAAAATGGAGCACACAAAAAAACAAATATTTTATAGTGCAGGCGATATCGAGCTTCAACAGGTGAGTACAGCATTTCCAGTATTTGAGATGATTGGTTGTGAGCATGACACTAATACTATTTCTATCTGGCTGAGAAACGTCAAAAAATATTTTATTTCAAATAAACAATGGCCTATTTTTCGTAGAGCCATTACTGATTTTAGTCATGCTCTGATCAATTCGATTTTGGAGAGCTGTAATGATATGACAATGTTGGATTATCTGAAACTGACCTACTCAATAATCATGACAAATGATTCATTGGCAGAGGTCAACTTCATTGTCAAAAAATTATGCTGTCCTCACTTGATGAAAAATATCAGTCGTGATGTGGCCAGCTCCATTTTACATACAGAACACAAACAGTTTCTTATCGAAAGTAATGCAGCAACTTTCAATTTTTCTAGTATATGGATATTATCAGAATGGTTGAAATATTTGAGTGTATTATTACTTTCTCCATTTACGAACAATTCTGTAGAAGCTGCAATAAAAAATTTGTTGGGAATCATCATTATGATCAGCCATGGAAAATAGGAAAAAGAAAGGGGTTGTTATAGATATAGAAAAATAATAATATATTTTTGAGGTTGTCAAAATACAAAAAATAAAAAAACATTATCCAGTTGTTAAAATAGTTATTTCTGAACGAAGTAAGAACATTACAAATTGGCGACGAGATAAAGAACGAAATCTACAACTTCAGTATGCCAAACCAGTCGGAAACCAGTCTCACAAGTCATTCCAGTACTATGATGAGAAGTACGTACGGAAAAGTACGCGAGTTTGTCCCAGAATCTGATACCTGGGATATCTACGAAGAACAGCTACAATATTATTTCGAAGCTAATGAAATAAGAGATTCTTCGACCAAAAAAGCTATCCTTCTGTCCACCTGCGGAACTAGTTTATTCATGACAATTCGATCCGTTGCAGCACCAAGTCAAATCAAGGATTTAACCTATGAGAATATCGTTGACTTACTGAAGAAAAGGTATAATCCCCAGCCGAACAAAATCATCGAATGCTTTAAATTCAACCAGAGAATCCAAAAACCTGGTGAATCGATTCAAGAATTCATCGCAGCTCTTCGTAGTTTGAGCCAGTTCTGTGAATTCACAGATTTAGATGACATGTTACGTGACCGGTTGGTGATCGGAGTGAAGGACAGATGAAGCACAAACTAGTGAAAATACCCAGAAGAATATGATTGATCTGAAAAATAATCATGTTTCAAATTCTATTAATAAAATACACTCCAACCAGAACTCATCCAGGAATTCCAAGAAGACGATTTCGATAAAAGAAAACCCACAGTGGAAGACATGTTTTAGATGCACAGAAAAGCATAGCCCGGATTCGTGTCGTTTCATCAACTCTACGTGCAATTTTTGTGGAAATACAGGGCACATATTGAAGGCATGTATCACAAAAAAGAAATCTAGAATTACTGGAAAGAATCAAAGTTTGCATAGATTCCCCAAACGAAGTGAAGCTACACACACAATCGGAAGTGAAAATGACCAGAATGTAGTTCATATCGATGAATACATCAATTATCATAACAATTGTCAACGTGACAGAGTGCCAGCATAAAAAAAATCGTAGAAATTGAGGGGCATTCTATCGAAATGGAAGTCGATTCAGGTGCTGGATATTCCATCATCGGTGAAACAGAATTCAATGAAGTTCTACCCCACAAGAAGTTGAACAAGTCAAATATACAACTTCACACATGGGGCCAACAGTGGTCGGTGAAGTTCCAGGGAAGGTAAAAAACAGCGAGAATATAGCCAAATTACCTTTAATAGTGATAAAAGGAAATGGACCTGCATTGGTAGGAAGAAATTGGTTCGATTTTCTGAATATTGCCATTCCAGATTCAATCCTGAAAATTACAAATTCAGTTCCTGTCCAGCTACAAAGTTACAGTGAAGTTTTTGCCGATAATTTAGGAGGATACAAAGGTGAACCAGTGAATATTCCAATCAAAGAAAACGCTATTCCTATATTTTGCCGTGCCAGACCAGTCCCTTTTGCCTTGGGAGAGAAAGTTGAAAGAGAAATAGATCTCATGGTGAAAGAATGAGTATTGGAACCAGTCAAGTATGAATGGGCATCACCAGTGGTACCCGTGTTGAAAAGTGATGGAAGAATTCGACTTTGTGGTGATTATAGAAGAATCAACCAGGTTGTTATCAGTGGAGTTTTTCCTTTGCCCACGAATACAGAGGTGTTTTCAAAACTTGCTGGTGGAAAAATTTTCACGAAATTAGATTTGGATCGAGCTTACACCCAGGTTCGAGTGACAGAAAATACGTCAAAATTTCCGACACTGAATACTCATCGAGGATTATACAGGGTGACCAGATTACCGTTTGGAGTATGCTCGTCTCCTTCAATTTTCCAGCGGATTATGGAATCACTCCTCATTGACATTCCAGGAACTGTTGTTTATCTTGATGATATACTCATAACAGGATCATCCGATGAAGAACATTTGTTCAGAGTGAATCAAGTGTTGAGGAGATTACAAGACCAGGGATTGCATTTGAAGGCTGAAAAATGTCACTTTGCTGTCAAAGAAATAATTTATCTTGGATTCAAAATTGATTACTCCGGTATCCATCCAACTGAAGATAAAATCCAGGCTATCCAGAAAGCACCAATTCCAGAAAATAAAGAACAACTTTTTTGGGTTTGATCAATTTTTATGAAAGATTCATGGAAAATAAAGCGACATTATTGCATCCATTACATAATTTACTCCAGAAAAACGTAAAATTTAGATGGACTGAACAAGAGGAAGCCAGTTTCAAAGCAGCAAAAAAATTTTTGAGCTCAGATTCTGTTTTGGTACACTACTCTCCAGATTTGCCCTTGATTGTAGCGGGAGATGCTTCACAATATGGCATTGGTGCAGTGTTGTCTCATCAGCTAGAGGATGGAACCGAGGTGCCTATAGCCTACGCATCCCGTACGCTGCTGAAGAATGAAAGGAACTATTCTCAAGTAGACAAAGAAGCTTTGTCATTGGTATTTGCTGTTAAGAAGTTCCACCAGTATTTAGCAGGTCGTTTTTTCAATAAATTCAAAACAAATGTTCGAAATGCATTCCCTCAGCGTCAATACATTTATTGACTCTGGTGATATTTTCATGTAAAACGTTTCTCAACATTTGGGGCGTGATATCTTGGAATGCTCTACGAATTTTTACTTCTAGCTCATGTAGAATTGTAGGCTGTGTGGATTACACCCTATTTTTAAGATGCCCCCATAGAAAAAAGTCGCACGGAGTAAGATCAGGTGACCTTGGTGGCCACCTGACTGGATCATGGGTTGTTATAAGTCTCTCTTGAGAGCTATTTTGAAGATAATTTCTCGCTATTCTTGAATTATGCGGAGGGGCGCCATCTTGCTGGAAGTACATTCTCTCAGTTATTTCCGCTGGTAGGTTGTTAATGAATTCCGAAATTTCATTCGTTAAAAAATTAAAGTATCTCTCTTCGGTTAGTTGGCCTTGAAAAATAATGGGGCCAACAATATGAGTTCCAACTATTCCTGCCCAAACATTCACACCAAATCTCTCCTGGAAGCCGCCTTGTCGAAACCGGTGCTCGTTTGCTATCGCCCAGTACCTGGAACAAAAGACCGTTCACACTTTTAGCACTTTACACTTCGACTATCGACAATAATCCAAATAAAGTACAGTACCTACCTTGGATTATTCCTGTTAAATAATCCATTGTTGGTAAATCTTGACTCGTCCGTAAACAAGATATAATAGTTGAATAGGTGATTCTCAGCATTTTGTCGAAGAAACCAATTACAATATTCCAGGCGCCTTTCACCGTCATTTTCATACAAATGTTGATGCAACTGATACTTGAAGGATTTCAATCGATGTTTTTTCAAAATTTTCCTAGCAGAGTCCTTACTTATAGCTAATTCGGCGCCAATCTGCCTTGAGGAAATTGTGCTATCATATTGTACTAAAGCTAATACATTAATTTCAGTTTCCTCATTAATAACAAATGCTTCTTGGTCTTCGTGAACATCAGGCTCAGTTCTTGATTTTTCTTCAAGCCACTGGAAATACCTTCTTGACGGTTGCTGCCTCCCTGGATATCGCTCTAAATACAATCGTTCAGCGGCATAAGAATTTTTTAAACATTCACCATAAATGAGAAGCATGTCAATTTGTTCGGTTCGTGAATAACGGGGCATTTTTTGAATATTCCACTAACTGATTTCGATTTCCAAACCCTTTTAAAATGGCAGAATCAAAAACACTACTTCGAACGTCAAAATAATATGGATAGCAGCGTTCGTGACAGCTCTCATTTCTTTTTTGTTTCATTCCAAAATACATCTTAATCAGCCTACTTGTTAATGTTTTGGTTCGAATGATTATTGCAATGGAATGATTATTCTGAATAGCACAAACATCGTCCATATACTTCAAATTCAAATACTTTTTAACCTGAATTGATTATGGAAATGGCGTTTTATTAGTCGGTCGGGAACGTAGCTAGTAATTTCCTATGAAACATAAAGTTTGCCACCATCACAAATTACCGGAAATATTTTTTTTAGAGTAAACAAAAAGATATTTTGCTGCCATCGGCCTATATGGCAAAGTTTTGGTGAGACTTATGACATGAAATAGAGAAATATTTTTTTACGTTTGCCACTAACTTAGATTTTTTCGGCCGAGTTATTACCAAAGGAATGAATAAATAATTTATTCACGCTGATACCAAATTTGGAAGTTGTTAAAAAAATGTTTTTGTTTTCGTTAACCAGCTGTCGTCCCCTTACGAACTACAGACCTCAGAAGTCGAAACTTGTGCGAGCTAAGGATTAACGAGGACTTACCTTTTTGCGTGCGAATCCTAGAAAAATATCTGCAGTCGCCTTGGTTTGAACCATCGCCGACCATCGCTATTTTGCTACTGTCCTACAGTTTTTCTAAACAAAATAAATATAAATGCTTATGATTTACATTTTTAATAATGACAAAATTTCATAGTTTCATTGAGCACTGAAATAATATTTTTGTGAAACTTTGCGCTGTTTTGCTATCATTTTCTATTTTTTATCTCAAATACTAAAATGATTGGCCTACTTCCATTCAAATTACGTTGTGAGTTATACTAGTTTGTTTTACCAAAATGGAATTATTATATATTTTCCACGTTTAGTCTGATTACTATTATAATTTGATATTTTCAGAAAATGCGTTTTCAGGTTTTAGATACTTATCTGTGATATGGATAGTCAAGGTTCTTGTTTTAATAATGAATTAATATATTTATTTTTATGAGCCAAACCTGTTTAAATATCTGGATAGTATGGAGGTATTCAGAAAAATTTGGACCTTTGATCTCTATTACTCACCTCTGAATTTCAACCGTTTCAATTCCACGTAATCTCTCTTATCAGTGTTGAATAAAAAATTTGTGATACATAATTTAATTCTTCAGCACCAAGTTCAGAAAACGAGTTTTCTAGAATTTAGCTGATGCCAGACCAGTCCTGGACGCATTTATACATTATTCTGATCATTTGTTCTTTTTCGTTAACTCTGCCTGATTCATATACTCAAATATAGAAATAGAAAGAATTCATAATGGAGAAGTTTAGAAGAATAGCTTGTCTCAAGCAGCCCTGGGCACACGGGAGAATTATGCCGATCTTGTAGTATACTTCAGACCATTCTGATTGTCATGTTGAGATATTCCAGTAGCTGATTCCATAATAACGAAATTGAGGAATATTGCTGCAGTAAAATTATTTTGACCATTTGGTTTTTTCCCGCACTCTATTCAGAAAACTTCCCTAGATTAGGATGGTGGCAGAGTCCATAATAAGGAAGTTGAGGAATATGGCTTGAGTGAAACCAGCCCTGGACGCCCGGAAAAATCATTTTGAACATATGGTTGTTTTCCGCACTCTATCTTGAAAACTTTCCTAGATTATGATGATGGCAAAGTCTATAATAAGAAAGTTGAGGAATATTGCTGGAGTGAAACCGGTCCTGGATGCCGGGAAAAAATATTTTGAACAAGTGGTATTTTTCCACACCTATCCTTAAAACTTTCCTGGATTATGATGATGGCAGAGTCCTCAATAAGAAAGTTGGGAAATATTACTGGAGTGAACCGGTCCTGGACGCCCGGAAAAATTATGTTTAACATGTGGTATCTTTCCACACCCTATCCTGAAAACTTTCCTAGATTATGATGATGGCAGAGTCCATAATGAGGAAGTTGAGAAATATTGCTGGAGTAAAACCGGCCCTGGTCGCCCTGAAAAATTATTTTGAACATGTGGTATTTTTCCGCACCCTATCCTGAATACTTTCCTAGATTATGATGATGGCAGAGTCCATAAAAAGGAAGTTGAGGAATATTGCTGGAGTGAAACCGGTCCTGGACACCCGGAAAAATTATTTTGACCATGTGGTTTTTTCCGCACTATATCCTGAAAACTTTCCTAGATTATGATGATGGCAGAGTCCATAATAAGGAAGTTGAGGAATATTGCTAGAGTGAAACCGGTCCTGGACGCCCGAAAAAATTATTTTAAACTTGTGGTTTTTTTCCGCACCCTATCCTGGAAACTTTCCTAGATCATGATGATAGCAGAGTCCATAATAAGGAAGTTGAGGAATATTGCTGGAGTGAAACCGGTCCTGGACGCCCCGAAAAATTATTTTGACCATGTTGTTTTTTTCCGCACTCTATCCTGAAAACGTTCCTAGTTTGTGATGATGGCAAAGTCCATTATAAGGAAATTGAGGAATATTGCTGGAGTGAAACCGGCCCTGAATGCCCGGAAAATTTTTTTTGGCCATGTGATTCCTTTCCTCAATCCATTCTTACCTTACCAGATGGAAAAAATTTTGGTCCCATGCCTGTGGTTTAATATATTACAGATACACATACCGTACCACAACTAACTTACTTTCAGTCCAGTTTCGATCACGCTGTTCGTCAATACACAACACGTAACATAATAATTCAAAAAATTTAAACCGACTTCAATTTCAGCAATAAATAGTTTCAATCATCGTATGTCACTGGATGCCTACCTAAATTTAACATAGAACTTTTTGCAAAATGATACCTTTTCAATTCCCGATTTTACTGTTATTTATTTATTTTAGAAACAAACAGGTCAAGGCCTAATTATATGTTTCTCATAAAATTGGTTTACAATTTTGAAACATGACAATCAAATATAATTGAGAACCGAGGGACTTCCTCGCACCAAATCAGATTCAGGATTACAGGAGATTGGGTTTAGTGACGTGACATGTCTATCAATAAGAACTACCAGGATTTCACCAGTTTCCTCAACTCAGATTTGAATTTTGTAGGGTTAACATCAAATATTCCATTCATGAGTACTTCACAGTGCGCGTTGTATTTGTTACATATTCTATTAACTGGGTCATTATTGTTTACTCGAAAACATGCATGACGAGGACGGAGTCCTGGAGGTGGTACATACAGTTTTACTTGCTCAAGCAGATACGGGCTATCTGTCATACTGTTCAACAATTTTGAGAGAATCATAATGTTATTGGCAAATCTTCTTTGTTCAAGTTTTTCGATATTGAGTTATTTTCTCAATGGGCGGTAGGGAACAAACCCAGGGCTTACACCATGTGTTTTATAGTACAAATATTTAATAAATTTATTTTGTATCGACTCAATACTTTGCTTCAAGTTTTGTTGTGTAGGATCCCACACAACTGAGGCGTATTCCATTTTACTACGAATCAGTGAAAAGAATAAATATTTAATTACGCCTGTATCGGTAAACTCAAAGGTGGTACATTTCAGACAACCTAATAATTTGCTGGCTTCTCTAGTAATGTTGAGAATGTACCGATTGAATTCAAAATCATTGTGGAAAATTATACCAAGATCATGTGCTTCCCACACCTTTTCTAATACTAAGCCCTGCAATGTTTATAAATTAAGTTCAGTGTATCTAATGCTCATGTTGAAGGAAATTACTTTCCATTTCGAGAGATTGAATAGTAGTTTATTCTTTACATAACAGGCAGAAATTCAATCAATGTCATTTTGGAGTTCTAGGTAATCATTTATATCTGAGATTTTATTATATATTTTAAAATCATCGGCATAAGGATGACAGTCGGATGGTACTTCTGAGGAAAGATCATTGATAGAAATCAAGAAAAGGAGTGGTCCCAAATTTGATCCTTGAGGTACACGCGATCCTGCTAAGTAGACATGAGATGTCTCGCCGCCATAAGTGACACACTGAGGTCTCAACCGAAGATAGGAAATGAAAAATGAAATCAGAGATTGCTCATTCTATAATAGTTTGAATCCAAATATTCTGAGATTTGATTAGTAAATGTCAGTAGATTTGTTTCAACCGACTTTTTCTTGCAAAAACCGTATTGATTCGCTAAAATGACACTTTTGAGAATGGCGTGCAATTTCTCCTCGATAATAAATTCGAATAATTTTACTGGACAGTTGAGAATTGCTATAGGGCGATAATTATTTTTGCATTTTTTGACTCATTTTTTTAATATTGGTGTTATTTTAGTTCTTTTGAATTCATCAAGGAATATTCCTGTTTCTATCTACGTTTGTTCATCCCATATGATCAAAACAGTGAAAAGAAAGTATTATGAACATTTCACAAACAAAGAACAACGATCATTGGCTCTTTACTTCATATCACAGTTGATTCACACAGCTGGCTTGGAGAATGCTGGGCGTATCGTTAAGACATTTACTGTTATATTTAGTGTTCCTTCAATAAATTTGTTCAAAATATTACACCTACCACCATATCGACAAAAGATACAGAAATTGAAAATGAAACGTTTGAAAATTTCAAAGATGTTGAGGAACAAGCCATTTTTAGGAACCACCAAAGTATCAGACGAAAAGATTCTTCCTTTCATAAATACTTTTTATCAATTTATGATCCTCTATTGGGTGAGGTTGAGTTACACGATACTTCAAATTTGGAGAAGATTTTTTTTTTCAGAATGTTTTTTCAAATACATGATGAATTACGTTTTACCATATTTTCCACTATGGTCGGCTGTGATATTGAGTAAATTTGATCCTTTGCGAGACAGTAATGCATCCGTTGAGAATCATTTCAAAATTGTCCAAGAACACCATTTTGAAGAACAAACATCGGATACCTGCGCCAAGATTTATAAGAACAATGGAACCTTTTATAAAAGGATGGCTATTAGAAAGGCAATTCACATTAAGAACAGAGAGGCAAAAGTTGGGAAATAGAAAAAGTGGGAAAACTATCGAAAGTATCGATGAGAATATGACGACTGAAAAATAGATACCCTACAAAACTATCAAACGGAAACGCGCAGAATATTTACACTTTTGAGTAGATGATCATATAATACAAGATTCTGCTACTATCAAAAACATTGTTGAAGTTTCGGACGGTTCCACTGATGAAACTTATGTTAAGTTAAGGGAATCGCCAGGAACTGATACAGATATTACATTCGAACAAACTTTTGCAGAAGTATCAGTTGAAAAACAAAACAACTTCGAAAACGACATACACTCAAGACTCTTCTCTCCAAAATTATCATATCCCCCCAATTTTCCGAAAATCACTTTGAATATAGGAGGAATGTCACAGACTCCTCAGTTATTCCAAAGTATATTACCAGATACTTGGGTGGATGGGGAAATAATCAATAGCTTTTTCATAATATTACAAAATATAGCACACATAAATGATCTGAGTGTTTCATCTTATGCTACTTTTTTCACAACTAAATTAATGAGTCAAAAGTTGTTTATAGGATTTTCCAAGTGGGTAAAGAAGGTCCAGCCACTAAATTATAAGATATGGTTATGGCCTATGCTGATAGATAATTGCCATTGGACGTTACTTGTTGTTATATTTCCATACAGAACAAGGATTCATTTTGATTCTTATCATGACAGACCAAAAAATTATGTGATAGATCGCAATTGTGACTTTATTTCAACCCAAAGGAAAGCTAGGAACCTAAAGTTATCTAACTGGAATGAGTGAACTGTCACATCACCTGAGGACATTCCGCGTCAGGTCACTGAAAGTGGTCATGATGGAGGGAATTGTGGAATTCATGTAAGCGTCTGGGGCTACATGATTTGCAGTGGATCAGATATTCAATTAAAAGAAGAACACATGAATTATGCTCGAAGAGGCATCGCTACCCTATTGGTAACATACCCTGAACCGAAGGCGAACATGGAAATATTAGAGAACCACGAGCTGCTCATGAGCTTATTTCACAGTTCACCCATTTCAGTTAATTTAGGTAAGAATATCAAATCCAGTCGAAATCCACCACTGAATTACAGTAGCACCTTTGAATTTTGTCAGTTTATCAAATCACTACTGAATATTTCGGAATATGATATATGATAAAAACACACCAATTGTACCATCACATTAAAGACAGTCCGTAGTTATATATTTGTTATGAATATTGAAATCCAAAATAAATGTGTTTTTCGTTTTTTGTATATAGAATGAAAACCAGTACAGCAATCCTGTTGCTACAATGAGAATAATTGTATAAACTTATAAGGCGAACAAAATGAGAGTTGGTATGACCCGATCGGATCAACAGTAACGGGAAAAAAATCAGAAACAATCGGAAAATTTAGCGTTTTTTTACCAATCAGGTCTTTTGTTACCAATCAGGTCGTACCAACTCTAGCTTTTTTCGTATTTCAATTATTTACAACTCTTTTCTTTAGATCAACAAGGTGGCTGTAACTGTATTAGTTTTCATTTTTCAACCAAAATCAAAAAACGCGGTTTTAGTATTTAAATGTTTATGACAAATTACTGAATGTCAGTGGCGAATATAACAGAATATAACTACATGTGGTGGTAAAGTCGCTTTCCTTCTAGTATTTTTATCATAGAATCACTCATTATATGCCCCATTGATAGGTTTATAAGTCGATACCCAGTCAGAGCAGAAAAGAGCAAGAAAATGAGTATGATGTTGAAGGTATAACGTATCCCACTGTGACCATTATCATTACGATAACCAAAATTTTTGCTAATATATATATTATTATTATCCACCATTATATGTTGTAACAACAAAACTTAAAGCAAAGTATTGAGTCGATACAAAATAAATTTATTAAATATTTGTACTATAGAACACATGGTGTAAGCCCTGGGTTTGTTTCCTACAGCCCATTGAGAAAAGAACTCAGTATCGAAAAACTTGAACACAGAAGATTTGCAAATAACATTATGATGCTCTCAAAATTGTTGAACAGTATGACAGATATCCCGTATCTGCTTGTGCAAGTAAAACTGTATATACTGTAACGTTGACTACGGTACATAGTTATTTTCCTCCTATAAACAGGTTACAAGGTGAAATTTCCAAACACTTGTCATTCGATCACCACATGAAATAAATTTTCTAGAGACATACTATCCTATTTCACATGAAATATAATTGTTTTAATTTTACAGCTCTTGATTCCCACGGATATCTCTGGTGATTTAATTAAATCCATAATTGTGTGGTTATCAAGAAGGAATGTTTACAATAATATGATTACTGTCACTTAGATGACAGCGCTTCTTCTTCCTATTTCGAATCGATTTGTTGAAGAAGGGTCACTACATTCATACGATAGTTCTTCTTCCTATTACGATTCGACTTGTTGAAGTGGGCTCACTACATTGAATTTGTTTGCACAGGGTTCTACTTTCATGGAAAAGAGAGAGAGAAATTTGTTCCTTGTTGCTTTTATGTAGTTTTTAAAATCGCGGAATGCTAGTCTCTTTGATATAGTTCAATGACATGCGTATAATAATTGATAGTTGTAACAACAATGAAAAGAAATGTTTTTTTTTATTAAAATCAATTTTAGAGAAGACGGAAGTGTTTGAAACATCATTAGTACATTTTTGCAACATAGCTAATATTGCTTGACCACACAAATGAGAAGTAAATATAATAGTTATGTAGAGATCTATCGAAGGTAACTCACTTCACGAGAATTGAAAATATAAATATTTTTTTATAAAAGCACGCCTTGAAATTTCCTTTTATTTTTGCCATAGCTATGCCAGGAATTTACGAAAGACTTTAGATATACTTTGGGAGAATATAAGACAGACAGTATATGGACTAATCAGCCAATTACAAATTGAAGGCCAATTCAACAAAGTAATATAAGCTCAATTGGTATTGTAATGCCTGTGATGGTTTTGCAAAGCCTGTGATGGTATTGTCAAGCCTGTGATGGTATTGTAAAGCCGGTGATGGTCTTGTAAAGCCTGTGATGGTATTGTAAAGCCTGTAATGGTATTGTAAAGCCTGTGATGTATGATGAAATCTGTAATGGTATTGTAAAGCCAGTCATGATCTTGTGAAACAGAAGAGAATATTGAAGCAGACCGAACGCTAGAGATTTCCGTTGAAACATTTATTTATGGAGACAAAAAGGGAGCAACGAAACCAAAGTCGTGATTCCTTAGTAAATGTCTAATTGTGTAAGGTTTGAATGCATTCGGACTAGGTAAGATAAAAACTGTTATAATTTCTTAAATTACGACTTGGAGATCCCATTCTTTTGGTTACATATCAAGATTCTATTATTATTATAATAGACATCCATTGAAATTATTATGTATTTATATTTTAATGTGTCTTTTGTTTGAAGTTGGGGTTAAATCTTTCTTTAAGCATAGTTAAGGTCTTTCTACAGAGATTGGCCTGGGAATAAGTTTTTGAAATCATTTAACACTGTAGATGGCGTCCAATAAACACCACAATTAATAAGAAACATATTCTCTGTGCAACAATTCCTTTTGAGGATCATCGAGTGACGTCGACTTACGCCCTTGCCTCCAAAAATCAAAAAGATAGCCTGGCCAAATACGTACCTAAGATAAGGTTACAGTTCCACCTCCAGGACTCCGTCCTCGTCATGTATGTTTTCGAGTAAACAATAATGGCCCAGTTAACAGAAAATGTAACGAATACAACGCGCACTGTGAAGTACTCGTAAATGGAATATTTGATGTTAACCCTACAAAGTTTAAATTTGAGTTGAGGAAACTGGTACAATCCCGGTAGTTCTTATTGATAGTCATGTCACGTCACTAAACCCAATCTCCTGTAATTCTGAATCTGATTTGGTGGTCCCTCGGTTCTCAATTATATTTAATTGTCATGTTTCAAAATTGTAAACAAATTATGTAAGAAACATATAATTAGACCTTGGCCTGTTTGTTTAAAAAAAAATTACAGTAAAATCGGGAATTGAAAAGGTATCATTATGCAAAAAGTTGTATGTTAAATTTAGGTAGGCATCCAGTGACACGCGATGATTGAAACTATTTATTGCTGAAATTATAAGAGCCAAACTGAAGTCGGTTTCAATTTTTTGAACTATTATGTTCCGTGTTGTGTATTGACGAACAGCGTGATCGAAACTTGAGAAAGTAAGTTAGTTGTGGTACGGGATGTGTATCTGTAATATATTCAGCCACTGGCATGAGACCGAAATCTTTTTCACCTGGTAAGGTAAGGGCATAGTAATAAACAGGTTTTGAGGAATCAGAGACGCGAGAAACGATGGAACCCGTGGCATCTAAATTACAATAAACTTTCAATGTGGGTTTCACGATAGGAGATATCGGATCTGATTCTCAGTGAAATTAATTAGAGTCAGGCAGGCGTTCCTGAATATAACCTGATCTATGTTCTCCTTTCCACTCAATCTTTTTACGAAGCATGCTGGCCGAGCTTTCGAAGATGAATTGCTGGATCCGGATCCAAATTTTCTTTCGCTTCGATCTTACTAAAAGTATTCTGTAATATACCCAAACTTGGTGCATTATCGCGATAACCTGCTTTCAATATGTGGATAGGAACTTTTTCGATATTTTTAGTTCTCACTACGAAGGGTGAATCAATCTTTGATTCTCCTGACTTTTTCAATATATTTTGCCCTTTTATAATTCTTCTATGAATCTCTGTGTTATCGTAACAAATGGCTCTATTTCTAACAACTATCGAAGGAATATTCTGAAAGGGTTTGAGAATCGGAATTTCTGAGTTGAACTGGTATTTGGTGCATGAAGAATTTTTGCACCGAGCATTTGCTTTCTCTCTTTTGAAATAGCTAACAAGATCATACATCATACAGTGCCTGACAAAAATTGTCTGCGGCTTTTGGTCTGCTAGCTTCAGCGTCATTCGGTGCAGGTGTCTGAGAGACGCAACGAATACATGTTTGCCTGCAGAATCTGACTGGAAGGAGGAATAGCTGTGTGCCTTAAGGTAGCTTCATGAATTATACTTCAGTTCATTGTGTTACTTCCCGGATAGCGTTACTTTTACCATTTTTGAAATACGTCTCTCAGACTACATGCCAGTACTAGTGTTACAGATGTTTCGATTGGCAAATTCACCATTTTTGGTAAGTTGTTTAGTTTTTTGAAATATCATACATACATCTCATTGTTTCTGTTTCTTAGACGCTATGTGCGAGTATGAAAGAGAGCAGGAGAGGCTTTGCCGCCTCTGGGAAGAAGCTGAGGATGTACAGGAACCAGATGATGAAGAAGATAATGAAACTGACCCAGACACAATTGAAGAACGCCAAACAGATAGCGAGTCCGAACAAGATGCAGACGCTGCAGAAGAAGAAATCGCAACTACAGGAACCGCTGCTATGAATGAATTATCGATAAGTCATACCCCCACATTCCTAGGTAAAAATAAACTCACAATCTGGGAGAAGAACTGCAATTTTAACTCGAGAACACGCACTAGGCAACAAAATATCGTAACCCGATGACCTGGAGTGAAGCAAATAGCTAAAAGGGCCAAATCATCCTTGGAGTGTTGGGAATTGTTTCTCATAGCGGATATGATCATTTCCGGGGAGAACGTTCTGCCCGACCAACGGATCTTACAGAAATAAGAGCTCTCCTAGATTTATTGTATTTAGCTGGATACCTGAAAGATAGTCGACTGAATATAAGTGAGATGTGGGACAGAAATGGTGTAGGAGTAGAAAGATTTTGGCTGACTATGTCCCAAAGTCGATTTAGATTTTTACTCAGATGTTTGAGGTTGACAATATCGAAACAAGACCAAAGAGAAAAAAAATCTACAAACTTGCTCCAATTCGTGAGATTTTTGATGAGTTTGTTGAAAATTGTAAGTCTTGCGATACTATAGGTACCATAGATGAGAAACTTGAAGCATTTAGAGGCCGCTGTAGCTTCAAGCAATACAAACCCAATAATCCTAACAAATACGGCATAAGGACATTTGCTTTACTTGATGCCAAAATGAATTTTACCCAAAATTTGGAAGTCTACGTAGGTACACAGCCAGTAGGTACGTACTCTTTACCAAACGACACGAAAAGCAATGTCGAAAGAATGATACTTCCCATATCAGGTACTGGAAGGAACGTCACGTGTGACAACTGGTTTACGAGCATTCCACTAGTCGCAAGTCTACTTTCTGAACATCGGCTTACTGTGTTAGGAACGTTGAAAAAGAATAAAGCAGAACTACCACCAGAATTTATACAGACAAAACAGCGACCTCTGTATTCATCTGTGTTCGCATTCCAGAAGAATATGACTATGGTTTCATATATTCCAAAAACATACAAAAAGGTTTTGTTGGTTTCCAGTATGCATTTCACAGACGATATTGATGAAATCACTGGAGAAAAATGCATGCCTGCAATTATTACATCGTACAACGCTATGAAAGGTGGTGTAGATAATGTTGATAAAATTGGCCTATGGTCGTATTCTATTCTATCATGAATGTTGCTGGCATTGACATTAAGTCAGATAATATATGCTGCCAACAATCCAGATAAAACCAACATAATACGAAGGCAATTTTTGAAAGAAGTGGCAATACGGCTAACATACGACCATCTTCGGCGCCGTTCATTCGAAACAAATGTACCCATGGCTGTTCGTGAAAAGAGACAAGAGGTTGCCGGTACTTCAACTCGGAAAAAATGTGCGTTTTGTAAAAATAAAAATAGGTCAACATTTTACTGTAATAAGTGCTTATTTGTTCGCAACATGCAAAGTTTTTATGTGAACCTTGTCTAACTAAGGCAGGTAGATAAAAATCCTTTTATATGAGTTATACAGTACTTTTAGAATGAAAACTTTTAATTTATACTGTGTATTGTTCAATATACATTTTTAAACTTCAGTGTCTTTTATTTGTACAATATTTCACGAATGAAATGTTTAACTGTCAAATATTTATACATTTTCATCGTAGAATTATATTCATCCCAGTAATTATCTCCAGTATGAAAAAAAAAACTTGAAAATCGACAAAATACGCCCAAAACGTCTCACAGACTCCGCGCCACCAATAATGTGATTTCACCAAGCGCCACTACTGGTTTAATGGGAGGAGCCCATTCATATTTTCCTATGAAATATTGAAAGTCTTGACTTTGAATTTTTAGCAAAAGTATTTCTGCAGCATGGTGCGAATAATTCATGTGATTGATATGCAGATTATTGATATTTGAAACATTTGGTATAATGCAATACTTTCATCTTGTAATTTGAGGGAATTCTAATATTACAATATTCCAAATTGAACAATATATACATATCCTGAAAAAAAAAATGTGGAAGTCATTTGATAGAAATTATATAAATTGATTGCACAATTGAATCATAGGAGTGAATATTATGGATTTTTTGCAACCAAACAGTTATGTGTTGAATTATATTCCACATGAATGGAGCAATGCACTAATAAAGAATTTTCTAATCATAACTTTTGAAAATTATTCCTGGTGCCTTTAATCACCTAATCGTATACAAGGTGTGCCATCACTGCTAAGGCACGTTTGGAAAACCGATGGTATTGAAATAAAAATGATTCCAGGTGCCTTTCATCATATAATCATGTACAGGGTGTGTCATGATTGCTAAGACACCGTTGGAAAACCGATGGTGTTGAAATCAAAATAATTCCTGGAGCCTTTCATCATATAATCGTATACAGGGTGTGCCATTATTGCTAAGACACGTTTGGAAAACCGATGGTGTTGAAGGAGTTTAGTTTTGGGTATCGATTTCATTGGGGGTGCTAAAATCTAATCAGATCTCAACTTTATCTCTTGAACTCATCAATTGTATGACATCAAGTTGAAAAATTCCAATGAGCCACCCTGTATAAGGAATTCTGATTTATTCATACATGTTTATTCACACCGGAAATGTGAAATCACCGAAATCAACGAATTGACCGATTGCCACATGTACAACATGCTGATTAGTGCCTCCCGTAGCGCTCTCATTTGTATAGACCTTCCTCCCGTTGCATTCTCATTATACAGGGCTATTCAAATTCGAGTCTATGCATGGGGATTTCGATAACGGTAAGAGATAGAGGGTTGGTTAAATGGGGGCAAAGTAGCGTATTTCAGAGGTTAATTATATGGATGAAAAAAATCTGACCTAGCTTCTTCAGTTCTGGAGTTATAAAGGAAAAATCGAAAATTTCGAAATTCTTCTTTTGCCTATATCTTTTTGTTTTACGAAGATTTTTTTTAAATTTTGCCACTTTGCCATAGCAACTTTTTGTAGCCTTTCCAAATATCTGAATAAAAATTATATACAGGGTATCGTATAAATTGGGCCACCCTCAACTTTTAATTTTCAAATACGGACCTGTATTTTTTATTGCATTTTTTTGAATGCCAAGAGTCATGTTTCATATTGACGTAGTATTTTCATCTGAATTACAGAGTGTTTTGGAAATATTGAACTATTACCAGTAAAATTTCAAATTTTTTTTTAATTCCAGCTGTAATTTAAAAAAATGTATCATAGAATAAGGTATAGAATGCATAGGATTTGGAAGAAAATCAACATTATTCGACGAAGATTGTCTTCTTCAAGAATTCATCCACATTTCAGTTCACGCAACCCATGATCAATGTGCGAAAATGTGAAAACTTATTCTTCCTAGTACGTGTATGTGCATATAATCATTGGAAAAAAATCTTCGAATGGCAATCTTCATACTTCAGACACCAATTTGGAAATATTTTATTGTTACTCACTTTTCGAACTACCTATATTTTTCAGCAAATTCATGGGCATTCTCTTGCTATATACAACAATCATGATTAAACCATTTGAGTTCTCATAGTATGCTTTGGAAAATAAATATTTAGTTCACCTCACTTGTCAATATTTTGACAGTTTCTTGGAAATTATCGTTGGTATTTGATGAAAAATCTGTTAGTACTGAAAATGGGTTTCCCCACAGAGCAGAAAAGAGATATGGTTAACGTTTTCTACAGAAATAATAGAAACATTCATCTTTCCGCTGAAAATTATTTAGATCTGTACCCTGAAAGACATCAGCCGCATCCCACATATTTCAGACTTTTGGACAGAAACCTTCGCGAATATGGATCTTTCACAAAACCAAGGAGAAAATATGGAAACAAAACTCCTATTGAGTTACAGGAAAACATACTTCAAGCGGTAAGTAGGTAATACTGAAAAAATGTTAATTAGGCTCATCTCCATATTTCAGATCAATACAAATCAATCAAAATCAACAGTACAAATTGCTGAGGAATTGAATTTGCCGCAAACTACAGTTTGGCGTACTTTAAGGAAAAACAGATTCAAATGCTATAAAGTTAAAATTGTTCACAAATTGTATCCAGGAGACGCCGAAAGACGGCAAAATTTTTGTAATTGGATGTTGCAAAAATTGGGCGATGACAGAAACTTTTTGAATAGTATTATTTGGTCGGATGAAACTCGTTTCACAAATTGTGGTGTTTTCAACAGGAACAACGAGCATGTTTGGTCACAAACCAATGAACATAATTTTAGAGAAGTGAGACCTCAAGTGCGGTTTGGTCTAAATGTATGGGCTGGAATTTTGAAGGATCGAGTTCTAGGTCCGTACATCTATGCCGGGACGCTCGATGGCGAACGTTATCTAGACTTCCTCAGACAAACTTTCAGTGAATATCTCGATGATATTCCCATTGCTAATTTAAATCGGTTGTGGTTTCAACACGATGGAGCTCGTCCACACTGCACAAGAGACATTAATCAATTTTTACAAGAAACATTTCAAGACAGATGGATAGCAAATAATGGGCCTATAAGATGGCCTGCAAGATCCCCTGATCTCAGTGTACTTGACTTTTTTTATGGGGTACACTAAAAAATAGAATATATCAAAACGAAATTGAAAATATAGAAGATTTAAGAATTAAAATCATGAACGCTTTCGCATCACTACGGCGAAGAGATATTTTCAGAGCAAATAATAACTTAAAAAAACGACTCCGTAAATGTCTGGAACGAGAAGGTCGTCAATTTGAACATTTATTTTGATTATGATTACTTATAATGGCTGTTATTTCAATTCTTGATAATAATTAAACAAGTTCTTGTGTGATTAGTTATAAAATATGAAAAGCTATGTATATGATCAAATACAATGTTATGTTTGTGACAGATTATGTTTGTGAGTTCTCAGCAGAAACAGTTACATACAACAGATCTTCTTCGTACCTACTGAGGTCAATCGACAAGGGGATGAATAATTATTCTACTAGTGCTACATTATGGTAAAGAAAAATGTCTCTTGGAATTGTTGATTTTATTTTATTGTTATTCCTAACAAGTAGTGAGACTAGATAATCTGAAAATTCTGAAATTGATTATTCTTAAAGAAAAAATTTGTCTGACTCACCTCTCATTCTCTGATATTATTCAATTAGAGTTGTTATGGAATAAAAAAATGTTGAAATTTTACTGGTAATAGTTCAATATTTCCAAAACACTCTGTAATTCAGATGAAAATACTACGTCAATATGAAACATGACTCTTGGCATTCAAAAAAATGCAATAAAAAATACAGGTCCGTATTTGAAATTTAAAAGTTGAGGGTGGCCCAATTTATACGATACCCTGTATATAATTTTTATTCAGATATTTGGAAAGGCTACAAAAAGTTGCTATGGCAAAGTGGCAAAATTTAAAAAAAATCTTCGTAAAATAAAAAGATATAGGCAAAAGAAGAATTTCGAAATTTTCGATTTTTTCTGTATAACTCCAGAACTGAAGAAGCTAGGTCAGATTTTTTTCATCCATATAATTAACCTCTGAAATACGCTACTTTGCCCCCATTTAACCAACCCTCTATCTCTTACCGTTATCGAAATCCCCATGCATAGACTCGAATTTGAATAGCCCTGTATATCTACTAGGCATAATATACAATTTATATTTGTCTCCGAATTGCGTCAGAGTTTTACATATTGTTCAAGGAAATATTGCAGTGTACATAAGATCCAAATCTACGTGCGTTTCAAGCAAAAATATCGCCTGCTTGTAGAGACACATAAAAATACTCCAGTGACTAGAACGTGTGCTCGAAATGTTCAAATATTCATTCCATCAAAGAATATTTTTTCTCGATGAAGTATTATATCATAAAAATCGACTTCTTCATATAACACTCCGTGGATCGAGTGGTTGATAGGGGTGTAGTGTGTGTCCGGGGTACTGGTGACCTGGGGTTGAATCCGCGACTCAGACCATTTTTTCTCAAACCACACGCTAATGCCACGAGCTGGACGCTTCGGACGATAGGCTAAGGAGTGGTCGGTCGCCGGCGAGAGATAAACGAGAAGATGACGGATGACTAAAATGAGGTGTTGGCATGGTACGCTTATTATAGGTCGGCCCAATCTTAACGCAAGGCACCCTTGATGCTGAGGAGTTGTGACTGGGTACATATATGAACAAGTAGAAGACGGATGACTATTGAGGTTCAACATAATTCGGTATGCAGGGCACCTCAAAATCGGGTGTCGAATCTTATGATGTGCCGCAAGGTAGCCTTTTTGGATCCAAAAATAAGCATGTTGGACCATGTGATTTTCACGTGTTAAATCCCATAAGGGATGAGTGAAGGGTGACCTGTTCAACAGTAAGCCACACGTACACAATCAACCACGATTATATTTCGTAAACATGACGTTGTGTAACGAGTATTTTTGCTTCAACTTGTTACTTGCAAATTAGAAATTATTCCGGCCTACCGGTCATGTAGACACGTCCATATCTAACTAACCCTTCCTTGCAATTGGAAGTCAAGTAGATGGAGTGAAGTTGTCGTTCTTTCCCAAACGTGACTTTGTCGTGAGACCACGTCCCCGTAATTTATTGGAAGCGTGCTATATGGTTATGATTGAAAATTAATCTATCATTTATCGATATCTTATCTTGAAGGTCTTTAATTAAAATGTATGTGGACTATTTTAAACATTTTCCATTTGCATAATAACTTTACAGGTAATGAAATAAGAATAAGGTATATTCACTTTTATTCCATTTCAAATTCACAATCTCGTTTTTTATAATATTTTTTATACCATGGGTAAGTGCTTTATTGGTGAGTTTCAGTTGTGTAGATAGCGATTACAGTTTTACTAAAAGTTATTCATGCAATTCAACCAACTCTCAAAACTGTTTTTACTTCAAAGTAGGTTAAATGTATCTTTCGGTTCAACTGGAAAGAAATAAGTTTATATTAAGCTGATTACTTTAAATTGTCATATTTTTTATATTCAGATTTATATTCAAATTTATGTTCAGATTTAGAGTCATGTTCCAAGCCTGTTTGGAATGTAGTTTTTGTGAGGTTCAAAGGTTGATGACCTTGAACTGTGTCATGTAGTTTCGAAGGCATGAACTGCCAAAATTAAGGTGATTTTGCTTGCGTTTTTATGTGCATTTTGATAGAGGAGTTGGTTGAATGTGCGATGCCTTCTGTGAAGTGCCTAATATTATTGGAACTTCTAGGCCTTTTCCTGGGTTTTCTATCTCCTTTCTATTCCTTTTCGCTGAACTTCTTGCCTGGGAATGCTTTCCGAGATACGTTTCCTTATAGAAGAATATTCTGCAATACCGTAGAGGATTCCCTGGACTTACTGGTGTTATTAGAATCCAAAGCTGGATTAGTATCCAGATCTGCCTGTCCACTACAAGATCTACGTCAACTAAGCTAAGTGCATCTTATTGAAGTGTCCAGAAACCCTTTTCGCAAATTTACTAATAATTTAAGCATTAAATTATTCAAACAATTAACTTGTGTTTAGTGTCAGTTATTGAACTTGATTTGTTTTGATGGTGGCACCTGTTAAACAAATTCAAGCATCATATTGACAATTTTTAAGGTTCACATAAAGTCAAATATTTCGCGTTTCCGAACTGTAAGATGGCACTGACAAGATATGTTTTTCATACGATAGTTACAGCGGTCTTTTATAATATTTCCATATAAATTACAGTTTTCTGCAACGGTCAATCCTGCTACTAATGCATTATTGCCAAATCTCAACATTATTCGAAATACTGCGAAAAAGCTCACAGGATTGTTGATTATTATCTGGTATTAATTGTGGTAATGTGGTTCAATGCATTATGTAGCTATATTACAGATAGCCGGATTACTGGTAATAATAATTATTATTACAATTCTTCTTCGTTGTGGAGATGATTTTGTGATTTACTGTATTATCTACATTAGAGATATAGAATATAAATAAAATGCATAAGGCGAAGGGTAGTCTTGACTGACTAGTTGAGGAAAAATGCGGATGACTGCTCCTCAATGCAGTCAAAATACTGGGCTGTTTAAAATAATACTCTTTGTTATTTGGTCGAACTTTCGGAAATGTTTATTTTATTTATTTAGACATTAAACATGAGCAGGTGTATAGTAACAAGTCAACATTGATGAGACACATTCAAAGTCATGATTCATGATGGTGGAAAACATTCAATTCCTTTTTTAATAATTATTGTAATAATTGCGGTCCAAACTTTCCTATTATATTTTTTGAAACTTGCACACATAACTCAGTACGGGCAAGTGTTGAGTTGGAACAATGAGGTCTGTATCCAAGATAAATCTGAGGGCGCGCAACAAATTTCCTGAAATTTGTTGACATAACGCAGCAAGGGACATGGAAACCAAATAATAATGCCCCCGAGGTCTGCATCCAACCAAAAACGGAAGCACTACACCTTTCACCAAATTCACGGACAATACTCTTTTTTCTTTTCCAGCTCTTCTTATAGGCTTATTGTTCAGTGGTTTACAAAATATTTCAGTTTTATAGTATCTCCGTCTTAGTTGGTGAATGTAGACTTCGCGGTCCTCATGACTGTTGATTAGCGACCTCTACAGAGCCTTGTCAGTGAATTTAGCGAAACTAACCTAGGGGACCTCGTTTTTCGAATACTGCTGAGTCATATCTACGAATTTGTTTGAATTTGTAGGGTCTTCGCTCTTTTGTTGGCTGGAGACCTCGGTGACCTCGTTAATCGAATTCAGTGGCCTCTGCCGAGTCTGTGAATTTGGTGAGAGTTGCAGTGCCTCTGGTTTTTGTTGGGTGGAGACCTCGGATACTTCACTATTCGAAATCAGTGTTCCTTGCTGTGTCCTGTCTGAAAATTTCAGGAAATTTGCAGCGCCCTCAGATTTATAATGGGTGGAGGCCTCATTTTTCGAACTCCCGTGCCGAAGCATGTCTGCCAGTTTCTGAAAATTTGCGGAGTCTTCAGTTTTATAATGGGTGTACTACGCCACATTTTTCAGAAACAGGATGTATTTTCCTTGTCTGCAAATTTCCGTTGATTTGCAGAACATCCAGGCTTACCATGGATAGAGACCTCCTTTTGTTCTAAAAGGGGTTATCTTTTGAATCGTTTTCAGTGTTTCCAAAGAGAGAGTTGGTTCATTCTTTTTCTTAGATTTTGGGTTATTGATGATGCCTGTGCAGTCAGTTTTCCTGTGGGAGGAGAACTTGGGAATCTTTGGTATTGTCTCTTTTTTCTGGTTCACCTGTATATTATTTATTGTATTCATTTCGTTTGTTTTTCTGATATTCGGGAATGCAGTGCCCATGGGTTTGTTAAAGATATAGTCAGTCCATCCTTGATCTTGCTTAGATTAGATTTGATATCAGCACAAACAACAAAATATTATTGGTAAAATTCAAAAAGAGCAGCTAATATGAACAACTCACTATAATTCATTTTTATCAATATTTTTCAACTTTGTGAGCTGAACTCCGCCTATTATGCCGTTATTTTTTATGTATATAATACATGTTATTTAAAAACAACTGGAATGGACAATAAAAACGCTATTATGATTATTATTATTTTTCAATTGTGTTTTGTGTCCTGTTTTATTTCCAAAACTGGTATTTTAAATCGCAAAACATAAAGATTTGTTACGGGTTTATTTTGCACTAGAAAACCCTTTTTGTTTTAATACAATAACATCAGAAATTCTCTGTCATTGATATACACTTTCCACTCTGAACGCCACTATATCAAAATTACAACTTGATCGTTGTCATGTATAGCTTGTTCCGAATGTTAGTTGTAACATCCTGTATGTATTTGAAAAGGAAGTTTATGAAAAATGTCAGTGGACAGTTACTTATGTCAAGAACGAAAATACAATTGTCAATCGAAAACAATAAAGTTATTTCAATTGAAAAAGTTGTAATAAATTGGCGACGAAGGTAAATTTCGAAACCTGAACAAATAGTTAGCACCAACAAATCAAAACTATCAAGAAAAATCAAGATCGAAAGCAGTAATATGGATGCAGAAATGTTTAAACAGCTCATGGAGGCCATGCAAGCTTCAAATAATTGTTCTACAGCAAAATCAAGCTCTTTTTGATCAACTAAAACTCAGTTCAACTTTTGGCAATACAGCATGTGTCCCTACATTTGAAAATTTCAGTCAACAAAAGGAAAGTTTCCGTACATATAAAGAAAGATTTGAAAACTACCTTACAATCAGGAATCTGTCGAACAACAAAAAAATCGCTGCTGAACTGTTATTGAATTCAATTGGTTCGTCAACATTTTCAACCTTATCATCACTTGTAGCACCTAGCAAACCCAATGAATTTGATTACAACACGTTAGTTGAAAAACTTGAGAATTTTTTCTCTCCAAAAAGGAACATGCTAGTTTCCCAACACAAATTCTTGTCAACATTCCAACAAGAAAATCAATCGATTTCCGAATTCACAGTGAATTTGAGAAGTGCTACTCTTGATTGCGAATTTATAACATCTTGTCAATGTGGACAAGAGATCAATATTTCTGAAAATTTTTTACGTGCACAATTCATCAGGGGCGTCAAAGATACATCGATTCGTGAAAGAATCCTTCAGTCAAATGAAAAATCTTTTGAAAAATTGGTAGAAATAGCGTTGGCAATAGAATCTTCCAAATTAGATAGCAAGGAGATGTCATGTAGTAGCACAACATCAAGTTTCAACAAAATTGATCAATCTAGAGGCAGATCCAACACAAAATATCGAGCAGAAACCAGTTCAAATTCGAAAGGGAAAATCGACTATCGAGAACTTGGAATAGACAATCTGTGTATACGCTGTGGCAAATTTCACCTTGTTAAAGACTGTAGGATCGATCCCAAGAAACTGTACTGTAACGCATGCCGAAAATATGGTCATGTGGAATCTGTATGCATTTCCACCCTATTGGCCAAGAAAAACAAAGTAAAAAATTCCACTCAAAATGGCGATATGTTCAGTATCAATAGGATTGTTGATATTTTTGAAAATCACTCAAACAAAGACAATGAGAAATTCTTCGCTACTGTTTTTATCGAAAATAAATCCCAAAAATTTGAAGTAGATTCAGGCGCAGGATTCACTCTTTTACCAGAATCACAATTTCGAGCTTTGGATCTGAACATTAAATTACAAAAATCGGATATTGCTTTCAGATCCTACACCAAAAATTTTTTTTATCCACTCGGAAAAGCAAAAGCTTGTATTCGATATCAGAACAAATTATCAACTGAAGAATTTTACGTCGTTCCAGAAAACTTAGAGCCATTATTAGGTCGTGTATGGATTAGACATCTAGATATCAATCTTCAACAAATCGATAACTTTTCATCAACCGTCAATCAGATGAACACCACACCGAATACAGAAGAAGAATTCGTTAGAAAATATTCAGATATTTCCGAGGAACGGGTTGGATTAGTGCCAAATTTCAAGGTGTCTTTTCATCTACGCAAAAATGCCAAGCCTGTTTATTTCAAGGAGCGAGAAGTACCATACGCACTCAAAGAAAAAGTCGAAAAAGAATTGGATAGTCTAGAAGTTGCAGAAATAATAACAAAAGTGAATCATAGTGACTGGGGCTCACCATTAGTTGTCATTCCTAAAGCTGATGGCAACGTGAGACTCTGTGTGGACTATAAAATTGGCGTTAATGACAAGCTTGTAGCTGCAAACTACCCAATCACAAAAATTGAAGACATTCTCAACAGTCTCAAGGATTCAAAATATTTT
The DNA here is from genome assembly GCA_944452925.2 of Chrysolina oricalcia. Taxonomy (NCBI): domain Eukaryota; kingdom Metazoa; phylum Arthropoda; class Insecta; order Coleoptera; family Chrysomelidae; genus Chrysolina; species Chrysolina oricalcia. The sequence goes on from OX101825.2 coordinate 38,458,832, forward strand.
TGTCGGTTAGATTTGTACAAAGCGTACCTTCATTTATCAGTAGACGAAGAAGGGAGCAATATCCAAACAATATCAACCCATCGAGGAACTTATCGAATGCATAGACTTTCTTTGGGATCAAAACTGCTCCATCTGAATTCAACAGAATTATAGATCAAATTCTTTCCGGCCTATCAAAAACACACTCTTATTTCGATGACATAATTATCCATGGATCAACTAAAGAAGAGTTTCAAAGAAACCTTGATGCTTGTCTGCAAAGACTCAAAGAATTCGACCTACATTTAAACCGCAAAAAATGTGTTTTTTTCGAAACCAGCACTGAAAACCTGGGACATCTAATCGTACATAATCAAATTTCGAAATCTCCTAAAAAAGTTCAAGCAATCCTTGACATGCCAAGGCCAACTGATATTGATGGGGTTCGTAGATTCCTTGGCATGGTCATGTACTACACCCGATTCATTCCGAATGCTTCAACAAAAACTTATCCGCTACGTAGATTATTGCAAAAAAAAGTATCATTCAACTGGACCCGTACCTGTGAATCAGCTTTCATTGCATTGAAGCAAGAAATTGCCAGCGATCAAGTTCTGATTCCTTACGATCCAGAATTGTTGGTAACACTGGCATGCGACGCTAGTCCGACGGGAGTAGCCGGTGTTCTTTCTCATTGATGGTATGGAAAAACCGATTGCCTTTGCCTCAAAATCATTAACAGTATGTGAACAGAACTACAGCCAATTAGATCGGGAAGCACTTGCCATTATGTTCTCCGTCAACCACTTCTTCATGTACCTCTATGGTCGTAAATTCAAGCTCATTACGGATAACATCCCTTTAACCAGAATTTTTCATCAAAATTCCAAATTACCATCGATGACCTCAGCCAGACTTCTGCGATACGCTTCATTTCTATCCGGATCTGACTACGAAGTTGAATACAGAAAAAGTTCTAATCATGTAAACGTCGATTGTCTTTCGAGAGCTTCCATTAACCAGCCATCAACTTCGATGGAGAAGTTCATTAATGAAGAAGTGAGTCAACTTTGCCGTACATCAATCAAAGAAATTTCAACCTTCGATCTCACCTATGAAAGTATTTAAATTGCTACTGAAAATGATCCAGTTCTATCAAAAATTAAATCTGATCTAAAATCTCAAGATCAAACGGAAAACGAATTCACTGTAGTAGACGAAATTTTGTTCAAAGGACAAAGAATTGTCATTCCAGTATCACTTCAAGCATTGGTTCTTTCTGAACAGCATAGTACTCACATTGGCATAACAAAAATGAAACAGTTAGCAAGACGATACTGTTACTGGAAGAACATCGATAAGGATATCGAAAAAATGGTTAATTCTTGTCAACTTTGTGCAGAAATTAGAAAATCTCCTTCAAAAGCACCTGTGCACCATTGGGATCCACCAGCAGAAAATTGGGACCGTATCCACATTGACTATGCAGGGCCATTCCAAGGGTTTCATTTCTTAGTCGTTGTTGACGCTAAATCACGATGGGCCGAAATCAAAATTCTTCGACAAGCACCAACTTCAGAAAAAACAGTTGAACTACTCAGAGAAATATTTTGTTTTCATGGCTATCCTCATGTCATGGTTTCAGACAATGCAACAATTTTTGTCAGCGAATACTTCAAAACCTATACGAAACTACATGGTATATTTCAGAAATTTATTGCACCAGGACACCCAGCAACTAATGGCTTGGCTGAGAGGAATGTCCAAACATTAAAAATGAGACTCAAAGCTATGTCCCAAGATCATACTCCAATGAATAAAAAAATTCAAGAAATTCTTCTGAAATATCGAGCCACTCATTTAGCTTGCGGAAAATCACCAGCCGAGTTGTATCTGAACAGAAATTTCAGCCCCCTCCAGTTCCTAACCAAGAACCACAATTACAGACTGCACCTCGTAGATCTCAAAGAGTTCGGCAATCAAACGTACGGTTGCAAGATTATGTTTGTAGTTACAAGAGTTGTTTTTTTTTTTGTTTTCTTTTTAATAGTGTGGGAGACTGTAACATCCTGTATGTATTTGAAAAGGAAGTTTATGAAATATGTCAGTGGACAGTTACTTATGTCAAGAACGAAAATACAATTGTCAATCGAAAACAATAAAGTTATTTCAATTGAAAAAGTTGTAATATTAGTACTTACCTTTGTCGTACTAGTTAGAGCGGACATGACCCGGCCTTAAGCTAATGACAGTTATCAGTTGTTCTATTTTGCGGTATGACAGCGTTGTTTTGTAAACATACTTTTGGTTAGTCTATTGTTTTGAGCTTAGAACACAAAACCGTAACATTCCTACTCTATCTCTATTTTTTGTCATTGAGGTACATACTCCACATTCGAATACTTGACCTTTTGTTTGTTTGTTTGTGTTTGGTTCTGAGATTGAGAGGCTGGCGTTTTCATCTTGGTTCTGTTGGCAACACTGAATCTTAAGGTGTTCTTTTCATAGCTCCAAGTAGCTCGAACTAGTTCCTGGACTGTTCCCACCGAACACTAACGAACAAGAAAGCGCCTTGTCAGATATTGACAGTTTTGACTTTGACGTCTGAGATATATTTTCCTCTTCCTTATTTGATCTTGATGAGTGACTGACCTATTTTGAAGATTTCCAATTAAAGTTTGATCATCGTTGATGGATCTTGGGAAAATCCAAACCAGGAGAGTTTCTCATATTGTTTGCGATTTTTGACGCTATATATTTTTGAGAAATCTCCGTTCGCTTTGCGGATTTTTGAGGTTAGAAGTCACTTCATCATTGTGTGAAACCACTGGAACGAGAAACTCGCTACTTGACAGCAAACCGACCATCAAAGCTGTTATCAGAACCCTCCCTCTTGATAGAGGGTGCTACTACTTTGCTCCGCTGCGGCTACCACTTTGCTACTACTTTGCTCCTCTGCGACTACCACTTTGCTACTGCTCCGCTGCGGCTAGTCCTGCTACCACTCTGCTACTACTTTGCTCCGCTGCGGCTAGTCCTGCTACTACTCTGCTACCGATTATTGGAGTTCCACTAATGTGATTGTTCCACTGTTTCGTTGCTACACGATTGTCTTTCCACTGTTCCACTGCTGTGATTGTTCCTGCTCGACTGTGGTTGTCCCGCTGTATATCTGTTGTTCAGCATTCCTTCGCTATTCGTCCCAGCTGTACATGTACTTTGATTGATTGTGTCGTACCCACTGTGCACCTGTATACACCAAGGCACTGATGAACTACAACCACAATAATTGGTGAACTGGCATGCTTGAGAATATCTACATAGTATCAGATAAGTTTAGAATAAGACTGTCCCTAAGGCGTAAGTATCCATAATTGTAAGCTATCATCGTGACGTCACAGGCATAGCCCTCACTGGAGGTTTCATATTGATATATTCAAACAATACCATACTCTCAATCACAGCATTCACTTGAATTCATCTTGGTGGTTGATATTTACATTAATTTCATTTTCTTTTGTATGGTGAGCTGAACTGTGCACATACAGGGTGTGTAACGATTAATATATTTTGTAAGGGACATGACTATTTCTTTTATTCTGGTCCAAGATATCTAAGCGTAAGGGAAGACAAAACCTCCACATATTTATATATTATTATTATACCATTTACAGGTATCTATTGTTTAATATTTTAGTAATATTAGTGCAGTGGGTTGTCCCATTCCATCAGGGTGGTTTCGGATTTTTCACTAGCGATAAATCCGTAGCGCTCCGGAAAATTAACCCCATATTTCGAAATTATTATTATTATCGAAATCAATTTTTATTGTCGAATCCACGCCTACTGAGCTACTGGGTATGTTAGAGGCGTGACACATAATTGCACATTCACTGCTCTCCTTTCCTAAATTTCGCCCCTAACAACTTACAACTTACATACTTCTTCAATTGTGTCCAAGGACTCCAAGGCTTTAGGCGAACCAATCCAACATCCAACTGATGAACTGACAAACCCCTATCGAAGTAACTTTCATTTTCCAAAAATTAAACAAATTACATAGGTTACCGCTGTCTAGAACTAATGGCAACGCTGTACAGTAAATATAACAGTGACAATAATTATGTGCAATAACTTTTGTGGACAGTAGCAGAACTATTTTCGTCTTTTCGTTCATGTACTACAGAGGTTCACTTACTGGAGCGATGTACCGTTTTTTGTCCGAGGTTTTGAAAATCTTTATTAAAAATATAAATCGTTTGATTTTATGTCTTAAAACTAGTATGAATAGTTCCTCAATGTTCAGTCTTCTAAATTTCATATAAATCTCACTTGCAAAAGCGATTCTTCTCAACTGTCTTTGATTTTATAACAAGATTTTCAGAATTTTTTCAAATTGTGAGGTAACGTTGAAGTTAAAAATTCTGAAAAAAATCGTGATTATCTTTCACTTTGACATTGATATGCCATGATATTTGAAATGGAATCTGATGAGTTGAGTAGTTTTTGGGAAAACTCTAAAAATTGGGTTTTTATTTTTTTCCTCGAAAACTGTTCATCAGATTTTCTTCTACATCTCTCTAATTATTCAGTTTGAATGCCAAAATAACTCGAATTTTTTTCAGAATTTTCAAACGTGCCGTTAATTTTTTCATGGGTTTACATGAACCTTAATGTGGTGTCCATCAGGACAGACCAAGGTCAGCCAAGCCAAATCCACTACCTGAGGTCTCAAGGGCAAATACCTATTTTTGTTTTGGTAACATAGAGGTTACACAAATTGGCGCCCAACTGTAAATTGGCTGACTTCAATATCTGACAAATGGATGTGGAAGGGTTTTTGAGAGACTTTTTTTTCTTCTTCTCGTTGTCTGCATATCTGTTCTCTGTGTGTAAATACACATGCTATTTCTTGAATCTATAGTATTTCGGTATCTGTTTTTGGTCTTTACCTACATACATGATATACAGTGTGTCCCGCTTTTCATGAATACACCCTAATATCTCAGTTATTAATAATGCGATTTCCTTGAAATTTTGGTGGTGATTATGTTAGGAAAATAAAGTATTTGGCATAGTGAACATATTCATCGACCATTGGCGTGCGGAGTGGGAGGGTGAAAAAAAGCTGTTTTTTTGGTAAAATGATATTAGGGCTCATTTTAGATAACTTTTTTGTCAGATTCAGCATCCCCAAAGACCCCTTAATTCATATTTTCGAAATCTCAAGAGCTAATTTGAGCAGAAAAAAAATTAAATTCACTTTTTTCATGATACGCCCGAATATCTGTTATTATAAAGGCGATTTTCTCGAGATTTTGATGGTGATTGATATTAGAAAAATGAAGTATTTGGCATAGTGAACATATTCATTCACCATTGGCGTGCGCTGTTGGGGGGACAAAAAAGGCGTTTTTTGAGAAAAGGATTTTAGGGCTTATTTTATACAACTTTTCTTATCATATTCACAATGAGCATCCCAAAAAAATTAAAAGTCTATTTTTAATAAGTTCCTCATTTGTAACTGATGTGGTAATAAAATTACAAATTACATTATTTTAAATTTTGGATTTAAATGCCCTAATCCTATTGCGTTTCAAACATCTCCATACTTTGTTTTTCGTTAAATTCAGTGTCCTCGCAACTGCCCTTACACTATCATTTGGGTTGTTTTGAAATTCTGCTAAGATACGTTGGTCGTCTGGATAGTGTATCTGATTTAAATTGTACTTCCCCGGTCTTGTCTTGAAAACCGCTCCAGTCCTTGCGAACAATCTGTTGATTTTGGCAACGGTGTCGTGAGAAATTGGTTCTCGATCATGATGCCTTCCATTGAATATTCCAGCAACCTGACGCGTAGATCTTTCATTATCACCAAATAAGCGGATAATCTCTACTTTTTCTTCAATTGTAAGAACTACTCTTCGGTTGTGTGCCATCTTATTAACACTGCTTGACTGATTACCGAATGTCAAACAAAAACTTTTGTTTCAAAGCACTCGTTTCATTAATTTACTTAAAAACACAAATCGGCAAGCCAACGGTAACAAAGAGCGCGTATCTTCGAAAATACCTAAATTGTAGTATAAGGGCAGTTGCAAAGGATACTGAATATAACGAAACGGATGTGTTTGATATTCAATAGGATCAGGGTATTTGAACTAAAAAGATGGAAATAAACAATTTTTTCTGCTCAAATCAGCTCTTGAGATTTCGAAAATATGAATTGAGGGGTTTTTGAGGATGCTGATTCTAGATCTTATAAAAACAATTGTCTAAAATAAGCCCTAATATCCTTTTCTCAAAAACACGCCCTTTTTCTCCCTCCAACACCGCACGCAAATGGTAAATGCATATGTTCACTATGCCAAATCCTTCATTTTCCCAACATACAATCACCACAAAAACTCAAGAAAAGCGCATTTATAATAACAGATATTCGGGTGTATTCATGAAAAAATTTAATTAAATTTTTTTCTGTTCTTGAGATTTTGAAAATATGAATTATAGGGTTTTTGGGGATACTCATACTGAATCTGATAAAAAAAAGTTGTCTAAAATAAGCCCTAATATCCTTTTCTTAAGAAACGCCTTTTTCCTCAACACCGCACGCCAATGGTAAATGCATATGTTCACTATGTCAAATACTTCATTTTTCTAACATACAATCACCACCAACATTAAAAGAAAATTGCATTTATAATAACAGCTAGTCGGGTGTATTCATGAAAAAAGTTAGTTTAATTTTTTTTTCTGGTTAAATCAGTTCTTATATATATATATATATATATATATATATATATATATATATATATATATTATAATTTTAATAAACCATAATATATTGTCTATTTAATATTGTTTTGATTTTATATAATTTTTAAATAATCTCAGGGTTCGCCAATTCAAAGTTCATGAAATGTATTATCACTATTATTGTTTCGATTTTGGAGACTCCTATGCAAAGTTTATACTCTACCTTGTTTTCCAGTGGAGTATTTCTTTGCATCCCAGGGGGATTCTTTGGGTACCAGCTTCAAAGTTAAAAAAAAAATCAGTAGTTTCAATTTTGTTCCAGCAAGAAAAACACAGGAAATTTCACTAATAATCAAAAAAAAAAAATTTAATAATCGCAAGTGTGAAATGCTTCATTCATAAAGTTGATGACATTCAGCCTGATCGAAATTTATAATATGATGATATGAAATAAAATATAGATAAACTACAACCTAATGTCATCTACAGCACTAAAAGTGCTGTAAATTATAAGGTAGATGGAAAACTATTATATTTCATGAGCCAAGTCGTCCTCGGATTAACAACTAAATTAAAATAAAATTCGGCAAAACTTTGCATCGAGTTTTGTTCGGAGCTCGGCTCGACCAGAACCGCACCCTGAACGGCAGCGTCATGCGTGCTGCGAAAAATTCGCATCGAGTGTATTGACATCTATCCGGAACGAATGGGAAATGGACTACGAAGCGGGACAATACTTCGGCCTCCGACTAGCTCACCGGAGCTTAATCCAAACGCTCCGAAGCGAGTTCAAAATTTCTTCAATTCCAGGTAGCTCGGAGAATCTCGTCGCAAAAATCCCATCCACTCCGGTACTCTTCATTTATTTGGAAAACCAGCAGGAACGTGTCTGACATACGAATTCTTTTTGGATTGGTTGGTGTTGCCAACCAACGAGGTTCCATTAATTCGCATGCCAGGCCGTAGATACCTAAAAACGCCAGAAATACTATGCACACGCGCACTTAACTCTACTTAGCCATCCAGAAGTGGGGGCTACTTCCCTGGAACTGTCCGAGCCCTCGGGCGACTCCTGGATGACTGCCTAAAACAGCCAACCAAGCTCAAATTTATACCATTGCCGAACATTTGAGTCGGCCAATGGTATCGCAAAAGTACTGGTAGGCGGAGCCTATAAGAGCTCTCGCCTCCAGATATACTCTAGTGAGTATCAAAACTGTAGTATTTCTGGCAAAAGATAACACCCCCCTACTTAAGGGATCGCTTGGCATGCGGATGGAACGTCGTTGGATTTGCCCTGAAAAGGGCCAGTTCTCTCGAACATGTACCTAAAAATAAAACCTAAAAGAGAACTATGTTGCAACTACTGGCTATCCAAATCTTGCAGATGTTGTTGCAGGCTTATCGTAGGAATTCCAGGTTACTCCTTTACGGGACTTTTATGGAATGTACCATATATCCACATCCGCTCATTATCCAGCTTCCAAAGAGGCGCCACATGTCTTCGCACCTGCCCCTGGCTAGGACAACCAGCTCTGTTGTCAGTTTGACTTCGGTCTCTCGCCCCCCTACTTGGACTCGACGCTCGCCCATCGGCGCAGCGCCTCCGCTCCTTCAGGACCCGGTTTAATCCCCTTCTGGGTCGTCGACGTGCTCCCAGCATCGCCTCCGTTGCCCATCTCCGGCGGACCGGCGTCCTGGCCAACTAGCTTCGGTGTGTTCCCCTCAAGGTCGTTGGCGTGCTCCCAGCATCGCCCCCGTTGCCTTCCCTCAGCGGACCGACAGCTAGTTGCTCCGACCTATCCGACCATCGGACTCGGCCCTTGGGCACCTCCACCAAAACAGCTCCTTTGCCCTGGCCATCCGGCTCAGGAACAACAGGCTGGCTGCGGACAAACCCACGAAGGATATGGACGTCCTCGATTTCACTGGCCTAACTTGCTTCAGAATCATCCCGAAAAGGCATCCAAGAAAACTTTCCGATAAGTATCTTCAAGTCCGGGCTACTGACTTCCGAGACTACCTTACTGGAATTTCGTGGGCCCCTGCTCCATCCGGAGACAGCTCGGAAGCTTCGACTTCACTAGGCCACCACGTTCTGGGCGCCATGACATCTATCCGGAACGAATGGAAAATGGACTACCAAGCGGGACAATACTTCGGCCTCCGACTAGCTCACCGGAGCTTAATCCAAACGCTCCGAAGCGAGTTCAAAATTTCTTCAATTCCAGGTAGCTCGGAGAATCTCGTCGCAAAAATTCCATCCACTCCGGTACTCTTCATTTATTTGGAAAACCAGCAGGAACGTGTCTGACATACGAATTCTTTTTGGATTGGTTGGTGTTGCCAACCAACGAGGTTCCATTAATTCGCATGCCAGGCCGTAGATACCTAAAAACGCCAGAAATACTATGCACACGCGCACTTAACTCTACTGAGCCATCCAGAAGTGGGGGCTACTTCCCTGGAACTGTCCGAGCCCTCGGGCGACTCCTGGATGACTGCCTAAAACAGCCAACCAAGCTCAAATTTATACCATTGCCGAACATTTGAGTCGGCCAATGGTATCGCAAAAGTACTGGTAGGCGGAGCCTATTAGAGCTCTCGCCTCCAAATATACTCTAGTGAGTATCAAAACTGTAGTATTTCTGGCAAAAGATAACAGTATCTGAGCGCGGTCTCAACCAGAACCGCGCCCTGAACGCTCGAAGCGAGGGCCCGCGAGAAATTTCTAAAGAACATTACTGTAGGATTCCTTAACAAAAACATCCGCTTTGTTATCGGTGCAGTGGTTCGATGGGAAATAAAGCGCAACAATCGAACCATAACACAGTGTTATAGATGCCAGGCCTGGGGACATGCCCAGTACAATTGCAACAGGCCAATCGGCTGTATGAAATGCGCTGGAGCGCACTGGTCTAGGGCATGCCCCAAACCAAGATCGACTCCAGCTGTCTGTATCAATTGCAAGGGGCAACACACCTCCTGCTCAGAAACATGCGAAGTCTACCAGCGACACACGAACGCCCTCCAGGAAAGAAAGGACAAAGAAAAACCCCAGAAAAGATATGTTGCGGCCCCGATACCCAGGGCAAACATATGGGAGCAAAGAAGGCTGGCGCAACTAGCACAACAAAAAGAAGAAGAAATGGTAAGCCACAGGGTGTCCTATCCACAATCCCAACCCCCATCCCAACAACCAAGGATCGACCCACCTAGCACCTCAAAAGCTATGAGTGGGTACATGGAAAGGCATCAGACCATAAAAGGCCTAGTCAACACCACAGGCCTACTGCAGGCCATGGACGCCATTATTGATGGCTTGACGAGAGCCCGGGATGACACAGAGAAATTCATGGCCTTCTGGAAGGTCATGGACAATATCCAAAGCTACGGTTTATAAATGCCTATAAAGGTGTGCATGCTCAATGTGAATGGAATCAGGAACAAGCTTCAGCTTGTTGTTCATTTCATTCACAGACATAAGATTGATATAATGCTCCTATCCGATACGAGGATCCAACAGGATCATAAGCTGCAGATCAAAGGATTCACTACCACCAGGGTAGACAGACCTAATCGCCGGGGAGGAGGCGGGGTCGCCATCCTTGCAAGGACTAGTATACCACATATTCCTCTGCCACAAAGGCAATGTTCTATAGAACACGCCGGAATCCAATTGGAAAGTGGTACGAAGATATATGTGGTATACAACCCCCCAAACAACAGGTTCACGGCAGTAGATATCGATAATCTCTGCAACACCGGGCACAAGGTGCTGTTGGCTGGGGACCTCAACGCGAAGAGAACTGAGTGGAACTGTCCAATAGGTAACACAAATGGAAATACAGTCTGGGAGTATTACAACATAGTAATAGACTTCCCAGACACTCCAACATTCTACCCATGGAACAGCAGTACCCCTAGCACTCTCGACTTGGTGGTGAATAAAAACGTCACAGATATAACTGAGCTGCGAACAGTCTCTGAGTTGAATTCAGACCACGATCCTGTAGTCTTAACAGTCAGTGGAGGACATAGGCAAAGAATCTTCTACGATTACTCCACTACTGACTGGAAAGAGTACAGGAAATAACAATAATCACCCCTCAGATAGAGGAAAAGAACATTGAAAGGGAGACTCAGAGGCTGATCGATAATATACAGAAAGCCAGAAATATCACCACCAAGAAGAGAAAAGTTAGAGTGGACCGGGATCCTCTTCCAGACCACATTCTGGATCTGATTAAGCTGAACAGTAAAGAGAGGAAAAAGTGGCAAAGAACCCGCATGCCTATCCACCGGGAGAACATGCATAACCTCGGCAACAACATAAGTTCACTTATTCAGACCCACAAGAATGAGGCCTGGCAGAGGAAACTGGAAAGCTTAAATGTCGGAGACAATTCCTTATGGCGGATGAACCGAAGCCTCCAAAAGAGGCAGAGGGACATCCCAGCCGTAGGGAACGGCCGAAGACAGGTTGCTACCGATCCTGGGAAGGCGGAGATGTTTGGAGAATACTACCAGAGTGCTTTCCAGGCAGCCGGCGACACTATGCCGGAACACGAGACTGTTAATAGGGACGCCAAAGCATTCAGAAATGCCCCCAAGATGGCCATAGATGGTAGAACCTTCTCGAAGATGATGACCAACTTCGAGGAGGCTCAAGAGACCATAAAACGGCTCCCTAGAAACAGGGCTCCCGGCATAGACGAAGTGGACACGATTCTGCTCAGAAACCTTCCGAGGAAGTCCCTAGTGCAACTACTACACATAACCAACAGCATCATAAAGTGGCAACATTACCCACAATGTCTGAATCAAGCGGAGATTATCCCTATCATAAAGCCAGGAAAGCCCGATGCAAGGGTTGAAAGCTACCGACCGATTTCCCTGCTTAGTTCTGTTGCCAAGCTGATAGACAGAATCCTTTTAAAACGATTTCGAGATTTCGAAGAAGAGCACGAACTCATCCCGGACGAGCAGTTCGGCTTCCGAAGAGGTCACTCTACGACCTCCCAGGTCGCCAGAATTGTTCACGAGGTGAGGGAGGGCTTTATTCGTCAACTCAATACAGTAATGATCCTGTTGGATATTCAGAAAGCGTTCGATACCGTCTGGATAGAGGGCTTAGTCATGAGGCATGCCCGAATACTTGGTAAACATCATGGACTCATACCTAGTCGGCAGGACTTTCAAGGTTAGAGTAAACGGAACACGCTCCATAGCGCGAAAGGCCGGAGCAGGAGTGCCTCAAGGATCAAGTCTATCCCCACTTTTGTATTCGCTATATACATACGACTTCCCAAAGTTCCCCAACACGCATACGGCTATATACGCTGATGATACAGCTATATACGCCCATGCCTATCGCACGAACACAGCAGCAGCAATGCTGGAAACGCACCTGCAATGGGAGGTCGTACCGTATCTAGCGAAAAACAAAATAGTGTTGAATCCTGATGAAACAGAGCTCATAAATTTCACAAAGAAGAGAAAACGCTCTCGCGTGATCATCTCTGGGGGATTTAGAGCTCTGGGAAATCAGATTGATGTGACTGATTCGGTGAAGTACCTGGGAGTACTTCTGGACAAGAGATTAACACTTGCGAAGCATGTCAGCTTGGCAATTCAACGAGCTGGGGGGGCTGTGAGAAGGTCATACCCGTTGATAGCCAGGAATTCCAAGCTGTCCATGACAAACAAAGTGTTGATCTACAAGCAGGTCATAAGACCAGCAATGACTTACGCATGTCCAGTGTTCTGCAGCATCCCCAAGTCCCACATGCTTAGACTGGAGAGGATGCAGAACAAAGTACTCCGTATCGTCACCAACAGTGACCGATACACTCGGCTGGAAGCACTAAGGGAGCTAGCCGATATTCCATCCATCGAAGAATTTATCAAACAACAGTCTGATAAATTCTTCAGATACTTTATCCTTGGAAGTCCACTGACTAGAGGGATCACCGAAGTCCGAGCCCACCATAACAGGCCAAAGAGGCATGGGGGGCTCATATACCAGGCACTGGATATTTTCCATGAAACTCCAGAAGAGGAGTGAGTGACAGACCACCAGGTCACAAACCATGTCTAAACCCGGTTTTTGCTGTAGGCTTTTTTCCGGGACCTCATCGAAAAATCAATAAGGAAAGTCCAATGATCTGATGTCTAACATGTAAAATCACCAACATCTTCTGCATAACTTGGAGGAGGCAGAACACCCACAGCTATGCGACTTAGCAACATAGCATTTGAGCCTACATCACAACGTAAAGTCTGTCCTAGGACAGACGGGAGCTGGTTCGGTCCAACCACTGAATACCTCAGTAGGTCACACCCAAACCTCCCAACCCTAAAGCACTCCTAACTCCCATGATTATGAAGATCCAGTAGAATTTTAAAAAAATATATATTCTGAGTGTAGAAAGGCAGAGATTAAATCCGATGAATGGGCCTCTATTGCAAAGGGCCAACTAAAAGGCGAAGCCCTGAATTGGGCAAACACTTATGGGGGGTTATTCCTCAAATGGGAATTCTTTTCAAATACATTCCTTGAGAGGTTCAATAGCCCAGAACTATTGTCTAGACTACGTGCCAAATTATTTGGACAAATTCAGACTAAATACGAGAGATCGGCAGTGTTCATCGGTGGGAAATTAGCCTTAGCTAACATACTATTCCCTTCTCTTGACGAACACAGCTGTATCGGATTGGCAGTAGAGTCACTCCTACCTCCTATAAAAGCTTACTTGAGGGGACGACAGTTTGCGACTATCGAATCCCTAATTCAAGTGTGCCAATCTATTGAGATGTATATTGGCTTATTTAAATCAACTCATGAAGCAAATAAACCGAATATTACTAAGCCAGTAGCACAGAGTGCTCCCGTAAATCCGAATAATTCTTCGAATATTATTTCTCAAGGAAATAGGGGTAATACGGCATATAACCGTAACTACCCCACCAACAATGCAAACAATTCGAATTGGAGGACCAGTCCAAGGGATAATCAACCCCGAGGCAATCCCCCGAGGGCAAACAATATATCTGAAGAGGGACCTAGTACCTCGGGAAACTCCCACAGGGATGTTTCGCCGACGGTGACGAACCATCCCAGCCATTAAACAGCCGTTTTTGCTCAAACAAATCAGACATTGATTGTCCCCCTGTACATATAAATTTCCCGGACGACGCCCCAGAGGTAGATACGTTAATATCACTCAACGGAAACCTCATTCTGAACAGAAGTTCAGAAGGAAGCGGTATTACTTTACCCAATAAAACCTCCTTGAGTGATTTCCTCACCGAAGATAATTTTTATAAAAGAGAAGATAGACGAAACTCGGCAATTCAACCGAAAATTGCCTAGAATCCCTATCACTATCAATAAAAGGGTCATATTCGCCCTGATAGATACCGGAGCGAGCATGAATTTTATAAGAGCGGATATATTGGAACAGGCCGACTTATCCAACCTTCCCAACCCCACGGTTATCCAGCTAGGATGTCGTGACAATAATAGTTACAGCCTGGGACAGACTTCAATCCTGATTGAAATATCCGGGAGGCCATTCACTATAGGAGTGACAGTCTTAAGCGACTTGAATGAGCCCCTGATACTTGGGATGCCTTTCCTAACAGAACAGGATGTCACGATTGATGTCGCCAGAAACTGCCTATATGCAGGCAAAAATCCACGCCAGACAGTGTTCTGGAATGTGGCGATTGAAAGAAAAATTTCAAAAATCGAGCTCCCCGAATTTGGAGACGATCAGTTCTCTCAAGAGACAAAATCAAAAATCTTCGAAATCATCAGCGAATTCCCAGATGTTTTCGAGGAAACTATTAAACAACCCGTTACTCAGGCTTCTATCCACGAAATTAAAGTGAAACAAGAAAGGCCATTCCGACGTTTCCGATATGATAAGATGTAACTCACCCTATTGCTCTCCGGTAGTTCTAGTCCCGAAAAAGGACGGAAAATTGAGATTCTGTGTAGACTACCGGGAGATCAATAAGTTAATCGTCACCGAAGCCCCGAATTTGCCCCCCCCCCTTCAAGAAACAGTACGAGAAATGGGTAATTCCCGAATTTTCACGACTTTAGATCTGCGCAATGGTTTCTGGCAAGCACCTTTGTCGGAAAACTCCCAGAAATACACGGCTTTTGGTGGACCCGACGGAATGGTATATCAATTCAGAGTCTTAAGTTTTGGCCTGAAAAACGGACCAGCCGTTTTCCAGAAGCTAATGTCTTCGGTGTTGGCCGGGTACACTGACAAATTTTGTAAAGTGTACCTGGATGATATTATCGTCTACTCCAACACCGTTGAAGACCATTTAGTACACCTAAGGAGAATTCTGGAACGACTCCGCACCCACGGATTGTGGTTGTCACCTAAGAAATGCCAATTCGGGTCAAGGGAACTGAAGTATTTGGGACGTGTGGTTTCCGAAATAGGGAATAAGCCCCAAGAAACCCATATTAATGGCATCTTGGAATTTCCGGAACCAAAATCCGTGAAACAAATCAGAGCATTTATAGGAACAGCGGGATGGCTACGAGAGTACATCCCGCATTTCTCAGAAATCGCCGCTCCACTCACGGATATGATAGATTAAACGAAGCACTTCAAGTGGAACGAAGAAGCAGCTGCTTCTTTTAAAAAAATAAAAGAATCCGTTTCTCAACCCTTGTTGCTGTCCAGACCTGACTCCTCTCGACCATTTGCCTTGCAGACGGACGCCAGCCATATAGGGCTCGGGGCGGTCCTGTTTCAGGAGAGAGAGGATGGTGGGCGAGAAATTATTGCATATTCAAGAGCAAAGCTGAATAAAACTGAACGCAAATATCACATTAACGAAATTGAATGCTTGGCGATAGTCTGGGCCATCAGGAAATACAAACATTTCTTGCATGATGCCCCTTTTAAATTGTATACCGACAATTCCGCCCTTCTCTGGTTGCATAAGATGCGCGATGAGAAAGCCAAATTGACGCGATGGGCCTTGCTCCTGCAAGAATACGATTTTTCCATCCATCACGTCCCTGGACGATCGAACCAATTACCCGACTTTTTATCGCGCAATCCGTTAGAAATCGAAACCGGCCAAGACATCACAGTAGACACCGAAAGAATGTTCTTTCCTAGTGAGGAAAGGATTGACGATGCCTCAAAAAGTGACGAGACGTCGCTTAAGAAACTTGAGGAAGAGTCAGCATTTTTAGGTGAGATGTTATCCGCCATATTCGAAGACACGGAATTTGCCTCAATAAACCGTGATCCCTCGAAGGGGGTCGAACTCAATCAAATCACCACCTTCTACGAAGAGGTACAACAAGCCCAGCGGAATTGTCCTAGCGTACAGCGTTTTATCGAGCGGATATTACGTGCACGCGAAAATCAAACTCCGAGCGATTACGAGCGTCGTATCGCAACGGAATTTGTAATGGATGATGGGCTAGTTTACTTTGTTGGTCAGGAAGACAACCCCGTACGACGGTTGGTGATTCCCAAAGATTTCTTACCCCAAGTATTTCGACGATACCATGATAATATAGGACATCCCGGGGTCGATGAAACGTTTCGGCAAATTAGTGCCCATTTTCAGCTTGCTCCATTGCGCAAAAGGGTATCCGAATATGTAACTCGCTGTTTGGTTTGCGCCACGACTAGAGCCAGTAAGGCACAAGCTGCATCAAACTTGAGGCCTAATACTCCGGAACGACCCTGGCAGTTCATATCTATCGATATACTGGGGCCCTATCCGACTACCCCAAAGGGAAATAGGTTCGCCATTGTAGCAACTGATTGCTTTTCGAAGTGGGTCGAAATAAGGGCTGTCCCCAAAGGAGATACGACAAATGTAATTTCTTTCCTACAAGAGGAAGTTTTGAGTCGTTGGGGTCATCCTCAGGTGATTATTTCTGATAATGGTATCGCTTTTCGAAGTCAGTTCTTTGAAGATTTCTGTAGGCGTCGGCAAATCGAAATCAAATACTCGGCGATTCATCATCAACAGGCAAACCCTGTTGAACGTCGAGTACAGGAAATAAAGAAGATGCTAGGAGCGGCCCTTTTAGACAAGTTGCCAACTTTGTGGGAGCGAGAACTCCCTGAAATAATATTTAATCTACGGACAAGGTACAATGCTGCCACGGGTACTACCCCTAGCATTCTCCTGCTCGGCTATGACATCCCCAAGCCTGGGGAATGGATTGTTCCGACTCAGCGGAGGCGGAGGCCAAGAAATGAGAACAGAGATGCAAGGGTAAGAGAGGCACATAACCACACCATAACATATCAGCGAAAACACTACCCCAATCCGGATGATCAACCCGTAGAGTTCGAGGTTGATGATTGGGTGTTATGTCGAGCTAGTGACAAAGAAAAACGTGGGTTCAAGCGGACTTGGGTAGGTCCGTTTCAGGTATTACGGAAGGAAGGGCCAAATTGTTATGCCGTCAACAAGGCAGGTGGTGATTATGTGATCCACGTTGATGACTTACGGTTAGCCCCGGTGCCGCGTTCCGGACAAGATCACTTAGATCCCAGACCCACACCTCGCGAAGAAGACGAATACTAAGGGCTTAATTTGAAATCGAGACTGAGTTCATTTTTCCCCCACCCCCGGACATAGTGAGTCCAATCACCCTGTATATGCATTTTTTGTTTTTATATATCAATAAATTTTTATTTTTATTCACCTCAAATTTTCCCCTATTTTGGACATAGTGAGTCCACTCACCCTGTAAATTGCTAATTTCATGTACTCATAGAATATTGTAAATTTGTTTTTTTTTTGTATGTATTTTTCCGTGAATTTGTAAATTTTCCCCCTTATGCATATACAGGTGGTTTTGGTTGATATAAATTTTATTCGATATGGATAACCACTCTTTTAATCTTCGTCAACATTGTTGTTAAACATATTGCATATTGTGCTGCCTAATCAAGTTAAGAAATGTTAATATTATGATTCCCAGTGAAAGCCGTTTTGTAATCGGTCGGGAGTCGTGGGTTCGAGTGAGAATCCGATATGGAACAATTTAGATTAGGTAGCCTACTGTGTTAAGACGAACAACGGTTATCCTATCGCAAGAGGTTTTGTAGATATAAGTAGTTGTAAGTTAGAATTGTATATAATCAGGATAGGGAACTTATATGTGAGCCCGATTGGCATTAGAGGCGAAAGCCTAACACAAAACTATTGTAATTTTAATTGAATAAAGAACAGTTTTTGTTGTTGGTTGAAGTGACTTTCTTTCAGAAATGCTAGCGATCCCTTTGAGGAGGGGAGTGTCATCTACAGCACTAAAAGTGTTGTAAATTATAAGGTACTATTATATTTCATGAGCCAAGTCGTCCTCGGATTAACAACTAAATTAAAATAAAATTCGGCAAAACTTTGCATCGAGTTTTGTTCGGAGCTCGGCTCGACCAGAACCGCACCCTGAACGGCAGCGTCATGCGAGCTGCGAAAAATTCGCATCGAGTGTATCTGAGCGCGGTCTCAACCAGAACCGCGCCCTGAACGCTCGAAGCGAGGGCCCGCGAGAAATTTCTCGCCGGAACGGAGGTTTCTCGGTAGGAGGAAATCCATCACCCCACCAGCAACCCCCACATCTCAGAGTTTCTCTCAAACATGGATAGTGGAAGACCGAAGGGAAAAAACCCCCCACCAAAACGCCCACCTCCACGCCCCCCGATAGCAGACAACAAGAAGGATAACCAGAACAGGGAAGAAACTGAAGAAACCGAAGAGACCCGTCACACTCAGATTACGGAACAACTTAACCGAATCGAGAGTGACATCACGGAAAGAGTGAACCAAAAGGTCTCCCTTTTCTGCGAAACACAAATGCCTATCCCAGATGCCCTCGCGGATTTTCCATGGCTCAAAATCCGGGATAGGCAAATCCGGGAAATTGGAGACCACAATCGGGCGAAATTCGAGAAAGAGGCAAAAACGAGGAAGGAGGAGCTACAAGCCCTGCAGACGTTCTTGGCGTCTCCTGGCAAAACAAGGATGAACCCCACAGTACAAGGGGAATCCTTTGTTGTGCCAAGGAAGACGTCAAAGAGGAAATGGACCCCCCTGAACCTGCAGGGCTCCTCCCCACCTGTGGAGGTGAGCAACCGGTTTGAGGCGATCTCTGAAGATGAAGAGAAGGAAGATGACAAAACTCCCAGCCAAGCCAACCCGCAAACACCTACGAAAAAGGATAAAGGGAAGAGTAAAAATAGCAACCCCCAGCCCCCCGCAACAAAGCAAGACAGAATGCCACCCCCGGCAGTAGTAGAGAAGAAAAGAAGGTGTCCACCCATAATTGTGAAGGGCACAATCGTACTCGACGCTGACACCAGAACCTACCTGAAGGAGCATATACAGGGCGAAGTCACATACAAATTTACGAATGGCTCGTCTCTGATATATGCTTCAACAGAAGAAGATCATAAAAACCTAAAGAAGATACTGAAAGGTGCGGACGTCGAGTACCACACCTACACGCTGCCGGGGGAAAAAAGACATAGTTTCCTGCTGAAAGGATTAGACTATGGCCCAAGTGCAGCAGTAATCAAAGAAGAACTGGAGTCGAAAGGCCTGGAAACCTTCGGCATCCAGGAGATAAATAGCACTGTGCGGAAAATGTACGGAGTTAACACAAATAAGAACGTCACTGTCGGATTTCTCAACAGCAACTTCAAAATCGTAAATGATGTAATGGTTCGTTGGGAAATTCGGCGGAACAACCGACAAGCCGCACAGTGCTATAGATGCCAGGCCTGGGGACATGCCCAGTCCAATTGCAACAAACCTGTTGGATGCATGAAGTGCGCAGGAGATCATTGGTCGAGGGCATGTCCCAAGCCGAGAACGACTCCAGCGACTTGTATAAATTGCGGGGGGCAGCATACATCCTGCTCTACGACGTGCGAAGCCTATCAAAGACAGCTGCAGAACCAAGAAGACCGGAAAAAGAAACCTGAAAAGTCCCAGAAAAAATATGTTGAGGCCCCTCCACCCCGGGATAACATATGGGAGAGAAGGAGGGAGGAGCAGCTTCAGAAAGAAAACATAGAGGTAAGCCATACGGTATCCCATCCACCATCCCATCCTCAGTCCCAACCCCAAGAAAGACTACCACGGGCCAACCAGCCA
Source organism: Chrysolina oricalcia (assembly GCA_944452925.2). NCBI lineage: Eukaryota > Metazoa > Arthropoda > Insecta > Coleoptera > Chrysomelidae > Chrysolina > Chrysolina oricalcia. The sequence continues at coordinate 38,478,737 of OX101825.2, forward strand.
AGCACTTCGAATGCTGTGAGTGGCGTCATGGAGAGACATCAGACCATTAAAGGTCTGGTGAATACTACTGGCCTATTGCAGGCAATGAACGCCATCATTGATGGCTTGAGGGGTGCCCGGGATGACGGGGAGAAATTCATGGCATTCTGGAGGGTCATGGACATTATCCAAAGCTACGGCGTATATATGCCTATTCGGGTGTGCATGCTCAATGTGAATGGAATCGGAAACAAGCATCAACTTGTTTCGGATTTCATTCTCAGGCATAAGATCGACATAATGCTCCTATCCGAGACGAAGCTCCGACAGGAGCACAAGCTGAAATTCAGGGGATTCACCAGGGTCAACAGAGCTACTGCCAGGAGAGGGGGTGGTGTTGCGATCCTTGTGAGGAATGCTATACCATATGCACCACTGCCACAGCGGCAATGCTCCATAGAGCACGCCGGCATACAGCTGGAATGTGGCACGAGGATGTATGTGGTATACAACCCTCCCACGAATACATTCACGGCCGCGGATCTGGACAATCTCTGCAGCAGCGGGCACAAGGTGCTGCTGGCGGGAGACTTCAACGCGTTGAGGCCCGAGTGGAACTGCAACCGTCGATCTACGAATGGAACAACGCTGTGGAAATATTCTCAGAACAACGAAGTCATCATCGACTTCCCAGACGATCCAACATGCTACCCCTGGAACGGTGGTGCGCCTAACACACTTGACTTGGTGGTAAACAAAAATGTCACGGAAATCTCCGAATTACGAGCAGTCTCTGAGTTAAATTCAGATCACGACCCTGTGCTCTTTACAATCAAGGGAGGACCAAGGCCAAAGGGGCAACGAATTCTATATGATTATTCAACAACCGATTGGAACCCCCCAAATACAAGAAGACAACATAGAGGAGGAGACTCAGAGGCTGATCAGTAACATAAAAAAGGCGAGAGATTTTACCACCAGGAAGAGGAAAGTTAGAGAGGACCGGGATCCTCTTCCAAGTCACATTCTTGGCCTGATTAAGTTGAACAACCAAGAGCGTAAAAAATGGCAGACCACCTGCATTCCCGCGCACAGGGAGAATATGCGACACCTGGGCCAAGAAATTAGTTCACTCATTCAGAGCCATAGAAATGTGACGTGGAACAGGAAAATGGAAAACCTCAAAGTCGGCGAAAATTCCTTGTCTCGGATGAACCGAAACCTCCGAAGGAGGCGGACGGAATTCTCAGCCATAAGGAATGGTCAAAGACAAGCGATGACCGATCCAGGAAAGGCAAAAATGTTCGGAGAATATTACCAGAGCACGTTCCGGGCGGGCGCTGACTCAATGCAAGAGCATGAGTCAGTTTCTAGGGAAGCAAAAGAATTCAGAAAAGCCCCGAAAGAGGCCTTGAATGGCAGAGCCTTCTCGAAGCTGATGACCAGCTACGAGGAGGTTCAGAACACCATAAAAGGGCTCCCTAGGAACAAAGCGCCTGGTATAGATAAGCTAGATGCAGTTCTACTCAGAAACCTCCCGAGGAAGTCTCTCGTACAGTTAGTATACATCATAAACGCCATTGTAAAATGGCAACACTACCCGCTGTGCCTGAAGCAGGCAGAGATTATCCCGATCCTCAAGCCAGGGAAACCGAATGTAAGGGTCGAGAGCTATCGCCCCATCTCATTGCTAAGTGCTGTCACCAAGGTGGTGGACAGAATCCTCCTCAAGAGAATTTGCGACCTCGAGGAAGAGCTCAAACTCATTCCGGCGGAACAGTTCGGCTTCCGAAGAGGTCATTCAACGACCTCCCAGGTGGCCAGAATTGTCCACGACGTGAGGGAGGGCTTCAATCGAGGACACAATACAGTCATGCTCCTGTTGGATATCCAAAAAGCCTTTGATACCGTCTGGATAGAGGGCTTTATCGTGAAGATGCTAAGGGCAGGTATGCCGGAATACATGGTAAAGATTATAGACTCATACCTGGCCAACAGAACTTTCGCGGTTAGAGTAAATGACATTAACTCCGAGGGGTGGAAGGCCGAAGCAGGAGTACCGCAAGGCTCGAGCTTATCCCCACTTTTGTATTCGCTACATACGTATGACTTTCCCACGTTCCCAAACACGAACACGGCTATATATGCTGACGACACGGCAATATATGCCCAGTCAAAGTACAGTAATATAGCAGCAGCAAAGCTGAAAACGCATCTGCAACACAAAGTCATACCGTACCTAGCGAAGAGCAAAATTGTGGTGAATCCTGATAAAACAGAGCTCGTGAACTTCACATAGAAGAGGAAACGTTCCTACGTTCACATTCCTGGGGGATTCAGAGCTCTGGGTAATCAGATTGATGAGAGCGAGACAGCGCGGTACCTGGGAGTCCAACTGGACAAAAAGTTAACCCTTGTTAGGCATATCGACTTGGCAGTCCAACGAGCTGCGGGAGCTATAAAACGGACATACCCGTTGATAGCCAGGAACTCCAAGTTGTCTATGACTAACAAGGTGTTGATATACAAACAGGTAATAAGACCAACTATGACCTATGCATGTCCAGTGTTCTGCAGCGTCTCCAAGACTCAAATGTTGAGACTAGAGAGGATGCAGAACAAGGTACTCCGTATCGTCACTAACAGTGACAGGTTCATTCGGCTAACCGACCTCAGAGAGCTAGCCGATATTCCCACCATCGAAGAATTTATCAAACAATAGTCGGATAAATTCTTCAGATACTTCATCCGTGAAAGCCAGTTGACCAAAGGTATAACAGCAGTCAGAGCCCACCATAACAGGCCCCAAAAGAGGCAGAGTGGGCTCATCTACCAGGCACTGGATATATTCCAGGAAACCCCAGAAGAAGACGTGTAAGACACGACACATAAAACACACCACAATGTCTAAATCCGGTTTTTCTTCCTTTTTTTCCCGGAGACTCGTCAAGCACACCAATGAGAAACGTCCAATGATCTGATGTCTCACACGTAAAGCAATAATTCCCCCTGCATAACTTGGAGGAGGCAGGGAAACCACAACACCATGCGACGTAACACTTACAACATTCGAACTACATAACATCGTAGAACCTACCGCAAGGTAGGTACGATCTGGTTCGGCCCTTTCGCGTTGAACCCCACACCACAGTCTTTCACTCCCTCCCTACCACTACCCTGTGGCTAAGCGATAGTTTTAAGACCTGTGCAACGTTTATAGTATATTTACATATTTATTTATTTATTTATATTTATATTCGTTATATGTTGTTTAAGTCGTTTATACATTTTATACTATTTAATTCAATAAATACTTTTTACTTTTACTTTTCTCGGTATCCTGAATTCGGAGATCTTCCGATTCTGAGATTTCCTCGAGAGAAACCGTGCGAAGCAGAGAATAAAAAAATATATTATGCAAATCAAAGTTTATCCTGCTTCTATAAAAGACGAGCTGATTTGTAATTCGACATCAGTTCCAGTCCTGACTTTGAACTTAGTACACTTCGTAAATTTATCTCCGATATTTTACCAAGTTTTCCTACTGCAAAAGTGCTTTTGCATTATTCTTCGATGGTTTTATAGCCGCTATCAGATATCAGTCAAATATCCAAACATAGCGAGCTGCTGCTACTTGGCTGTCGATATTATAGAAATAATTCGTTTTCCTACGGGAATAAATCCGTCGACTTGGCCATTCCTCGAGTTTTCCACTACCAATCCAGCGATCTTCGGCAAGCATTTTGTGGAAGAAAGTGCTTCTCCTGGCTTCGGGAACTGTAGTACCGAAGCATATCCGTCTTATTATTTCTCGACATGAAAGAAATAAAATCCCAGTGGTACGAGACTTGTTCCGGCGTTCCTGGTACCTGCTTCCTGCTGTTCATGGCCCCTTGGCGAAGAAGTGCTACAAAGACAATTGAAACCGAATGCTTGTTCGTTTCTTACAGTGGTGAATATTGAAACAGACAATTTTCTTTTGGTTTACTATTCGGGTTATCACCCCGACTAGTACACTAACCATTGACTCTCGTGTTTACTGACTCTGACAATTTTCCGGAACGATTTCCGGCTAATATTTACTAATCATAACCTGTTTGCCCTTTTCAGCTACTCGGCCTGCACTGATGTGCGAGCTGTGAGTAAATTCCTTGGGAACCTCTCAGTGAGTACCTAGGTACTTTAAACTTGGCACTCATCAGGCCCCCAGAGACCGGGGGGCCCTCACTGAGGTGCTGAGGCTTGGACATGGGTGCAAGACCCCACGGTACATGCCCGAGTACGCCTAACTGCAATCAGAAGAGATTTGACACGTGTCAAATTTCACTACACTCTGATTCAGAGGCCTAAAACGCAAATTCTCCCTCCGGGTAGGGAGACACGTGAGGTTAAACTTCCCTGATTAGGTAAATTAAATCACGAAAATTTGTACTCTTTTATTTGTTAGGGTTTAGGGCTCGTAGTGAACACCCAAGAGCCGGCAGTAGCTATCGTGGTGCTCTGGGTGGTATTCCCGGTCAGAATTATTTGCCTCTCCTAGGAAAAATTCAACCTTGTAAATTGTAAAATTATTATCTTAAAATCTGAAACTTGAAATTCGTATTTTTTAGCATTTTTACCATTCAATTTTCCCTTGAAATAGAACTCAGCTCGATTTCAAAGAAAAAAGTCAAAAATATCGTTAATTTCGATCTTATAAATCTTATTGCAAAGTCTGGGGTGCATATTTGATCATCATGGATCACAGCACAAATCCATTCCTTTCGTTCGGTGGCAGTTCGGACCCTCGAACATCTAGCCAGGGTGAATTTTTAAGAAAAATTAAAAATCCCGAAAGTCTGCCTAACCGACACTAACCTTATTCCTATGCGCATGTCCAAGACATTGTTGTGGTGAAGCCACTTTATTTCAACATGTTTGGGTTGGCAATTGTGAATTTTCCACTAACCTATCTCAACTAAATCTACTGTTCCGTGATTCCATCGTTAGTGTCAGTCTCAGTCGGTAGTCACTGACCTCGCGTTTGTTTTCAAAAATCACTTGATACAAAGAGTAAATAACACTCCCGAAATTGTTCGAATGAATTGGAAAATGTTTATGGAATCGAAGAAAAATATATGCATATATTATGTTCAGTTTACGTTGCAACGATTTATGATAAAGGCCTTTACCTGTGTGTGTTGGTGTTTGGGTGTTTCTCTATCATCTCCTGACGTTCAACGTTGATTCCATCTTGGCTGCTGGGACATGAGAATTTTGCATTCCCAATAGAATGTCTATTCGGATTTTTCACAAGGTAATCGTCCTTTGAAACTATTCGTAGCACTTGGGATTGTCTTTTCACTTATACTCATACTCATAAAGAAAAACTGGATACTTATTTTAGTAAATTTTTTTCTTTTTTTTTCCTCCAAAAATTTTACAACCTTTCTGCTTTCAATATCATCTTCGAGTCCCTGTTTACAAAAAAAATATCTGACTATCCGAGTATCCTAGCAACAATACCAAGATTCTATCAACTAATGACTTTAACAATTATTTATTAAATGAATACTAATTCTAAGTAAATAACAAGGATATTTTAAATTAGTTTGAAATCTCTAGATTCTTATTCTGAGTCTCAAATTAGGCTTTTTCATTTTCATTTATGTGAATTTCCTTAAAGCATCACTTCATGTTCAGAAATAAGTGAATGTCATACTTCCTTGGTGTTGTCGGTTATTTAAACTCATTTGAAAATTACTTATTGTTTATGTAATTCTCCTGTGTAAGTATTTCTATGATTTAATTACAATTCATACAAATATCTTTTCATTTACTTTCGTATTGTGAATTCCTTGCTTTCATCAATTTAAAATCCCCTGAATTATGTTTGACAGTTGTTATGTCATCGGTTGAGTGTGGTGTTACTGATATTATACAGGGTACTTGAAATATTCTCCGATATTGACTTGGAGAATTTCCTCTGAGATGCAAAATTTTTATCTGAATTTTGAATATGCTCTTATTTTTAAACTTGTGGATTATAAAATCATGACAATATATATATATATATATATAAACATATGTTTTTTGAATACCTTTTGATATAGTGACATTGAGCTATTCAGTTGAGTTGCACCTATTTCTATTTGCAATATAGTCAAAATAGTATCTTTTGAGTTCTCTTTTGTAAAATGCCTCAATTTAGATTGAATGTTGAGTATTTGCATACCCATGACTTGGAGTATGAGATAAATCTTCGAGGAATGACTGTTCCAGTAGCAGCAGCAGATCGTAGGAAGATACTACGAGGGTTGCTCAAACAGGAAGGAGATTATAGGGGAGCAACTGATGTTGAAATGTTTGCTGGAGCAGTTGATTCATTTCAAGGTAAGGCGTTCAAGTGGTATTTAAATCATAGAGGCAATTTCAATTCCTGGGCAGAATTGGTTACTAAATTGTAAGCTGATTTTCTTCCTTACAATCATCAGGAGGATCTTTCAGAAGAAGTCAAAGGAAGGACGCAGAGTTCACAGGAGAAGGTAACCATTTATATGAATGCTATGACCAGGCTTTTAAGTCGGTTGGGAACTAAACCGGACGAAGAAACTATGATTCGTATAATACAGCGTAATCTTCTACCCTTCTATATTCAACCTTTGGCTTTGATGGACATAAATACCGATAGGGATCTTACTGACTAATGTAAACGCCTGGAAGAGTCCCTCACATGGTCTCAGGTTATGCCTTTGAGGAGAACTGGCTTTATTGAACCAGATCTTCGTGCTCCGAAGACTTCGAGCTTTCGTCAACCTGGGTCACATTTCCGAAATATCTCTGCCATGTCTTCCAATATAAAATGCTGGAATTGTCATGCTGTGGGCCATACCTATAGCTACTGTCCTGTACCTAGGACATTTTTCTGTTATGGCAGTGGTAAGAGTGATGTTACAAAACCGCATTGTCCTGATTGCAAAAAAATCGAACAGAGCGGCAATGTACCCCTGAACCATTCTACCGCTCTTCCTCAAAATTCAGGGAATCAAAGTCAAGTATTTCCTGGCAAGACAGACAAAGGAAAATCTAAGGTTCGTCCTCAGGACGAACCACGCTCGAGCAGGAACTATTTTCCGTTGGATTCCTTTTTACTGAACTTCTTGCCTGTGAATGCTTTCCGAGAGACGTTCCCTTATAGAAGAATATTCTGGAATACCGAAGAGGATTTCTTGGATTTACTGGTGTTATATTAGAATCCAAAGCTGGATTAGTATCCAGATCTGCCTGTCCACTACAAGATCTACGTCAACTAAGCTAAATGCATCTTATTGAAGTGTCCAGAAACACTTTTCGCAAATTTACTAATAATTTAAGCATTAAATTATTTAAACAATTAACTTGTGTTTAGTGTCAGTTATTGAACTTGATTTGTTTTGATGGTGGCACCTTTTAAACAAATTCAAGCATCATATTGACAATAATTATTGTGGTGTCCATCAGGACAGACCAAGTTCAGCCAAGCTAAATCCACTACCAAAGGTCTCAAGGGCAAATACCTATTTTTGTTTTGGTAACATAGAGGTTACAGTTGCCATTTCGGGCAGCTGAGTGATTTAGATGGCAAAACAGCCCCGCTCCCCTGTCTACAGTTTGCAGCGAGCTTGCGCCCACCTCGGATGTGTGTTATGTTTAATTTTATTTTTATTTTAGATGGAGCGTACGAAGCAACAAAAACGTAAAAAAGGAAGGCATTCAGCAGCCGCTATGAAGAAGGCAACCGAATTAGTCCAAGGTGGGATGAGCATAAGACAGACTAGTAGAAATACCAACTTCGTTACCCAACAGTTCGCCTGTATGTGAAAAGAACCGGCGAAAATGCTAGTCAAACAATACGGTTAACACCAAACTACGAAGTCAATAAAGTTTTTACATCAGAAGAAGATGACTTGGTGAAGTATATTGAACATTGTGCTGAATTATTTTATGGCCTCACTGCTCAAGACTGTCGACGCATTGCATATCAAATTGCCAAAGTAAATAACCACAAAATACATCAATCTTAGATAGATACTAAAATTACGGGAATGGCTTCGTTCATTAACCTTCCGGGAGTACGTCTCTGAGACCGACGATTACGAATTATTCCGAATACGGCGAAATTGTAACGCTGGCGATCGCGTTACAATTTCGCCCTTCTCAGTACCTTCCTAACTGATCAGTGTCTGCGGAGGCGTCAAAGGTGGATGTTGTGACTGTTTTCCTCATTTGAGATTTTACGTGATCCGTCTCGAAGACCGAAGTTAGTCGTCCCGTTACTGTTTTGATTTAGTAAAGTGGTAAGATGAAAAATTATTTCTTGGAAATGTTATATTTTTTTAATAGTTGGGTAATGGTTTCAGATAAAAATGTCTTCAAGGTGTTACGAGGAAGAAGTCAGAAGACTTCAACAGCTCTTTGAAGAGGTAGATAGCGATATAGAATTAGCTGAAGACAGTGACGTTAGCCTAGAAGAAGATGAGTTATTGGTTCAGGAGGAAAACTCGGATACCGAGCAAGAAATGTCCGACGATGATATAGAAGAAGTTGCTGCAGAACCTGAAACCAACAGGTCTGTTCGTATACCTTGTTTCATTTCCAAAGATGGCACCAGATGGAGAAAACATTTTACTAGATATCCAAATGTAAGAACACGGTCAGATAATATTATAACAACGTTACCAGGAGTAAAAGGTTTAGCAAAAGAGAAAAAAACTGCAATTGAAATATGGAGTTTATTTATCACTGACACCATGTTAGAAAGAATTGTCGTCCACACTAACAGACAAATAGAAAGGAAACAATATTCCAAGGAATATAGAACAGCCAGACTCACTGATATTGATGAACTGAAAGCCCTAATTGGGCTGCTTTATATTTCTGGAAAATCAAAAAGTGGTCGCCAAAATATACGCGATCTGTTCAGATCCAATGGCATGGGAATAGAGATTTTCAGATTGACAATGTCCCTTGAAAAGTTCAAGTTTTTGCTGCAAAATATCCGAATGGACGATGTTACAACAAGAACAGAGAAGGTAAAATTAGATAAACTAGCAGCAGTAAGAGAATTTTTTGATGAACTAAATGAAAATTTTCCCAAATATTTTTCGCTGTCAAAGTATGTAACTGTGGATGAAATGTTGTGGTCATTTAGAGGCCGCTGTGGATTCAGAGTCTATATTCCATCTAAACCCAACAAATATGGGTTGAAAGTTTATTCTTTAGTAGACGCAAAAATGTTTTACACTGCTAAAATGGAGATCTATTGTGGTGCACAACCAGTGGGTCCATATAGTTTAGATACATCCAATATTTCACTAGTGCCAAGGTTATGCCAACCCATATGGGGCTCACACCGTAATGTTACTATGGACAATTTTTTCAGTTCTACTGCCTTAGCTTATAAATTATTGAATGATCATGGGCTGACAGTTACAGGTACACTGAGAAAAAACAAACCTCAAATTCCTAACGAAATGAAAATGAAGAGACCTGAAGGAACAACTATATTCGGGTATCAAGAAAAGTATACCCTACTGTCGTACATTCCGAAAAAAAATAAAAATATATTTCTCCTCTCGATCTGGCACAGGGAAGATGATTCCCTTACTAGTGAAACAAATAAGCCACAAATTATAATTGACTACAATCGTACAAAAGGTGGAGTGGACACCGTTGACAAATTATGTGCAGCTTACGATTGTGCAAGAAATACACGGCGTTGGCCTATGGTAATTTTGTATGGTGCCTTGAACATAGCTTCTATCAACTCCTACATAATATACCAAAATAATAATAATGGAGATAAACCTCCGATTCCAAGAAGATCATTTATAGAAGATCTTGGATATCAATTGGTAGAAGCTCATGTTAAAAAGCGTGTCAACTCTGATGGTCTTCCCAGAACAACTAAATTGAGAATACAAGAAATCTACACTATTGTTGAAAATCAAACTCCTACTCTTCCTGCACATGGACGTTGTTTCTACTGTTCTTCCAAAAAAAGTAGGAAAACCAGATTTAGCTGTCACAGGTGCAATAAATTTATGTGTTTGGAACACCTAACCCCCACATGCAAGGAATGCATCGAAAAATTTGATGAACTTTAACGACAGAATTTCAGTTTCTGCCAATTCCAACAATTGTGTCTATTGTTTAGGTTAAATAACTAACATATTATGAATATATATTGCTTTACTTTTTTACGAAAAAGTTATATTTTTAGTTTTTACTACTTAAAGTTGGGTCATACGTTTTTTTATTTTATATGTTTTTGAAAAGTTTATAATACTTTCTGTAAATTTTCAATAATTATACAACATGCTCTAAATGTCTTTTTATACCCTACCCTAACTATAAAATGCTTCAACTGATAATTATTGAAAACATGAAACCTTTTTTTTGTGAGTCGGTCTCTGAGACCGATGTTAGTCCCCGAATTCCACTCAAACATGTTAGTCCCGAAAGGTTAAGAAAAAGACATTCTCAAATTTTCATGAGAAAACCCGAATCTTGTAGCTTATCAAGGGCGACGGCTTTCAAAAGCACAATATTGCGTCCTTTTTTCGTAATTGAAAATCTGTCATGGAAAGAAATCCTAGATTTGCAGATGATACTAGACTGTATAATTAAGACGAAACTGCTACCACCACTGTTCAGCAACCAGGAAAAGTGTTAGCACGAAAGTACACAAACGTAGCAAAAGTTACAAGCGGTGAAAGGGGTATCCTAGTCATAACATGCTGCATTGTTAGCGCGATCGGACAAGCCACACCACCAGCTATGGTATTTCCCAGAAAAAACTTCAAACCACATGGGGCGCCTCCGGGTACGTTGCTGATATCTTCGTCGAGACATTTCATTAGGCATGTTTCAGCTTTGAAAGAAAATCCAGCACTTTTAATGATGGACAACCACGAAAGTCATCTCTCAATTGAAGCTCTTGATCTTGCAAAATCTTCAGGAGTCACTCTTCTGACCCTTCACCCACAAACAATAGCAAAGTTGCAACCACTAGGCGATGGACTGAATGGTCCATTTTAGACGTATTATAATGCAGCGGAAAATTCGTAGCTGTTGAGAAATCCAGGGCAAGGTCTAACTATCTACAATGTTACAGAGTGTGTCGGTTCTGCATATTTAAAAGCCATGACTCCTGTCAACATAATAAATGCATTTTAAAAATGTGGGATATTTCCGTTCGACGATGGTTGTTTTACAGAAGCTGATTTTCTGCCTAGCACAGTAACTGATAGGCCACTTATAACACCTTCAAATGCAGAAAAGGACCCTGAGCAATCGAGAAATATAGCACCAAGTTTCAATGATTTAAAGTGCTGGTCTATTGACCAATCCTACTACGAGCCAAGATAATATTTAGCAGACTCCATCTCATTTATTATAGTCTCCCAAAGTACCGGTTTCATCTCTATGACTCCGCCAATACAGTGAACCTACTCCTTCCACTAGTAAAAAGATTTCGTGCCTTCAAATAAAGCGAAACCTCGTACCATGAAAAGACGCAGAGTTCCAGGAAGGTTCAGAAAATTAGATTGTTATGAAAGTATTGCTATTCAAAAAAGGGGTTCGAAACCCTTGCCTAATAATGATAATGGTCCAAATTCCAAACTATTTGACTTGATACCAGTAAAGGAATAATTAAGTGCCTTTGTTGTATTGTTTATTAGGTGGGGTTGTATCTGTCCATCAGGTAGGGTCACTTCCTAGTATACAGATTACCTCATGGTAATTGATTATTCAGAATAAATAAGACTGGTAGGTAGGTAGGTATACCGATTTACATTTAGTTTAGTAATTCCTACTGATGAAGATAACTTTGTTATCGAAATGCGCATCTAGAAATTGAATTACTTGTGTGGTGAAGGGGTAAAATTATTTTTGTTCTCATTGAGTGACACCACAGGCGTCCAATATCCCATTTTCGACCTTACCTATGATAACTTAGCCCCATCTGATAATGTTTGATGCAAATGTTTGTACTTATTATATTTTATTTTGCACTATCTGCCTTAATCCATGTGTCCATTTTTGTTATGAATTTTGTATTTATTAAGTGTGTATTTGTAAAAACTCGAACTATCCTACACAGGTATATCGTGTTTTCTGGAAATAAATCTATTCTATTATATTCTCTCAATTAAAATCAAAGTACATCTGCACGAGTTAGTACCTACTCTTTATTTTGCTGAATAAAATAGGATTTATATTCATTCCTAACCAACAGCTTCATGTTTTGAATTTCTGAAATAATCGCGAGTAGAGCATGCTCCATGAGTCATTCCGTCAACTAGTTCTTCATGAACATATGTTATATAATCATAAGGCCTTTTCAGAAACCTCTTCGGGTTGACACGATCCCTAACCCCCCGTTTATACAGGGCGGCTTTTTTAGTCCCCCCCTGTTAACTTTTGAATGGTTTAACGTACAAACATGAAAAAAAAAGGTTTGGAGGGTTTCACCGATACTACTTTTTGAAACAAAAAATATGGTGATTGCTTGACAGGGGGCGCAGGGGGGCACATCAACTCAAAAATTTTAAATGGCATGGGGGTCTAGTGTCACATCGTTGAAAAGAGAATTCAATTCTCTTTACAACCATCTAAATATTTTTTAATTTAGTTGAGAATTTTTTTTCCAATTTCGATTTTTATGCCTTTCGAAATTTTCGAATTGATGTGCCCCCAGCGCCATCTGTCGAGTAATTGCAATGTTTCTTCTCTCAAAAATTAGTATCGGTAATACCCTTCGAAATGTTTTTGGCTTCATTATTCCACAACAATCCATTAAAATGTATCGGGGTATGAGTAGTTTTCGGATTCGCTTTTTTATTTGATATTTCGAATTTTAATTGCAAAAAAATATTAACGAATTCCAAAAAAAATTAGATGGTTGTGAATAGAATTGAATTCTCTTTTCAACGATGTGACTCTTGACCCCCCATGCTATTTAAAATTTTTGAGTTGATGTGCCCCCCCGTGCCCCCTGTCAAGCAATCACCATATTTTTTGTATCAGAAAGTAGTATCGGTGAAACCCTCCAAACAGTTTTTTTCTTCAAATCTGTACGACTAAAAAAAGCCGCACTGTATATCTAACCCGAGTTCGGAAACTTCGGTGTTGCTGAGTCGATCAGTGACTCGGGTTGTTATTTTGTGACCCAACTGAACAGCAGGGTCACGAGAGTCGCTTAGAGAACCGCATGAGCATACACAAACAAAAAGCTGAGTTGAAGTTTTGTTGTCGGATTGATAGTTTAGTTATTGTGTGGTTGTATGTAGATTGTTTATGTGGTATTTCTATTATTTTGGTGATCATGAGTAAAAGGAAAATAATAGCATCCAAGATTTTCTTGACGAAAATGACGAAATAGAGGAGGAGACGGTATCATGTTATCGATGATGAGAAACGTTCCTAAACGAAAACGAATTTGTGTCCAGAATTACGAAGAAGTAATTTTACGGTTTTCCATTACAGGTAAAAGTGGAAACTGGTGAAGTTTTTTTCACAAATTAACGATTTTGTTGCCTACAGTTCCACAACCATTTTCGATTCGAAAGAACAACAAAACAAATTATATTGGAACAAATGGGCAATAAGATTTATCAGGCAAATGCTCTGGTGGTAGACCATCATGTCCACAGAAACAGCTACTTATAACATAAGAGATGTTATCAAATCAGGAAGTGTACAGGTAAGTTTATCATCTATCCAGGAAGTATTGGAAAATAAGTTGTATAATCATTTTTTTGAAGATCAGTAGCAGACCGTTTTGATGTCTCATTGAGTACAGCCTGGTAATATTTTCAAAGAATTGTTGGTATCCTGGTTCAAGTGCCACCAGATTATATTAAGTGGCCTGTAGCATATGAGAATGTGAGCAAAGGCTTCAAGAAAACAAGAGGTATATATGGTGTTACAGAGGCTATGAATGGAACACATATTCCTAACGTATCTCCCAAATTGATGCCCAACAAATATTTCAATAGGAAACAGTTCCATTCTATTGTTTTACAAGCTGTTTGCGATACTTCCTATAAATTCACCGATACTTTTACAGGTATTTTTTTCACCAAATTATGTAGTGCAGGCCTGCACAACATACGGCCCGCGGGCCGCTTGCGGCCCGCCGCTATCTTTTTCTTGGCCCTTTGTCCCATTGCCAATCTGGCCCGCCTACGTCAAACTATACATTTTCCAGTAACAAAATAACATGAAATAATTGCTTTAATAAATATCAAATTATAATTATATTTTTCGCACTGGTACAGTAAATCCATTATAATTATTATTTTATAGGTCAGCGACTGAATCCAGACCTGTAAATTTCGAACATACATGGCGATTCTCTGCTTCAAAGCGGTAGACTGGTAGAGCGTAGTTGCGTAGCTGGTTTTAACTGCAAAAACTTCCAGCTAAAATATATGTCTAGGCGGGCGTCGCGTACGAATCGTACGATCTACGATCATTATTACTTTGTTCGTTGGTTGTGCGTGCTAGAGCTAGGTACCATATCTCACAAGTTATTATTCGCGTTTCCAGCAGTATTCGAAAAAAGGCAATTTTTATAAATCGGTTATAAGTGATAATATTACGCATAGTATTGTGTGTTCTTGGTGCAACCATTTTTGAATAAGGTAGGTTTTATTTTGCGAGACATTTGCTTTTATTTTATGACTATTATTATTGTTTTTGTTTTTAGTGATGGCATCACAACAGAAGAGAAAAATTGATTCAGAAGGAAGAATATTTAATCCAGATTGGACAAATAAATATTTTTTTATTAAGTTTAAAAACAAAAACATTTGTCTTGTGTGTCGTGAAACCGTTTCAGTGGCAAAAGAATATAATATGCGGCGCCATTTTGAATCAAAACATTCGCAGCTGTCTGGCTTAGACGAAAACGAAAAGATATTAAAAATCAGACAATTACAAGTAAATTTAACTGGAGAGCAAAATATAGTTCAACGTTTTAGTAGGCGAGCTGATACTGGAACTATAGTAAGCTACAAAATATCGCGAGAAATTGCTGCTACAGGCCGTCCATTTACTGATGGAGATTTTATAAAAAGATGTATGTTAATAACTATGGACGAAATTTGTCCTGAGAAAAAACAAGCGGTCGAAAATATTTCACTATCCCGTATGACGGTACAAAGGCGAATTTCTGATATATCATCTGATCTTTTCGAGCAACTTAAACAACAGGCTACCAAATTTGAATATTTTGCTATTGCCATTGACGAGAGTACGGACATTAAGGATACTGCTCAACTTTTAGTTTTTATACGGGGAGTAACAGATGATTTTAACATTTTTGAGGAACTTGGTAGCATTTGTCCAATGAAGGGTCGAACTACAGGGGAAGAAGTTGCCAAGGAAGTCATAAACTCTATTAATAAATTAAACCTTTCTTGGGAAAAGCTATCTGGTATCTGTACAGATGGTGCTCCTTCTATGGTTGGAAAAAATATTGGGGCAGCAGTTCTGATACAAAAGCACAGCGAAAAAACTATTCGTAAATACCATTGCATCATACATCAACAGGCCCTGTTTTCCAAAATTCTACCATATAAACACGTAATATCAACGGTGGTACAGATTGTCAACTATATTCGATCGAGAGGGCTCAAGCACCGTGCTTTTCAAACTTTTCTCGAGGAAGTAGGAGCAGAGTTTGGTGATTTAATTTATCACTCCGATGTAAGATGGCTAAGCTGTGGGAATGTGCTTCATAGATTTGTCGCACTGGAAACTGAAATAACACATTTTTTGCAAGAAAATAACAAAATATTCGAAGACCTTCAAGACGACGACTGGAAAGCTGACTTGTATTTTATCACAGATATTATGGGCCATATTAATGATTTGAAGAAAACTCTTCAGGGAAAAAATCTGATGGTGTTCGAGATGTATAACGCAGTCAAGTCATTTTGTCTAAAACTCAATCTTTTTTATGACCAGTTGCTTAAGGCAGATTTTGTTCATTTTCATTTGTGCCAAGAAAACATTTTGGTCAATAAATCAGTTTATTCAAACAAATTTGCTGTGCTTAAGGAAGAGTTTCAATCAAGATTCAGTCTCCCTAATGAAGATAAAATTTTATTTAAACTTATTGAAGATCCCTTCTCTGTTGACCCTAGTGAAGTACCTGCAGATCTTCAGTTGGAACTTATTGATCTGCAGTGCTCAAATATTTATAAAGAAAAACATCGAGAAGGAAATTTGCTTGATTTTTATAAAATTCTTGACAAAAACAAATTTCTAAAATTGATCAATACTGCCAAGGAAATATTAAGTCTTTTTGGTAGTACCTACATTTGCGAGCAGACCTTTTCTGTCATGAATATGAACAAAAGTGCAAATAGGTCTACACTTACTGATCAACATTTGGGAGATATACTGAGGACATCCACTTCAAAACTTACTCCAAACTATGAAAAACTTGTGACCGAGAAGCGAACAAACATCTCACATTAGTGTGATACTCTTAACATACAAAATATGTGTAACTTCGGTTAAAAATAAAACTTTATAAATAATTTTTGTTTTATTTAAAAAAAAATACTTGTAAAAAATAAACAATAATTTAATTTTTAAACTGGCTCAAAATTAACGTTTTTGAACGTGACCCCCCCCCCCCCAAAAAAAACACAAACTAAATCCGCCCTTGGCCCTCGTACACCTGCCGTTTTTTCAAACTGGCCCTTTGAAAATCCCAGTTGTGCAGGCCTGATGTAGTGCTTCATTGCCTAATCAAAACTGTGGTGTATAGACCTAACACCTAGTATTCAAATTATTTTTCATTTTTAGATTGTTCAGGAAGTGCCCATGATGTAAGATTGTTCAAGTTATCTCCATTGTATACACGAATACTGCCAACAATTAGTGAAGAATTTGTTGGCTGATACTGCTTATCCTAATTCTATGAATTTGATATAAAGTTGATGGATATCTAACTCAACAACAAAAAAATTTCAATTACTTCCATTCATCAACTAGAGTTTAAATTGAACAATCATTTGGTTTGATGAAAGGAAGATTCAGAATTTTTAAATTTACGAATATGTATAGAACAGTAATTTATACCAAATGTTATAATTGCCTGTTGTGTTTTACATAATATCTGTATGCAGCAAAAGGATCAGGACATTGAAATATATTTAGATGATTGTGATAATGGGCAAAGCATTGATCAGATAGTTCCAGATGACCCTGTGTCATGCAGTAAAAGGGATAAAATGTGTGCACAAATTGCAATATAGTTTTTTTATATTTGTTACTGTTGTTTCATAATCGTTATCATGTAGGACTGGTCCTAAATCTCCACTATTTTACTTATTTGGTTTAATACATTTGTTACGGGTTTATTTTGCACTAGAAAACCCTTTCTGTTTTAATACAATAATATCAGAAATTATCTGTCATTGATATACACTTTCCACTCTGTACGCCACTGTATCAAAATGACAACTTGATCGTTGTCATGTATAGCTTGTTCCGAATGTTAGTACTTACCTTTGCTGTACTAGTTCAAGCGGACATGAACCGGCCTTAAGCTATTGACAGTTATCAGTTGTTCTATTTTGCAATATGACAGCGTTGTTTTGTAAACATACTTATGGTTAGTCTATTGTTTTGTGCTTAGAACACAAAACCGTAACATTCCTACTCTATCTCTGTCTTGTGTCATTGAGGTACTTACTTCACATTCGAATACTTGACCTTTTGTTTGTTTGTGTTTGGTTCTGAGATTGAGAGGCTGGCGTTTTCATCTTGGTTCGGTTGGCAACACTGAATCTTAAGGTGTTCTTTTCATAGCTCCTAGTAGCTCGAGTTAGTTCTTGGACTGTTCCCACCGAACACTAACGAACAATAAAGCGCCTTGTCAGATATTGACAGTTTTGACTTTGACGTCCGAGATATATTTTCCTCTTCCTTATTTGATATTGATGAGTGACTGACCTATTTTGAAGATTTCCAATTAAAGTTTGATCATCGTTGATGGATCTTGGGAAAATTCATATCAGGAGAGTTTCTCATATTGTTTGCGATTTTTGACGCTATATATTTTTGAGAAATCTCCGTTCGCTTTGCGGATTTTTGAGGTTAGAAGTCACATCATCATTGTGTGAAACCACTGGAACGAGAAACTCGCTCAGCAGACAGCAAACAGACCATCAAAGCTGTTATCAGAACCCTCCCACTTGATAGAGGTTAGTATTTGCATTTGGGCTCTACTTATGGCCCCATACAAGTGTAATCAGAAGTCAGACTGGTATTGTTTATTCTAGGGTGTTACCACTCTGCTACTGCTCTTCTGCGACTACCACGCTGCTACTACTTTGCTACTGTTACCTCTTCGCCGCTGGTAGTGCTCCACTACGTTTATTGCTACAACTCTGCTACCGTTTATTGGAGTTCCACTAATGTGATTGTTTTCACTGTTTCGTTGCTACACGATAGTCTTTCAACTGTTCCACTGCTGTGATTGTTCCTGCTCAACTGTGGTTGTCCCGCTGTATATCTGTTGTTCAGAATTCCTTCGCTATTCGTCCCAGCTGTACATGTACGTTGATTGATTGTGTCGTCCCCACTGTGCACCTGTATACACCAAGGCACTGATGAACTACAACCACAATAATTGGTGAACTGGCATGCTTGAGAATATCTACATAGTATCAGATAAGTTTAGAATAAGACTGTTCCTAAGGCGTAAGTATCCATAATTGTAAGCTATCATCGTGACGTCACAGGCATAGCCCTCACTGGAGGTTTCATATTGATATATTCAAACAATACCATACTCTCAATCACAGCATTCACTTGAATTCATCTAGGTGGTTGATATTTACATTAATTTCATTTTATTTTGTACGGTGAGCTGAACTGTGCACATACAGGGTGTGTAACGATTAATATATTTTATTAGTAAGGGACATGACTATTTCTTTTATTCTGGTCCAAGATATCTAAGCGTAAGGGAAGACAAAACCTCTACATATTTATATATTATTATTATACCATTTACAGGTATCTATTATTTAATATTTTAGTAATAATAGTGCAGTGGGTTGTCCCATTCCATCAGGGTGGTTTCGGATTTTTCACTAGCGATAAATCCGTGGCGCTCCGGAAAATTAACCCCATATTTCAATCTTATCGAAATCAATTTTTATTGTCGAATCTACGCCTACTGAGCTACTAGGTATGTTAGAGGCGTGACACATCATTGCACATTCACTGCTCTCCTTTCCTAAATTTCGCCCCTAACACATTGTCACACATTTCCTGAGTCATTAATAAATTTGACACATCCATTGACCGCAAAGCTTTTTATTTCAGAATATAGACCAAGCTATAGAGGTTTTTTCCCACACAGAATAAAAGACGCAAACGGCCTATAATACTTTTTATAGGATGGTTTGTTAATGAAAACCCCGGTTTTTGCGCCAGCAAAATCGATTTGTGGAATTTGTTAAACAAGAAATAGTGAAAAAAATTGAAACTTTTTTGGTTTTTGGGAAATATCTCAAAGATTATTCAAGGAATCGTTTTACAGTCAATGGAACTTTTGTAGAGTCTCATAAAACCTACAAAATGGTTTTTCACACGCCCAGATCGGTGTATTTTTCACTGAGAAAATCCGGAAAAACCTCGAAAAAGAGACCATATTTCAAAAATTCAGAATTTTTATAAATCTGAATATGGATAAATAATGTTGCAGAAACTGATAGATAAAAACTTGTGGTTCAACTGTGCGCAGAATGGTTTCTGTTCGATATGTAGTTTTTACACAATCGCGTTATAAACAATTTGAAGGCAAATATTTCTAAATGCGCCGATTTAAGGAAAATCATCTTATTCAAATTCTGTAAACGGCATATGGAAGTAGAGATCAATATCTACAATTTGTATATTTCGGATTTTCATCTACAAGGTGGAAAATGTGTTGAAAATGTCACTGAAATTTACTCTAAATGCATCAAAGTGCACCCGAAGTCGCCCGAACTCAACTCTTATTAACTTCAGTTCGACTTCGGGTGACTTTGGACGCACTTTGAAGCGTTTTGATCAACTTTCTGTGATATTTTCAACACATTGATCTCTACTCCCAGATGCCGTTTACAGAATTTGAATACGATGATTTCCCTTAAATCGGCGTATCTTGCAAAATGTGCCCTTAAATTGTTTATAACGCGATTGTCCAAAAACTACACATCGGACAGAAAACATCTTGCGCACAGTTGAACAACATGTTATCATCTATCAGTTTCTGCAATATCGTTTGTCCAGCTTCAGATTTATAAAAATTATGAATTTTTAAAAAATGGTCTCTTTTTCGAGGTTTTTCCGGATTTTCTCAGTGAAAAGGGCACCGATCCGGTCGTATAAAAAACCATTTTGTAGGTTTTATAATTCTCTACAAAAGTGTATTTTTTTCACTATTTCTTGTTTAAAAAATTCCACAAAGCGATTTTGCTGGCGCGAAAACCGGGGTTTTCATTAACGAACTATCCTATAAAAAGTAGTATAGGCCGTTTGCGTCTTTTATTTTGTGTGAAAAGAGCCTCTTATTTTTATCTACAGCTTGGCCTAATATCTTATATGTGTATAAAAAAACAGACAAAGAGGAAACACATTTATTTCCATATATATGGAATGTATGGTAAATATGGTAAATAAATAAAAATGTATGTATGAATTATATATTTGAACTAACTTATGGCATAACAGATAACAAAAAACTCAGAAACATTATAGAAAATAAATATTCCAACAAATAAAACATCTTAGAAAAAATTATTCAACTAAAAAACTCAAATCTCATTATAAAAAAATTACAACAGAATATCGGTAGGTACGAATAGAAAATTATCACAAGAAAGTATATCAGTCTAAAAAATAACAGAAAAAAACAGTCTTGAAAATTAAACATTCAAAAACATTATTTGAGGAATGAAAATCGCAGACCATTTCTCTGCCAACTTTTCCAAAATTTTCAGGAGGCTGTCCTGTCTTCTCATCTTTTCTTCGTGGCGCTTTTGACCCCGGAATCTCTTGAACCACTCTGGTTCTTCCCCAGCATTTTTTCTCTTTATTCCTTGAGTATTCAAGTAAATGGTGTAAGTACATACAATTCAAGAAAAAAAACTACTCAAACACCAAAACTACGCCACAATCGCACTCGACGCGCGTTTCGCCAACAAAGTGACCATCTCCAGGGGCTAAAAGCTTACAGTAAGCTTTCAGCTCCTGAAGATGCTAACTTTGATGGCGGAACGCGCGTCGAGTGTGGTTGTGACGTAGTTTTGGTGTTTGGGTAGTTTCTTTTTTCTTTCCTTGAATATTGTTCTGTAGATAAAATCAGTCATTTGAATGCAATCATCTAAAGAACCAGTAGTTTTTTATCATTCTTCAATGCATAATATATCTCAAGTTTTTTACATGGCAAAACAAATTTTAGGTATCATCAATATGAATAGAAATCCTTCATTTGCAGAATTATTGGATTACCTGTACACTTTCATGTGGGGTGTTCTCTTGGCCAACTTGAGTTGACACCAGTAGACACAGGGTTGACATCCGGATATTTGCAAAAAATTATACCCATTTCTCTGGAGAATGGCCGGGATTTTGCACCGGTGCTATTATTATTATCAACTCTTTTTTTGTGCGTTTTCTTCATATTCTTGAATTTGTTTTCACACTGCTCTGACTTCCCTGATCTCCTCATCAGCTATTTCTTTCCATATCTTTTTGTTCCTTGTTTTTTATCATCAAATTTTGATTTATGCTGATCATACAATTGTATAAGTAATTGAACTGGGGATGTGGTCCAATGTTACTTCTCAAATGATTCTGAAATGAACCATTTCAACACATAAGATCTCAACTCAGATATAATAGGGATACAATACAGCATGAATACCCACCATGATTTTCATCCATTGGGGCTTGAAACATTTTTTCATTTTCTTCTTCGACAACTACAGTTTCCAATTCATCATTTTGGCTCCAAGTATCATGAGCAAATTCATCATTCTGTGAATAAACTAAATATTTCATGAATAGAAAATGAATAATAGTGATTGCAGAATAATTATGACTTCAATCCGATCATTATTCATTCAAATTCTTCCATACCTGAACTGAAAAAATTCCATTTTGTCAAATTTTAACTTATAAATTAATGAAAATTTACCAGGTGATTGAGGAACTTGTTTCATATGTCGTCGTATACTTGGCTAATGACTCCGCAGATTGCACACCTTGTCAAATTTTCCTCTTTTTGCATTTTGAATCTGGGCAGCAAAACGAATATCAAAAATTTGAAATTTTCAGGTTATGTTGTAGTCGCTCCCAGTGTCAATTGAAAATTCAGCAACCTGATACGTTCATAAACTATGGTACTCGGGTAAGAGATCCTAGGGTTCTGTCACGTGATCGGACTAGTTACCCGAAGTCAGTTTCCGAAAATGCCAGGGTTGTTATGTGCAGCACAATGAGGCCAAATGCAGCACCTTCTGATTTAGGCGAGCACCGAACACGCACAATTGGAAAATTTGTTAAAATGAGCACTATTTCATTTAGTGGCTTCATTTATTTTGAGAAGACGAAACGAATGGAAAATGGGAAGAATGAAAAATATTTAGTGTCGTGTCATATTTGTCCCTAGAAACAAAACGTGACATCACTTATATCTGGCATGGTATATGATTTGTTATTCCGATCAAATGCGCCGTAACCGGTTAAAATGGGCACAGTTTTCGTCAATTATCACAGGCCGTAAAGAGAGACAAATGAAATGACATTGACATATTGTCATATATTTAAAATTTAAATCCGTTTTCCCCTCTACTTGTATATTAGTTATATCGAATTATCCGAATATTGAAGACAAGAAGTGATATGTCAGGACAGAAGTTTCAAGCAATAATTTTTGTAAAACTAAACGCTTTTTTCTCCAACAAACCCATTGGCCATATTCAATATTCATTGAAATGCTTAAAACTTCGTCTTAAATTCAGTATATGAATAAGTAACTGCATAAAATGGACAAGTGAGTAACCCAATCGAATGAAGAATGTAATCTTCTAAAGTATCATGTTTTTAGATTCCTAGTGAGGACTCAAAAGAAAAAAGGATTCGAAGGAACAGTCTCCTTCAACATCTGAAGACACCATTTCTAACCCCATTGCTTCCACCTCCCGTTCGATTGCTTCCACATGTTACCAATTGGCTTCTACATCTCATCTAATTGCTTCTACATCCCAAGAGATAGAAATGACAGAATCTTATATATACAGATCCAGCGACTCCAACATTGTTAGTGAAATGGATACTGTTTTTCTGTCAATTGATTCAACTTCCCATGAAGCAGATGAATATGAATCCAGTGACTTCAACAGTGGTACTGAATTATCCTCTGAAAATGTCTCCTTAAATAAGAAAAGGAAATTCAACCTTAAGCCAAATGTACAGAGTTTGGCCAATGAATTTCCTTTTCTTGATGAGTCCAAACATTTTTTATTTTGTAAATTATGCAACCAAAACATATGTGGCACTTCATTCCACCTGAAAATACATACAGCCACATCTACTCAAAAGAAAAATGAACTTGGAGCTAGAAAAACGCCTCAGATTGATACAATGTTTTTGAAAAGTTTCATTCAACAAAATATTTTTTTTTAATAAGTGAGGCCGAATTAAGACTATGATGTTATATTAGTGAGCATAATTTGCCAATATTACCGATGTACACTTTACCATTGTTCAACAGTTAAATATACCCAGACTCTGAAATTGCAAAAGGTGTGAGTCTAAAAAGAAGCAGAGCCAACAAGCTTATTGTCAGAGTTTAGGCTCCATTTTTTTCAAAGAAAAAAATCTTACAGATATTCGTGAAAACTTCTTCTCAATAATAATCGATGAGACTACAGACATAGGAACAAAAAAGTCTATGGTAATAATTTTCAGATATTTTAAGGAAGGGAGAGTGACAGATAGACTTTTGGAGTTAATTGAGGTTCAGAGTGCAACAGGGGAATCTTTGTTTGAAATGATCAAATCTATTTTGGATAAAAATGGTGTTCCTTATGACAAAATTATTGGTTTTGCAGACAATGCCAGCGCCATGATGGGTTCATGGAATAGTGTTCAAGTACGTTTGAAACACATAGTATAGCAGAACTGCAGGAATGTCAAATTTTTCCCAATGAAAAGCCTTACAAAATGCTTTATCCGAGCCAAACCAGATGGCTATCATTGAAGGTAATCTACCTCTATTGTTATGAAATATTAAGATCCATAATACAGTTCTTATATTTCAGTACAAAATGTATCTGTTATTTCTTTCCTTTGTGTTGGAACTTATAACAAAAATAAATATAGAGCTTCAACCTGAAACCTCGAAACTACCAATTTTCCTTAATCGAATATCTGGGCTATATAAAACAATTTCGAGGTGTTTCATAAGGAAGGAGATTATTGGAAAAATTAAGATGGAACTAATAAATATGAATAATCCAAGCAATTATGTTTCACTTGAGGAGGTATATGTGGGTTCCAAACTTGATGCTCTCATTAAATCAGAAAACTTCAAAGTTGCACTGCCAGCACTGAATAATTTCAGGAAGAGAGCTGTAGGACTTTATGTTGAGTTGTGCAATCAAGTGAAACAGAGATTCAGACTTGATGATCCTCATCTGAAATATGCATCTAATTTCACTCCTGAAGTAGCTTTATCTGGGGAAGTAAGGTCAATTGCAGAATTCCTGAACTTGTTTCCAAATGTTTCAGTTGATAATGAATCTGCAAATGCAGAATGGCAGCTGTTGAGTGAGATTTCCATACCAGGGTGTGATAAGAAACTAACAAATTTCAACGTTTTTTGGGGCAATGTTTCTAAAATGAGAAATTCCTTACAGGAACTGATGGTTCCAAATCTAATGGTTAAAGTCAAGGTAATATTATCTTTTTCCCACTTCTCGGCAACTGCATTCCCTCGTAACCGCCTTCTTGTTGAGACAAGTGCAGCCATTCTTCAAGTCAAAGATACAATGAAAAGACAGCCAGGTTGAGCAACTAAGTGGCGTCAGACGTACCAATTTGGATGAGGTTGAAGACTGATTATACTGTTGAGACTGATTTTTTTTTAGCCAATAATTAAATTTTTACTGTTTTGAAATTTTATGTGAGTGGTTTTTTTAGGTATTTAAAGAATTTCTTATTTTGATCAATGTGATTCAGATTAAATATTTTTTCAGTATTATTTTCTGAATGTTTTAAATATTTATTCATGCTATTTCCAGAGTAAACTTTCATTTTTATCAATGTGATATATAGCTACAGGAGTATATCTTCAGTATTATTGAATGTTTGTTTTAAATGTTTATTTTTTTTTTCATTTCTTATAAAATATTTTCGTACAAATTGGTGTTTTATAGATAATGATTCAATCAGTAAATAATTCCTGATTAAGGTACATCTCTCAGTATATGATAAGCTAGTATTACTTTGTCACATAATTTTTTATTATTATCATTTCTCATCTTCTTTTTCCATAATTAATGATAATTCCGAAGCTTGGACGCAATCATACATATTCATTATTTTCATTCTTCAGTAACACGTCATATCCAAAATTAATAGCATGCCTCCCCATCTGTTTATACAGTGGGAAAACAGATAAAGGAAACTAATATGAAAAGTGGACTGTCAGATAGGTGGCGACATCTTATATCTGTCATTTCTAACAATCCATTTTGTGACGAACGTGAATTTGAGATCGCTCCGGAACAAACCTGATTGATGCCATCTCGGTCTCTAATGATGTTATGGAGTACACATGCTGTTTGAATCAGCAAACTAGCTTTGTCCATGGACGGTAGTTCTATAGCTGCTCCTAGAAATCGACATTTGGCTCGTAGTATGCCAAACGAACATTCTATTGGCTTCCGTGCACAAGAAAGATTATCGTTGAAACGTTCTTCAGTTGGCAGCAAATGGGCGCGTCAAAACAGAAGGTACGGTAATTGTTGTTTATGGAATCTGCGATACAGTGTGCTTGCTGTACAGATCCTCCATCACTGTGTTTATCTCTGGCACCCACATCAATTACTAGGAACTATTTTTCGGCATCATAATACAATAGAGTGATACTTCAGGTAGTTAAAATAAAAGGATCTACCTCGTGGGGGCATTTAATTTCACAGTGCCTGGCATCAATGGCACCAATGCAGTTGGGAAATCCCCAGAGATCATAAAATTTCTGTGATTCGTCTTTCAAATGTTTTGCTCTCGGAACGGGCATGGCTTCTTGGCCAAATTATTGCACGAGTGCTGAACATGTGACATATATGATATTGCTAACTGTTCTTCGCCCAAGCCTAAATTCGAATGCAAGATGTCTAAAAGTTGCTCCAGTACTCAGGTACCTAAAATACAAAAATGTCTTGTTCAATGACGGTTTGTTTCTTACTAAACTGATAATGCCATCTTCAATATCGAAACGCCAGGTAAAGTGAAAAATAAGACTATCCTTAAAAATATATTTTATACTAAAATGAAAACTGTTTGTTTCAGGGGATGAAGCCAAAAAGAAGTGGAAAAATTTCAAATACAAGTATAGAAAAATTTTGCAAAAGCCTACTCCAAAATCCGAATCTGCTGCTGTTCCTGCAAAAGAAAAGTGGCGATTTTTTAAGCTTATGCGATTTACTAGAGATGTATTGGCAACGATTGGAAATCTCACAGCAACTACATCACCCACGACAAATGATGAAGTACAAGAAGCGTCAGGCAATGACCATATCGAAATTGAAGACAATGTTGATGCTATTATACACGAAATAACTGAGGCTTCTGTCACTGTTATCACTGAACTTCCACAACAACGGACAAGTAAGAAAGTCGTTGACAAGAGATTTGTAAGGCCTTATAGTGCCGAATCAGCATTGATCAGCAAAAGACGCCCTTGAAGATGGTAGAACTCGAAGAACGGAAAATAGATGCAATTGTGAACATGCGCAATAACAGTAATGAAGAGCATGATAATGATGATGATTTCCATTCTCTTATGAGCCCACTGCCATATTTAAAAAAGTTGGAAACCATGGTCGTGTATCGCAGACATGACGAAACCTTACGGTTACCAAATAATTTCCTGTATTCAAGACCTGAATCCAGCAAAAGTACAAGCAGTTCCTACATCTGTCGTTCAGGCCCTAGAACTATGTCAGCAGGAACACCCAACCCGCAGGGCTATCAAGATGTAGATGAAAGTTATACAATTTTCAATGTGTAAACTTTTGCTAAGTAATAAATCACTTACCTTAATAATCAAGGTAATTTGCTTTATATTTTTCTCATTACGGGACTAGGAAGTGATTTTACCCACCTTATAGTTACAATGAGTCGCTCCTCTGGTTTTATTTGTCGTTGTTTCTTCTTTTCTAGACGATGAAATACTCTGCAAAATGTAGTAGAACGTTTTCCTGGACATTCGCGTTTATTAAAAAACCTGTACTTCCGCAAAATGTAGTAGAACGTTTTCCTGGACATTCGCGTTTATTAAAAAACCTGTACTTCCTCGCTGCGTAACTGTTCAAAGAGATGACGGTATTCGCCAAATTTCTGACTCGATCAATTGGATGAATCCCCGGTCGCTTTTTCTGTTACGCGAGTGAAAAATTCGTCATGCAAGTAAATTGTTACTTACAAGCAATAATTGTACGACCTTCTCATCCAATGCCGTTTTTGCTACTGAGCACTACCCAAGTCACCTGTCAATTTCTACGAATTGTGGCCGCTTTAAACACTCAACCGCTGCGCAGCTCTCCGCCTACGGCTCGCCGCTTACCGCCAGCCGCTTGTATCGTACCCGAGGCTTTAGAATGTAGTTATGCCTTATTGCTTTAGGAATAAGTTATTACATCATGTGTGTTGTTACAGATTTGTTTTTGTTACTGAAGCGGTTGAATGAAGGCCAGAACAAAGCTAATGATAACTGCTGCTTCAAACCAACTCCAGGAAAAAAGACATGACTTAAACACTGTTAGCCAAGTTGCTCAAAACAGAGGGATGACGACAGTGATGCATGTGATCCTGATTATTGCATCGGAGTCTGATAGGTATTCGAATGAATCCGATGACAACCTTCAGCTGTTTTAGAAACCGCATGCGAAGCATACGAACCTATAGGCATCAGTAAAATTCATAATGGAAAAAGTATTGAATCATGTAATAGACGACTTCACAACACGAGGAACAGAAAGAAAACGGAAGAAATATAAGGTATCACTGAAAGAGAGGAATCGTGTGAAATGAACAGATCTTAAAGAAACATGCTGTTAACATGCTGTTAAACTACCATGTAGTGGTAGTTGTCAAAAACATTGTCTTCGCAAAATTCCGACAGAGAGAATGTTGAAAATGAACGAAGAATTTTGGAAAATGAATACTAAGGAACAAAAAACGCACATGTTCAACAAAATGAAAACACTTAAGTAATAAGACTGGAATAAAGTCGCGTCGAAATTTCACTATTTCTTATGTTTGCCCAAATGAGGAACGTAATGACCAAGAAGATTGCAAAACTTTTTTTTAGCAATCCTGGGTTCCAATTGTGAAAAGGCGATAAGCGTTCACGTAATGGATAATAAAATACTGCTGGTGAGTCCCTTCAAGCTAATAAGGATCTTTGAGGTCAACATACACCGACAAATAAAGTGGACGCGACATTGATGATAAATCACATTAATTCCTTCGAACCCTCCATATCCCACTATCGCAGAAAACGCGCACCCAATCGGAAATATTTGCGACTGATCTGAACTTACAAATGATGTACAACCATTTCAAAATTCAATGGCCAAACTTCAAATGTTCTCATGAATTATACTGAAGAACAGTGCAGGATGTGAATATAAGTTTTGTTAAGCTGGGACACGAGGAATTTTTTTCATGTGAGAAATATATTTTGCATGAAAAGGATTCTCAATATAAAAGGTAATGAATCTGGTGAACTAAACATCTAATGTTCGGAATGCGTAGAATATAGGATTCACAAGAAAAAAAGTATGGAGGCGCGCGAAATTTATTAGAGGGATAAGATTGCCACAGATGGTATATCTATTCCGCAGATAGGCACAATATTTGTTATTGGAATTCATTCCATATATATAACACTTACTGGCCGAATTATCGCATTCAATGAATCTTTTGTACCCGTTGGTACTAAACAAAAAACCAATAGCAATAATTTGGCACGAAGGTGTGACTGTGCGCTCAAAAATTGACATTATTAGTACATTTTATGCATTCTTTCTGCGCCATACTGTCATTTTTTGTCTTTGTAGTAAACTCTGATCAATTTATCCTGGAAGAACAGCCGGTATTTTCAGGGAGAGAAGAGAAATATGAAGGGACAGCAGAAGCCGATGATTGAGTTAATCATTATAATACTATTAATTGTTTGGTTGATCAGTTGTGTTTTTATATACCCTTTATTTGCTTGGAATGAACCAAACTTTGTTTAATAGTTTTTTCATTCAAGTTATTGAATTTGTTATTACCACATTTGTGAAACTATATTTACATTTATTACAATTATTGTGATATATGGGCGTATCTTTTCTATATTGTAGTTACGACTCTGACCCTTATTGATTGAAACAAAATATCAAGGAGAAACTGGCGTATCTCTCAAATCTCATGTTCTGAAAAATTTACTCGATTTTATATTATTTCACTGAAATTCTGAAAAATGAATACACCGGATTAGTGTTCTCAAATTATATTAATCGGATTCCAAATAAGTAGTTGGCATTCTAAAAAGTCTAAAAACTCAATTTTCTCAAAACTATATTTTTGCAGATACGCCCATTAGCTTAACACATTCGCGGAAACGTATTTAACTAACTCTGCTGGTCAAGTCTTCGATCAGAGTCGTTATTTGCATGGACTCACATATTGAAAGTTGGTTTGTGTCCCACTGAGTACACTTACTTAGCAGAGAATTGTCCCTGGAAATGAATATTTTGTATTTATTGACAATTTTGCACAAATTGGCAATCAGTTACTTCATGACATCACGACTGCATGTGCAGACAGGTGTCTGATTTAGTTTTTTCAGTTGTGACGGAGTTATGTCCCACAAAGGAGCGTTCTTTTATTTCTAGTCGGTAAGTTATGTGTTGTTTTTTCATTATTGCGTTTAGATTTGTATGGACGTAAAAAATCATTATTGTGCTGATTTCTGATTTGGAACATGTTAGGAGATATTTGCATGTATCAAAAACATTGTTTCCAGCCACTCTTTACATGACTATGAATCTTGAGTTGGGTAGTTGCTAAGCTCTGTGATGAATGAATTATTATTCTGCTTGTTTTACCACGCAAACTATGAAACTAGAACAGACTATTTGTAGGAAAATGGATGCAAAAGTAGACTCTAGATTGTTACGATCGTTTGATGAAGTTGAACTACATGACTCAACCGAATCAGAAAACTATTCTAGGTGTAGTAGATATGATGGAGAAACCGATGAGGATCCTTTTACATGTTCCGATGATAATGACTTGGACTATGTTCCATCAGATGATGATTCTGAATCTAACGAACCTGGTTCAGATCTTGAACATAGTAGTCCTGAAAGTGACTGCGATACAACCGTTGTACCATCATCATCAGAACCTGATTTCAGTCCATTGAGCAGCGCCGAAGAATGGGTAGACAACATTCCTGATTTTAAATTCGCTAACACAAACTCGGGAGTAAAACTCGTGTTTGATCACGTGCCATCTCCGCTGGAAGTTTTTCGAACTTAATGGGATGATGATGTATTGAGCCTCCTCACTTCATGCACAAATGAGTATGGAAAAAAATAGAGCTCACGAATAGGCCTCATGCAAAACATGCGCGAATGGCTTCATTTTCAAACACCAATTTTGAAGAGGTAAATACATTTCTTGGATTATCGCTCCTTCAGGCCCAAATACGTTTTCCAACCTTGAGAAAAATGTTTTCATATGATCCACTTTACTATCATCCAATATTCTCGAACGTGGTGTCAGGGAGAAGGTATGACCAGTTGTTACGTGCTCTCAACTGTACTGATGAAAGACAAAGTGAAGACTGCCTAAATAAAGTTCTCTCCTACAAATTTTGATCCGGAAATGCTCATTCACCATCTTTAGATGAGTCGCTTTTATTGCATAAACGAAGACTGTCTTTCGACAGTACATAAAAAATAAACGAGCCAAACACGGAATCAAATTTTTTGAGTTGTGTTCCCCAAATGGGTACAATCTCAATATTGAAATATATAAAGGAAAACAATCAAACAACTCAGAAATTTCTAAACTACAGTCAATGTTATTTCGACTAATCGATCCGTTTTTAGACGAAGGACACCACGTATTAATAGATAATGATTACAACAGCGTTGAATTATCCAATAAACTCCTTCTCCGAAATACTCATTCGACCGGAACATTGCGTACAAACTGAAAAGAAAACCCAAAACAAATTATTTGAAAGAATCTCAATAAAGGGGAGCATATTTTGAAACGGAAAGGTAAAGTGTACGTGAGCAAATGGAAAGACAAGAGGGAGGTTTTGTGTATAACCACGAAATTTCATCCAACAATGGTAGAAGTTGCAAATTCATACGGAAAAATTTCAAAGAAATCCATGAAAGTTCATGAGTACAACTTGAATATGTCAGTAGTAGATCGGAGTGACCAACTCACATCCTACTACAGCTGCCCTAGAAAATCAGTCAGGTGGTACAAAAAAGTGATTTTTCATATGCTAGATGTCTCAGTTGTGAACAGTTTCATACTCTTCCGCGAAATGACAAAGTCAAATATCAGCTTACTTCGATTTCGGGAACTTCTCATCAGAGGTCTGGTTGGAATTTCAGCTAATCTCAAAGATTGCAGGAGACTTGTGAAGCGATGTCCACTAAATATTGCAGTCACACGAATGTATATTACAGCCGATACTGCTGATTCAATACAACCTCAACATGTTTTGGAAAAAATACCAGTTCCTGAAAACTCGAAACGCAAGAGTAATTTTCTACGATGTCGGGAATGCTCAAGAAATGGAAAGCGAGGGTAAACATCATGGCGATGTAAAATGTGCGAAACACATCTCCCCTGTGTGTTGGGCAATGTTTTGAAAACTTTCACTTCAATTTACCATAATTTTGTTCGATATTTTCAGACTATACAAAGTATAAATTTTCATTTTTAACAATTTTATATTCAGTTCGTCTTTTTGGTACTGTTTTCATATTGAATTTTATGACATTATTTATTGTCTGTATTGTAGTGTCTCGTACTTTCAATTGACCTTCTAGAACAGGAATCTTAAATAAAACACAATTTACTCTTCACACAACTTCACCCCGTCTCGGTCTGATATCAACTGTCTCTTCTCATGACTCCGTACCTTATCCGTGACTCAGTGAATATGGGTTTCTTTATTCATTATATAATTCAACACACTACATCTCTTTCCTTTCAACAAAATTCAAAATATAGAAAAATATAAACAGCAATCCCTACACCTAAATATAACATATAGAATAAATAGTTATCGATATAATGTAGGCAAATACTTATACTAAACTACGAGATATTATATACGTACAATATCAATACCTAATGCATAGGTAACATATGAAACTCACATCATTATACAACTACTGTTATTCTACAACATAATGTGTTTAGATTTCAAATGGAGCCGCTTCAAATTCATTTCCGTTATTGTTATTATTAACTACCTTTCATTCCCCTTCCATTTTTTTAAATGTACTACATTTCTTTGATATCGTTGTCCTGTTTCGTTATTTCCTACTTCCACATCACCGTAATTTTTTTCTATCACAGTGTGCGGTGTGGGGTTGAAATTTGATGTTAATTTGTTTTCTTTAATATTTTTTAGGTACACTTTATCTCCCAAACCTATAGTACTTTCTTGCGCCTTTCTTTTTCTATTGCTATATTCCTTTCCACTTGTTTTCTTTAGCAGATCATGGTCCCTAACTTCATCATCTGTTATTTTGTTCTCCATATCCCTTAATATCGGAATTTTATCGCGAAACTGTGAAAAAATAATTCTGCGGGTGTTTTACCAGTTGTGGAATGCGGAGTTGCATTGTACATCATAATATAGTCGAGAAGATCTTGTTTCCAATCTATATTCATTGTTCGGCTAATTTTGAGTCGTTTAACAATATCCCTATTTTGACGCTCAACTTCGCCATTTTGTTGAAGCCAGTAAGGGAAGGGATGGTGTTAAACAACTTAATACCTGATTCTTTACAAAATTCTCGGAATTCGCTGCCACTGAACTGTTTTCCGTTATCAGCGGTGATGGTTACCGGGTATCCCAATCATGAAAATATTTCTTAGTGCTTTGATAGTGTTGCTTGCAGTTATTGTTGTCATGATTTTGATTTCTTTATATCTACTGAAATAGTCCACTATGACCAAAAGATAATGTGCGCTTGGTAAGGGGCCTAAAAAATCCATTGCCACGTCTACCCAGGCTTCAGTCTGTAACTGACGCCGTTTCATAGGTAGAGGTGAATTTGATGCTGTGACTAATGTACAACCTCTGCAACTTCGTACTAGCTTTTCTGCATCTGAATCTATTTTTGGCCACCATACTTTGGTGCGTAGTCTGTTTTTCATTGCTACAATGCCGGGATGACCTTCATGTGCTGCTAGTAATACGTTTTGTCTGAGAACTGACGGGATTACGATTGTATTACCTCTCAGGAGAATGTCTTCATAAAAACATAACTCTGTTTGAAATGCTTGAAAATGTTTTAAGGAGTCGTCCTTCTCATTACAAGAAAGCTATTTTTTTACTTTCAAAATTTCTACATCACTTCTGGAGTATTTTGTTATATCTGGTAGTGATATAGCTACTGGCCGAGAATATTGAACGATCTATTGAATATGCTCCTCCTCATCGAAGGAAGTGCACTTGATTTCATTAACGCAGAGTCTTGATAAGGGATCGGCTATGTTGGTATTGCCTGGACGATAAACAACTTTAAAATTATAAGATTGCAATCGTAATACCCATCGTTCTATTCTAGCACACGGTTTGGACTTCGGACTGAATTTTACCTCAAGCGGTTTATAAACGGTAACTAGTTCAAATTCCATTTTTCCGTATAAGTAGATGTGAAAATGTTCCACTGCCCAGACGAGTGCTAAAGCCTCTTTTTCCGTCTGGCAATATCGCTTTTCGCAGTCTGATATACTTTTATTCCTGTATGCTATCATTCGGGGACCCTCTGCATCGTATTGTATCAAAACTGCCCCGAGTCCTACCGGACTGGCATCAGCTATGACTCGTGTTTTATCTTGGGGGACGTAATAGCCTAGGGTTTTAATGGTGCTCAAAGATTCTTTCAATTTGTGTCTTGTTTCCTCTTCCAATATTTTCCAACTTTCCCATTTTTTTCCAAGTTAAGTCGTAACAACTCTCTAAGTGGTTCTGTTATAGTGGCTATATTAACAATCTATTTACCAATATAATTAACTAACCCAAAGAAACTTTGGAGCTCATCTATGGTATTTGGTGTACGAAATTGTTTTATTACGGAGATATATTTATCTAATGGTTTCATGCCGTTAGGCGATAGCTCGTGCCCCAGAAATTGTATGACGGATATGTTATAAATACACTTACTTTCAATAAATTGATGGATATAGCCGTCTAATTTTCTTTTCAAAGCCAAAGATAGAATAGCAAAAATGGAAAAATCTGGAGTTTATAAGCTTAAGTGTCCAGAGTGTACCAGTGTTTATGTGGGACAATGTGGACGTAATTTTTCAAAAAGATACGCTGAACATGAAAGGTCCTTCAGACTAGGAAAAAATGATTCGACGTTTTCAAACCATTCCTTGGAATGTAACCACAAGTTTCCGAGTCTGAACGATACAGAAATTTTGCACTATGCAAACAAGGGTTGGAAACTGAATTATTTAGAATTCCTAGAAATTCATAAACACAAATATTGTGCGTTTTTTATATCTAGTCTGGAAAATAGTTTTGCTTTCCGGAAATGTGTTGAAAGTTGGTCCATAGTTGGTAGAGGGTGGTTTTCTCTTAGTATTGCCTCATTCGCCCTTCTCATATCAATACAGATTCTGATTTCACCATTCGGTTTCAATACCGGTACCATAGGTGAAATCCATTTAGACGGTGTGTCTACCGGTTCAACTATATCGGAGTCAACCAATTCCTTGATCTTATCGTTTACCTTGCTCTCAAGTGGAATCGGAATTCTTCGATATGGTTGAACAACTGGTCTCACATTTTTGTCGATGGGTATATTTACTACCACATCTTTGAATTTAGGAAATGCAGATACATAGTTAACATTGACATCCATTCCAATACGTAGTACACCTAAAGACTTTGCTGTGTTTCTGCCTAGCAAATTTTTTGTTCCATGCTTCACCACGTAGAAGGTTGTGGTACTGGTAGTATCATTGATTTTAATTTCGGCATCGAAAAACCCCAAGATATCTAATGGCGTTTTGCTAGCATATACCATGAACACTTTATATTATGATTTTTTATTTGATTAAATACTTTAACTTTCAAAGTCTTTAGTTGCTGCCACGTTTTGTCATTCAAAATATTGCAAGTACTACCTGAGTCTACGACCATTTCTACAGGAACACCAGCGATAGAACACACAAGATCGTGGTTGTGGTCGTGGTCGACATGAAATACATAGTCTACATGGTCGTCATCACTACTCCGTTTCGGTTTTGAGTATCTGGATCTTTCCGGGCAATTTGTAGATAGATGTTTGGTTGCCCCATAGCGATAGCAAGTATTGACATCAGTTCGATGGTATTTTTGTTCCTGCTTCTTCTGAATGCGTTCTTTTCTCATTGAATTTCTGTATTTGTCTTGACACTATCTCTAGCGCGATTGCTTCTTTCACTGTTGTGTCCAAGTCGACAGCATCACCTATTGTGAGTATTTTCGTCTTCAATTCGGTAGACTCACATTTTTAGACTATCTGATCAATCAGGTTCTCTTCTAGGTTGGGAAATTTGCATTTTGACGCTTGGTTTCTCAAACGTACTAAAAATTTTTCAAATTTTTCATCTTTCTCTTGTTTTTTTTGGCGGAAAATATGTCACTAGTATACTTTACTCTGTTTAGGAGAAAAGAGCAGAAAAGTATTGGTCGAGTTTTTCTAATGCCACTTTAAACACGTCTATGGTTCTGTCATAGGTATCTTCACTTTCAGCTACGGGGGCGCCTGGTAAATTATAGTAAATTTCCTGTAAGCCTAAACCACCAGAGTGCAGTAAGGTGGATTCAGGATATTAGCAGCTTCCAGGTAAATTTCAAGACCCCTCTTCCATTTCTCCCATTTCACTCCAACGGACCCAATGTCGCCATCACATATGAATGGTTCTAGTGGCGTTAAATTTGCCATTGTTCTGGAATTGAAAATCTATGTATCCAATTCATAGATTTTACTCATTGCTACGTTTCTAATTCGTAGTATTATTTTGATTTATTATATCATAAATTATCAAACATTTTCATTCAAACAGTTCCATTAAAAACGTAAATCACGTAAATTTCCCGCATGGTTCGACGCTGATGTTATTAGCCACATAAAAATGAAGGAGACGGCACATAAAAACTATAAGAAACATAAAACAGCTTTTTATCAAAATCAATTTTCGGAACTGAGAAAAACTGTTAAAAATAAAATAAACATAG
The DNA here is from genome assembly GCA_944452925.2 of Chrysolina oricalcia. NCBI lineage: Eukaryota > Metazoa > Arthropoda > Insecta > Coleoptera > Chrysomelidae > Chrysolina > Chrysolina oricalcia. The sequence continues at coordinate 38,515,539 of OX101825.2, forward strand.
CATATAATAAATTCACAAACACAGCTGAAACTAATATCTTATCAGACAGTTCGAAATTCTGGTCATTCATACACAGCAAAAAAGGTCATTTGCGCAAACCGGGTATAATGAAATATGACGATGAGGTATATGACAAGCCTGAGGATATTGTCAACGGATTTGCAAGGTATTTCAGAAGTGTATACTTGGCTTCTGATGAAAACATGATTCGTGAAAATTCTAATAATTTGGATCTAATATTTTACAGATAGGTGCTCTTTCTGAAACTGACATTGTTACTGCTTCAAAAAAACTGAAAAACAAACTCACAGCAGGTATTGACAGTATTCCCAGTCTTGTAGTAAAAAACTGTATTGGAGTATTGTCGGTACCTCTAATGGCAATATTCAACCTGATTTTAAAAACCTGTGTTTTCCCAGAGTCGCAGCTCGAGTCTGCCCAATATTAAAAAAAGGAAACTCTAGCGACATCAGGAACTATAGAGCAATTTCTATTTTATGCAATTTTTCCAAACTCTTCTAGATATGTATGTACAATGTCATGTACTCTCATGTTTGGAAAGTTATTTCGCCTACTCAACATGGCTTCATTCAACAAAGATCATGTATAACAAATCTTGCATGTTTATATCAATATCTCTGTACTTATCTGGACAAACAAAAGCAAGTTGATGTACTTAGAATTTCAAAAGGCTTTCGATCAAATAGACCATTATATTCTTCTAAATAAATTAACAAAATTGAGTTTCTCTAGACATCTGCTAATTTTAATGAAATCATATCTAGTTGAAAAAAAAACAATTTGTAGAATATGAATCTTTCAAATCTGCTTCATACGTAGTTACGTCCGGCGTGCCACAAGGATCCAATCTGGGACCTCTTCTGTTTTTAATTTTTATTAATGACCTGGCAACCTCTTTGAATATTCCTAGCTTACTATTCGCAGACGATCTCGAATTATATCATAAAATCGATGACATTACTGACTGTCAGCGAGTACAGTCCGAATTGGACTCAATCAAACTTTGGTGTACCGATAATCGTCTACAACTTAATGTGACGAAATGTAACATAATATCATTCACAAAAAAATCGAGCACCTTGATATATGATTACGCAATCGACAACAAAATAATCAACCGCGTACAAGAGATGAAAGACCTTGGTATCACATATGATAGTAAACTTACATTCAACACACATATAAAAAATACGGTTGCACACGCGAATAGGATGCTTGGTCTCATTTACAGAAATAGTAAAATCTTGGAAAATATTGCCACATTGAAATTGTTGTATTTTGCTTATGCCAGATCCAAGTTAGAGTATGGCTCTTTGATATGGAACCCAATCTACGATAACCAAAAAAAGTCAATTGAAAGTGTACAGAGAAAGTTCCTAAAATATTTATGTCTAAATGGCGATGGACAATATCCTGTTAGAGGTATCGATCATAACATTTTGTTGTCGCGATTTGAAATGATAACTGTTTTTGAATAATCTCAAGTTTGTAGTCATATGTGTTTATCGTTCACCTAGAAGTAACATTGATTGTTTTTTAGAGAAAATGACTGAGCTTCTGGATTTTATCTTTGAACATCCGAGGTCAGTTGTGGTGTGTGGAGATATAAATGTTGATTTCTTAGTAGAAACTGCACAGATGCACACAGTCAGGCAGTTCTTTCTTTCATATGGATTAGATTCTAGAATCACAGAAATAACCAGACCCAACCCTAAAGGAGGATCTTTGCTGGACAATATTTTCACAAATATATCGGAGAACATCTCACAAGCAACGGTAATCAAATCAATTATATCTGACCATTTTGGGCAAATTTTTTATTTTAAAATTGAACCAACACATTTTTCAAAACAGAAAACATACAGAAGATATTATTCCGATGATAACATATCAAATTTTTATTAGTCTCTATCTAGTGAATCGTGGGAACAAGTTTACTCAACAGGGGACGTGAATAGCAAGTATAAATCCTTCTATAATATTCTATTTCATCATTTTGATGTAGCTTTTCCTCTCACTTCTAAAGTGACCAAAGCAAAAAATAGCAATTGAGTGAACCAAGAAATAAATTGTTACTCTCAGTATGTAAGGGACTGGTATAGATTATACACAGAGACAAAGTGTAATCAAACAATTCAACCGATTTTCATTCCATATCCAATGTTGACATTGATCAAGTGGGTAATCAGAACGATGATCCGACCTATCGTGCTAATCTACAGCAGCCACGGATTGATCCTGTCGACCAGCAACGAAGAGGAGAACGTGTTAGACGTCCACCTAGCAAGTTCGAGGATTATGTTTCTTATGCAATGAGCTTAAGTGAACCCGATGATCCGACGTCTGTTAATGAAATCACTAATCGTCCTGACCATGATCTTTGGAAACAAGCCATGGACCATGAATACCAATCCCAGCTGGTAAATGGAACGTGGGAACTTGTGGATCTACCTCCAGGAAAGGTACCTCTTAATAACAAATGGGTCTTCAGAACAAAACGAGATGTCACTGGTAAAATAGTGAAGCATAAAGCCCGACTCGTTGTTAAAGGCTGTGCCCAACGCAAGGGACTAGATTTTGAGGAAACCTTTTCTCCGGTGGTGAGATATAGTTCGATTCGGTATCTCCTGGCACTGGCAGTCAAACGAGATATGGACATTGATCAGATGGATGCAGTTTCAGCTTTTCTCCAAGGAGAACTCACTGAGGAAATATATATGCATCAGCCTGAAGGATATCAGAATTCGAACCAAGTCTGTCGTCTCAGGAAAAGTTTATACGGACTCAAACAGGCAAGTCGAGTGTGGAACATCAAATTGGATGGATGTTTAAAGCGTATCGGTATGAAACAGTCAAAATTCGACCCATGCGTTTATTTCAAGTCAAGTCAGAAAAAGATGGTGGTTATTGCAGTCTGGGTTGATGACTTGCTAATCTTTTCTGACGACCATAAACTGAAACAAGAGATGAAATCTCAGCTGATGAAAAGCTTCAAGATGACCGACATTGGTGAAGCCAAATATGTACTTGGATTTCAAATTTCAAGGGACAGGAAAAGAAGAAAGCTGTGGATTGATCAGAAAACATATATTGAGAACGTTCTAACTCGTTTCCACATGGAAAGCTGCAACCCTGCGACAACTCCTTTAGATCCTAACGTAAAGCTGTCGAGGGACCAGCAGCCCAGCTCTTCGGATGAGAAGAGAGAGATAGAGAATATCCCATACCAAGAAGCAGTGGGAAGTTTGTTGTTTGCATCGCAGGTTTCCAGACCAGACATAGCTTTTGCTGTCAGCTTTGTCAGCCGATTCAATAACAACCCAGGACCTGCACATTGGTCTGCAGTAAAGCGTATCCTCCGATATGTAAAAGGAACAGCAGACTGGAAGCTGGAGTTCAATGGAAACAAGTCTTGTGAGATCACTGGGTATTGTGACTCTGACTTTGCCAGTGACATTGATGAAAGAAAATCCGTCACAGGATATGTGTTCCTGATGTGCAACGCATCTGTGTCTTGGGGAACGAAAAAGCAACCAACAACAGCGTTATCCACCAGTGAAGCGGAATATATGGCATTGTCCGCTGCTACTCAAGAAGCTCTCTGGCTGAAAGGTTTGTCAGATGAGATAGTTCCCTGCTCGGACCAAGAAAATACTCCACTCAAAATATTCGTGGATAATCAGGGCGCACTGAATCTTGCTCAGAATGGTTCTTACCAATCCAGAACCAAACACATCGATGTGCGTCACCATTTTCTACGACAGAAGATAGCCGAGAAACTTATCAAGCTATCATATATACCTACAAATGATATGGTAGCCGACTCTCTTACGAAGCCATTGACCCCTGTAAAATTTCTGAAGTGTATTCAGCTGCAAGGAATAACCAAATAGGAGGGGTTGTTGGACTATTATATTTGGTTATATCATCTTTATATATCAACACTATGTAGATGGGAAATAGATGTTGTTGATTATATTGTCAAGTGCATGTCAGTGTCAGTCATTTACCAATTTATCTCTCTCATAAATAAGTATATAATTACTACACTTGCAAGGTATAAAAAGGAAAGATCAGCCTATAAGCGATGGTTATCTCACTATAAAAAATCTTTGAATGACAATAAAATAGCGAATTCAAGAAATAAATCAAAAACAATGTGGAATATCTTCAATCGCATAACAAATAGACAAAATAAAAATAAAGCTATAACTTTAATCAGTGGCGGGTCCACAGTAGAGGATCCTTCAGAAATTGTTGACATTTTCAAATCACATTATGTTTTGATCAGCAACAGCCCACAAGAGTATCATAAACGTGAACTGATAAGGGACTCTCTTTTTTGGTTACCTACCTCAGCAAATGAGATAATAAATGTTTTGCATGCATTACATCCTAAATACTCATGTGGTTTTGATCAAATTCCGTCAGCAATTCTGAAAAAAGTACCAGATTTTATTGGCAATGTTTTGGAAGACATTATTAACCCTCGGGTCGTCGCGTTGGCGTATAGCGTACGCCACTTCTTCTAAAATTGCATTGATTTGGCAACGTCTCAAATTATCGCTTAGAGGTTCTTGTAGTCCTACCATCGGAGTTCTATTTAGTATAATTTCTAACTCGCGATTGTGTAAGTGCAACTGTTTCGTTTCTACACAACTTTTTCGATCACGGTGTTCTGGTTGGCGTACTCCGTACGCCGCTGCGACTACTTATGTAAGTAATTTTGTTTTCTCGTTTGTCAGATTACAGGGATTTATTTATTTTGTAACGTCATATTAATACCCATTTTACATAAATCCAATAATTCGAATTTATTTCAGGTCAAGAAAACAAGATGTTGCTCTCATGAGCAGTGATGAACTATACCATCTCTTAGATGAAATTGATGAACCAATCGATATCGCTGGTAAATCCTCTGGATCAGATGAGGAAGAAATTGAAAATCATGACTATGAGTCAAATAGTGAAATTGAAGTGGAAGATATAGTGGAAGAATCGGTGGAATCGTTTGAGGACTTTGAAGAGAGCGATGATCGAAATTTCTACATAAAAAAAATTTACAAGACAGAAAAGAAGGGCAAAACAGTAACAAAAACGTTGATAGCAGAATACAAGTGGGCTAAAAATCCCTTAAAAAGTAAATTTGCAAAAACACCAAAGAAAAATTTGCTGAAAAAAAATTTCCTACTCCCAAGTTTCAAAACATTCCTAATCACCTTGGTGCCTTTATAAAAATTATAGATATTGACATGATTGACGAAATAGTGAACTGCACCAATTTATACATATCTCAAAAAAAGCGGTTATATAGCAGAGACAGAGATTGTCCAAATACTAACAGATCAGAGATTATGGCTTTCATCGGGCTTTTGATTTTGATTGGGACCAAAAAGATGAACAGAACAAACTTGTCTGAAATATTTGCTAGAGACTCAACAGTATTAGAAATAAGTAGGGGTGTGATGTCTTTGAGAAGATTCCTCTTTCTACTCACAGCAGTGAGACTAGATGATAAAAGTACTAGAGAGGAAAGGAAAAAAGTTGATAAACTTGCAGCGATAAGAAGTTTCTTTGAAAAATTTATAAATAATTGCAGTCTCCTATTCACTAGGAGATTTTATGACTATTGACGAGAAATTGGAGGGTTACCGTGGAAGGTGCAGCTTTATCTAGTACATCCCCAACAAACCATCCAAGTACGGGATAAAAATATACGCACTGGTTGATTCCAAAAGTTTTTATACATATAATTTAGAAATTTATTGCGGCGTACAACCTGATGGGCCATTTCTAATAAGTAACTCTGCTGAAGAAGTAGTACACAGACTAATACGTGGGTTGGAAGGTAGCAATAGGAATTTGACCTGTGACAATTGGTATACCAGTTACTCATTAGCCAAGAACCTCTTAGAGAAAGGCATTACATTCATTGGCACTATGAAAAAAAACAAAAGAGAAATTCCGATAGAATTTTTACCCAATAAATCTAAAGCTATCGGTTCAAGTCTATTCGGTTTTCAAAAGGATATGACATTGGTATCATACGTCCCTAGAAAAAACAAAGTAGTTATTCTGCTTTCAACTATGCATGATGATGATGTTGTGGATTTGGAAACTGGAAAACCTGAAATCATACTAGAATACAATCGGACCAAAGGGGCTGTTGACAGTGTAGACCAAAAATGTAATATGTACTCTATATGTCGTAGAACGAAAAGATGGCCTTTTGCTGTTTTCATGGCACTTGTGAATGTAGCAGGAATCAACAGTTATATTTTACACTCTTATGGAAAACTAGATTTTGATCACCAACACAATCGTAAATTGTTCTTGAAAAATTTATCATTGGAGCTCATGAAACCTCATATGCAATCGAGACTTCAGATAAAATCTATTTTGGTAAATGTTTTGGAAAAACAGCCTCTTCCAGAAGCAGAAAGGACATCTACCGGTCATAAAGGTCGTTGCACGTTTTGTGGACGCGCTAAAAATAACTATACGACCATCAAGTGTTCCAAATGTAAAAAAAATTGTTGCAAAAAACACAGTAAAACTGACGTTCAGTGTGACACATGTGCAACAGAAGAACAAATTTTCGATTCCGACTAAAAATTATATTTACTTTTTGGTTTGTGACTATTTTTCGAATATAAACCATGATTTTTGACAGAAAAAATGGATTAAATATAATTTTGTTTATTTTATATTATCATTTTTTGTTATTATCTTATTGGAAATGAATATGTTTTGTGTTGATATTCAATATATCTTTCATGGCGTACTGCGTACGCCGCGCGACATTTTACGGTAAAATCTGAGCGCGACTAACCAAGGGTTAATGAATGTTTTTTGACTGGTACTTTCCCAGATGATTTGAAGATTGCTAAAGGGCTGTAAAACTGAAGTGAAAAATTACAGGCCTGTGTCATTATTACCTGCACCATCCAAAATAGTTGAAAAAATAATTTACACAAGACTTGTTGCTTTCTGTGAAAAACACAATATCCTTGCCAGTGAACAATTTGGCTTCCGTAAAGGCATGTCTACTGAATTAGCCATCTACAATGCAGTGACAAATATAGCAACTCATCTCGATAACAAATATACTTTGATCTGTCAAAAGCTTTTGACATGGTTGACCATGACCTTCTGTTGGAGAAACTGGATGAGTTTGGAATAAGAGGTGCACCATTAAATTTATTGAGGTCCTACCTTGAAAACAGATTTCAAGCAGTTGCGATTATGCAAGAGGGAAGGTTATTCACATCAGAAAAAACATTAATCAAGCGAGGCGTACCACAGGGGTCTATCCTGGGTCCCCTTCTTTTTCTCCTGTACATTAACTCTCTATCATCTGTTCTCTCCAGTTCAAACTGCCAAACTTTTCAATTTGCTGATGATACCTCGGTTATTATAAACAGCACTAATATTAGGGATCTTGCTGACTCAACATCAAGTGTGGCAAAGAAAATGGACGAGTGGTGTGCAGATAACTCTCTGATTTTGAACTCTGATAAAACTGGACTTATAATGTTCAACCAGACCAAAAATATACTTGAATCTCCGTATGTTAGATTAAATGAAAAATCAGTGCCGGTGCTGGCATCTATAAAAAAAATTCTTGGGAGTGTACGTTGACTCTAATATGAGCTGGGAATTACATGTTGATACCTTGGCCAACAGACTGGCTTCGGTCTGCGGTGTAATTAGATATCTGAGAGAGCAGGTGTCAGAATTTGGAATGAAATTGTATTATTATGGGCATGTCCAGTCAATCATCACATATGGAATACTTTTTTGGGGTTCCAGTTCAAACGCAAATAAAATATTCATATTGCAAAAGCGAATATTGAGATGTATTCTTGGTCTTGAGTATAATACCTCCTGCAAGTCATATTTTGCAAATCATGGGTTATTAACAGTACCCTCTTTATACTATTTATCTCTGGTTATTTTCGTGAAGAAACACCAATACTTTTTCTCTACAAATGCAGATAAATATTCAACTGAAATGAATATGTTAACTCGTAACCGGGCTGATCTCAGGATTCCACATCACAAAACTGCCTATTTTAAACGGAGTACTGAATACAGAGCAAAAAAGGCTTATAACAGGCTGCCAACTCAGTTGAAAGCTATTAGCAATATTCAGAAATTCAGAAGTTCAGTCATTGATTACTTGAAGGAAGAAGTATTCTATAAGCTTGACTTTTGTGAATGATTAATATTGTTTCCTGTCTATTGAGCGAAGTTTCATATTTACAACATGTTAATTCCGTGAAGTGTTTTTTTTTGTAAGTTTTTACTCATTATTTTACATTATCTGTGTATTTAACTATTTTTTGACGTTGTCCATGTCCTTGATGATTTTGATGATTTTGATGATTTTGATGACAATAAAAATATTATTATTATTATTATTATCTTTGGAAAAATGAAGAATTATACTTGGTACAAAATTCTTGCATAAATTAATTAACAACAATATCGATAGTAGTGTTCTTCTAAACGATATAAATTTCTTAGTACCTAGAATCGGAGGTCGACATGGTTTGAAGTTTTATTGCGAAGCATCGCGAACAAATGTTATGATACGATCACCTGTGAATTTCATGTGCAGCAGCTACAACAAAATTTGTTAGATTTCTGATATTCATTTTGACCCTTTGAGCGCTGTTATATCATGTATTGTTAATAACTTATAATGATCGCGTAATATTACGTTATGATTATGTTAGTCAATTCTACTTGAATACTTTTTTTTGTTGTTCACCTGTATTAATATTTAGTAATCAACTACTTTATTGTATTTTGCATTTATATCATTTACTACAAGATACTTTCCTTATTTGCTGTTGCTTAGAAGACAGTATATAATTTTATATCAACATTTCCTGTAACTGGGTACCCCTGTTGGAAATAATTTTTTTTTTCATTTTTTGATCTGTATTTCGGGTTAACATATTTCATAATGTGGCATATTTCGTGACATACACTGCCTTCTACCACTATTTTGAATTGTCCTAAATTTAGTTTCAACATATAATTTTCCCTTCTTAGATTTGGATTTCTTTCATGAACACTGTTTGTGGCTATTTGTTTCTCAAAATTGATAATAACCAGTGTTGAATGTTGAACTGCAAACCTTTGTTCAAAATGTTGGATAGAAGTTTATTTGGTACCGTAAAGTGGGGTTACTTTGCCAGACGGGGAAACTTTGCCTGACCACGAGTTTGCAAACAAAACAAAAAATATTTTTAGAAATGACAATGTCGCTTTAATGCAGGTGGCGGCAAAACGCCCCCGATCAACACCTTACCAGTCAGTACCAGTCTGGAGCTTGGCGGAGCGGCGTGTTCTTTGAGGCAGTCACGTAAGTAGAACTGCTATTTTGATGTTCCGAAATCATGTTGCTATGCTAAGAAGCGCGTCATAAAAAGTATTGCAATTTGAATTATGGTTTTAATATCCATTACATATAATTGTATGTGAGTTCTATTTATGCTATTAGCATATTTCTACATGGAAAATTTCATGTAATTTTAGTGGTTGGCAAAGTTACCACATATATTTATTAGCTCTTTTTTTTTCAGAATATGGTTCGAAAATATAAGAGGCGTGTGGGTGCGCGCCGTTATAAAGATTATACCGAGCAGCAGTTAGAGAGGGCTGTACTTCTAATTAAGTCTAAGCGAATGGGATATACGGAGGCATCGAAAACCTTCAATATTCCTAGAAGGACCTTAATGAATAAGGTTGACAAGAAACATGAAGGTGCTGTTGGAGCACCTCAGCTAATCTCACCAGAAATTGAAAGATCGATTGTGGATATTATGATAGCCAGTTCAGAGTATGGCTGTCCCATAACTATGATGGAATTGAGAATAGTGCTGAAGAGTCATTTGGACAAAGAAGGTGTCCGCCTTAGGAAATTTAAAGACAACTTACCTGGTGTAGATTGGTGCAGAAATTTTATTGCAAGACACAAACACCTACTATCTAACAGGCAGTGTCAAAACATTAAAAAAGCAAGAGCCGAAACAACCGATGACGAAATGAACAATTACTTCGACAACTTAGAAAATAATGTGGTAGGAATTCCAACTGGTTTAATCCTAAACTATGACGAAACGAACCTGACGGATGACCCGGGATCGTCAAAATGCATTTTTAGAAGAGGTATTAAATACCCGGAAAGAGTTATGAACTCGACCAAGTCCTCAAAATCCGTAATGTTTGCTGCCGATGGAACTTTACTCGCGCTATACGTTGTATACAAGGCCGAAAGACTATACGATGTATGGTGTATAGGGGGACCTGAAGGGACTCGTTATAATAGTACGAAATCCGGGTGGTTTGACCAATGCGTATTTGAGGACTGGTTTACAAAAATTATCTTACCGTGGGTTAAGAAAATTGATGGGCCCAAAGCGTTAATTGGGGATAACCTTTCGAGTCATTTGAATATAACCATCATTAGAGAGTGCCAAAGAAACAATATTAGATTCATCTTCCTGCCATCGAATTCAACTCATTTGACTCAGCCGTTAGACGCATAATAACTACATACAAAACAAAAAATCCACGAGACAGTTCAGTAAACAAAATAGTCTTCCCCCACTTATTAAAAAAACTAATTGAAGAGATAAAATTAAAAGATCCACAAATCATACAAAATGGATTCAGAGCAACTGGAATATATCCTTGTAACAGAGAAGAAGTCCTTAGGAGAATGCCGAATAAAAGATTTCAGGAAACGAACACTGATATAAGCGTCACTTTATTGGATTTCCTTAAGGAAAGTAGAACACCTTCAAAATCCAGCGCTCCGAAGAGAAAGAAGATGCTGAAAATAGAACCTGGAAAATCGGTTGCAACTGAGGATTTTACGACGAATACTCCGCAAGAAAAGAAACTTAATGAAACTGACAGAAATGAAGAAAATGACTGGGCCGAAACGGAAAGTGAATCTGAAGACGAAGTAGAATTAGATGAAGAACCTTGCCAAAAGACTGATAACAGAAGTGATGAACCCCAGGCTCATTGCTCCCGTGATATAGTAACCCACAAGACTGAAAATAAATCGAAATTAGATGGATTAAACGAATCAGATTTCATAGTTGTAGCACTTTTAGGAAAAAAACAATACAAGCAAAATTTTGCCCTCCTTTAATGTATTTTAAAAAAAGAAAATTTTAATAAGGGCTAAAAATACTTTTTTAACATTAATATATATAATATATTTAAGAACATTGAGCAACACAGAAGGTTTTTCTGGAAATAATACTGATTCATAAATAACACAAAATAAAAACAACTTAATTCTTAACTCTAAGGTAAACACAGATGAAATTAAAAAAATAAAAACAGTCTTAAAAACTTTTACATAGGTAAAAAAGAACTAAACCAAGTTAAATTTGGTAAAATCAACATTTTCAAAGAAAAAAAATTTGTCTTGATGTTGACGTAAGTTTTGGCGATTATAAAATAGTCACAATATCCTGTTCAACAATAATACCTGTATCATCAATTTTATTTTGTGGTTTTGGCCTTAAAAACTTTACATGACAACAGTCGTTTTCTTTTTCGATGACTTGCGGAACGAAATGCTTGTATTGTTTTTTTCCTAAAAGTGCTACAACTATGAAATCTGATTCGTTTAATCCATCTCATTTCGATTTATTTTCAGTCTTGTGGGTTACTATATCACGGGAGCAATGAGCCTGGGGTTCATCACTTCTGTTATCAGTCTTTTGGCAAGGTTCTTCATGTAATTCTACTTCGTCTTCAGATTCACTTTCCGTTTCGGCCCAGTAATTTTCTTCATTTCTGTCAGTTTTATTAAGTTTCTTTTCTTGCGGAGTATTCGTCGTAAAATCCTCAGTTGCAACCGATTTTCCAGGTTCTATTTTCAGCATCTTCTTTCTCTTCGGAGCGCTGGATTTTGAAGGTGTTCTACTTTCCTTAAGGAAATCCAATAACCAAGGGACAGGACTTCAATGGCAGTCATTGTCTTTTCTTCAGAAAAAACCTGTTTCTGAACTCTATTCCAATAGAAAATATATTTTTGTTATCAAACTCAATCAAATTCAATTTCAATGATAAAATAGGTGACTCAGGGAGTGCCCCAAAAAAGTTGACGTGTCCGCGAATATGTTAAGAACGGCAGAGTAGTTTCCGCAACATCTGGCAACATAAATTTATCGTCAATATCCATTTCAACGTCCATAACTTCTGAATTCGTTTATGTTTGGTTATCTATGTAACGATCATGCATTCATAGAGAATTCGACCATCAATTACAAATCGACCATTAATAGGGGTATTTAATGGACGATTTCTCGAAATCATCCATCAATAACAAATTGTTTATTAATAGGAGTCATTGATGATTGATTATATTGCGGTGTCCAGACCTCGATATCACTTTGATTACAATGTAGTACGTGCTCTCTCCTGCTTCGTGCACAAGTTTTAAAGATCAAACAAATTCCCCGCTGTCCCCCTCTCTAACGCCGGTCTGCTGCCAGCATCTAGTCTCGTAGTCTTAAGTCATTGTGTTTCTTGTGCTTCGCTCTGCGCTTGATGCAGTGCAGGCCGAGGTATCTGTGAAGGATACCGAGAACAGCCCGGATAGGACCCATGCCCGTGCAGATACGTATAGTAACGACGGGGAGCCGAATAATGACGAGTTGATTATTCATAACGACGAGGTTCTACATAATGAGGTGTTACAAAAAATATTAGGTGACGACCCAGAAGAGTAGAACACATTTGTTTTGCACGAGGCATTAGTTCCTCGGTAGAGATACGGGCTGGTGAATGGCTTTTCAAAAAATGACTCGTTAACTATGCTAAACAAGTACACCATACCATTTAACCTAAGACTTCTCTCGCCCCCTAAATTGAACCCTGAAATAGAAAAAAATTTAAGCCACAAGGCTTACAAACAAAATCATGCTAGAGATGGATCTTATGCAGAGGTTCAGAACCAGTTGGGCAATGGTTTATCAACATAATACTGACCAATATGGACAGGTTCCCGACGCAGAAGAAAATCTCCTCACTAGTTCATGCGACTCGGGCTGCATTTTGACTACCTTATTTCATCGCGTTTCAGTAACGAGGAATAATTCAATCACTCCCCTACTAAATGCTAGAATGAAAGAAATGGTTGACAAATGTCCTCCCGGAGAGTACTTGTTAAACACTAGATTTGGCAGAAAAAATCGAATGGGCTAAAATCATTGCCTGCGTATGCAAAGACTTCGAAATACCATCGGTCTCTGAGACACAGGGGGAAGAACGTTGGTTTTTGAATGACCCCTAAGCCGTCCACAAGCGCTACTTCGAACACGCAACGCCCGATCCGTCGAACGGGGCAGACGAGGCCAAACATAGGGTACACCTCGAGAAACTACAAGAAGACCGAAACCCAATCCCTCAACCTCCCTCACGGAAATACATTAGCAAGCGGAGGGAATAAAACTGGTGAGTAAACAGGCCGATCAAAACTATTTTATACAGAGTGGATGAAAATAACTGCCAGGTCATCCTTAATTGGATTCGGTTCTATGAATTGCCTGTAATTTCTACTCCAGTTCATCCCCAACTACCTAAACAAAGAACGTTTTCTTTGGATGAAAACCAAGAGATCCGTAGAGAATTGAAAATTTTAGTTGAAATAGGAGCTATTGAACAGTGTCAGGCTCTTCAAGACCAATTCCTCTCAGGAATATTCCTGGTAGACAAACCCAATGGTCAAAAGCGGTTTATTCTAAATTTGAAAATTTTGAAACACCTTAATATCCACGTAGACATTAGGCTCATTCAGCCTGGGTGCTACGCTGCGTCCATTGACCTGAAAGACGCTTATTATCTATTGCCGATACATGAACACTATAAAAAATTTCTCAGATTCTCGTTCGAGGATATTCTGTATCAATTCACAGTTTTACCATTAGGTTTGAAATCCGCTCCATTCACCTTCTCCAAGATAATGAGACCCGTGGTCGTAAACCTATGCTCTAGAGGTATCCTGCGTGAATTACCTTGATGATTTTTTGATTCTTGGCTCGTCGAAAGCCGAATGCTCTAGAAACGTAAGCCTAACCAAATCAATGATAGAATCGTTGGGTTTTATAATTAATACCGAAAAAAGTTCCCTTGTACCAAACACCAGATGTCAATTTTTGGGGTTTATGCTGGACTCTTTCAGCATGACGATAGAACTTTCACTCGAAAAATTTGTAAAAATCGTAAATTGGGTGGAATTTCTTCAAAGTCACAGAACCTGTAAAATCCAAATGTTTGCACAGTTTATAGGCATCCTTACGTCGTCCTGCCCGGCCGTAAAATATGGGTGGTTATATACTAAACCTTTCGAAAGAGCTAAGTTATTAGGCTTGAGAAAGAGCAATGGAAGCTACAATGCACAAATGACCATTAACCAACAAATACTATCCGATTTGAATTGGTGGCGAAATAACATTAATAACGCCACCAATGACTTGGTGAAGGACACCTGCCTTCTAGAAATCTTCATAGACGCCAGAACCAGAAAAAAGAGAACACATAAATTTTCTTGAACTCCAGGCTATATTTCTTGGCCTCAAATGCTTTGCAAAGAACTCACGCGATGCTAACATACTGATACGAACACCACTGCCCTGCCCTATGTGAACAAGATGGGCAGCGTTCAATTCCAAAAATTGAATGACTTGGCAAAGCTAATCTGGCAATGGTGTGAAAACAGAAACCTTTGGATTTTTTACTCATACATTAGCTCAAGCAATAACTGGCAGGCAGATCAGGCATCAAGAACTCTTCTGCCTGACACCGAGTGGTCATTGAATCAGGACGACTTTCGGTTTATTTCCGAAACATTCGGAGCTCCAGAAATAGATCTTTTCGCCTCAAAAAATAACAATAAATGTAAGCGATACATCTCTTGGCTTAGAGATTCGGGAGCTGAAGCGGTTGACGCGTTCACCATTGATTGGGGAACATTGATGGTCAGCAGACCAATTTACATGGAACCCAGAGATAACCTATTGTTTTGCCCTTACAGCCACAACCAACACCCTTTATCGAAGGACCTTACCCTGGTGGCAGCCAAATTATCAGGCACGCCTTCAGGATGAAGGGTATGCCAGAAGATGCCATTGATACTTTACTGAAATCCCTAGCAGACTCAACAATTATCGAGTACAACTCAACTTACAAACATTGGTGGGAGTTCTGTTAGATCGAGAACCTTTCTCCTTTTGGAGGTAAGACACGTCATGTTATAAAGTTTCTCCAAAAGCTGCTGAAATCAAGCAAAAACGTGTACGGATCCTTCAACTCTCACAGGGCAGCATTATCCTTAATATAATTAAACAATATCGGAGACGATCCAAATTTAAATAGATTTATGAAAGGGATTTATAAATCCCGACCTCCACAGGCAAAATACGACACAACATGGGACCCCCAACTGGTTCTATTACACTTGGAAACAATACCAAACGATAGCTTACAAAACCTCACGACCAAGCTAGTAACCTTATTAACACTAGCAACTGGTCAAAGGATCCAGACATTGTCCCTAATTGAATGCTCAGATATTCGAATACTTATCCCCGATATAATAAAGACGTCGGGTCCTAAGAAAAAGCAACCATGCCTGAACTTGTCATATTTTCAAGACAACCCAGCATTATGCATCGCAAACTTGATCTCCGAGTACATTGACAGAACTAATCTTATTAGACAAGCAAAATGCGATGACCTGTTTTTGACCTTCAAAAAACCACACGGACCAGCTTCGAAACAAACCCTGAGCCGCTGGGTGAAAAACACACTCCAAGCTGCCGGAGTAGATACCACGATATTCAAAGCGCACTCGACAAGACATGCGTCCACCTCTGCGGCACTGAGAAACGGCCTTTCCATGGACACTATCCGCAAATCAGCGGGATGGAGCAAGGAGTCGTCAGTATTTGCCAACTTCTATAATAGACCCTCACTATCAACCGACAGCCTACTAAAGGCGGTTTTTTTCCGTCAGGAAAAAGGTTCATATTGACAGTTCAGTTCTTTTTACAATGCATTCAGGAATAGTATTTTCTAAAAAATAATTATAATCGATCAAACGAACTTACCTGAAGTTCGATCGAAATTATATGAGGCGTCCAGTCCGAAGATATCACTGTTGAGTTGAGTTGAGCAGTGATCTGCATTCACATTTATTGTTTTTCTATTTATTTTATATGTATCTGAGATACTGATATTATTAATGAGTTTTGTTTTTAACTGACAATAAATAAGAAATATCTTCAGAGTTTATCTTTATTCAAGATTTCGTTAATATTTAAAAGGTTATGGGCCCAGATCCACGCTAGTAAATATAGAAATCGAGTAGGAGATATTCGTCAAAGATCAAACAAATCTCAAGAAATGGATAAATTTCCCAGATTTGAAAGGTTACACGGCAAAACAAATTACCATTCGTGGAAAACGATGATGCTTGCATATATGGAATTGAACAATCTGGACAAGATTGTCTCCGCCGAAGAAGAAAATCCGGCAGCGTGTCCACGTGCAGTAGAAGTATCCGAAGCAGAATATGCCGCAAAGTGTGAAGACTGGAGGTACAGACATTCTTTGGCCAAAGCCTTCATACTCTTCAACGTTGATAACGATATAGTGATCCAAATAACCTGTTACACTGATGCACACAATATGTGGAAAGCTCTAAACAATATTTACGACAAAAGATGTGAATATTCGTTTCACGTCCTTGTCAAATCTCTAGTTGGTATTAAATGTGAATCCAAACTCAATATTCCTGATCATATTTCCAAGTATAATGAACTATGGGCAAAGCTAGTTGAAAGAACAGCAGATAGTTCTGAGAAGAATGAAAATGATTCACTGGAAGCTGCGTTACGTCCATTAGCAACTTGTACCAAAGCAAAGGGGTCCTTATTTCTCACTACTTTACCTGATGAACTGGACAACATTGTGGATAATTTGAAGACGAAACCAAACCTAACGTATGATGATGTGTGTTCTCGTTTGATGGAGTTATCCATACCATCTACTCCAGCTGAAGAGAGTGAAGCTTTCATTGGAAATCAGAGTAGACGAAAACTGAAGAGAATTCCTTTAGAATGCAGCTTTTGTAAGGAGCACAGAAAGTGGTACAAAGGTCACACTATCCAAAACTGTCGTGTACCAAAGAGAGCCGATAATGCCCATTCGGTGAATGATTCTGATGAAGGAGACAGCGTATCCTGCAACACTTGCCAATCATGACAGGCCTGAATGGATATTTGACACGGGTGCAACTTCTCATATGTCTGTGATAAAGATCTTTTCATAAGTCTCCGTCCCCACAATGGTTTCATCAGACTTGGAAATGATGAGAAAATAACTGTCACTCACATTGGTGATGTGAAACTTAAAGCTCTTTTACCATCAAAGGAAGTGAAAAATATAACTGTTCATGACGTTTTATACTCTCCTGAGCTTAAATGTTCTTTATTATCATGGGAAAGGATAAAAGCTAAAGGTATCACCATGAAAGGCAATAGAAATGATATCACTTTGTGGAAGAACGGAAACATAGTTGGATGGGTTGTTTCTGACAGAAAGGAGCAGATATTTCAACAGTTCAATCCTAGAATTTCTGAATCCGATACAAATGTCGTCAATGTTAGTGTTGCTTCGTGGCATCGTCGATTGGGCCACTTACCAGTGAATGAATTCAATCAACTCAGGACAGTCGTTGCTGATCCTCATGTCTTACCCAAGAATCGTCCAAAGCTCGACTGCCAAGCATGTGCAAAATCAAAATCAACCAGGAATATTTCTAGAGAACCTGGCAATACTTGTAGTGATATTCTGCAAAAAATTCACTCAGATGTTACTGGTCCATTCTCAACGCCATCAATTCGGGGAAGCTATTACTATGTTTCTTTCATTGACGAGTATTCCAGATATACTGAAGTAGCATTCATAAAACACAAAAACGAGGTGTAGCAAAGAGTGAAGGACTATGTCATAAAAATGGAACGACAAACTGGCAAAAAAAGTGCTGATTTTCAAAAGTGATAATGGAGGAGAGCATAAATCAAAGTCTTTGGGAGACTTCTTCAGAATGAATGGAATAAAAGTCGAAAATTCCATACCTAGAGTACATGAAACGAATGGCTTAGCTGAACGACTAAATAGAACCATCACCACCATGTCTAGAACAAGTTTGATTGACTCACAGTTACCACAATCACTTTGGGCAGAGGCAGTAGCTCATGCAGTATACGTCAAGAATCGAACACCTCATTCGTTTCATGAGAAAACTCCATACGAAATGTTTTTTGGTCGAAAGCCATATATATCTCATTTCAGAAGTTTTGGGCATGAAGCTTATATTCACATCAACGAAGAAGATAGGAAGCCTGACAGTAAATTGTTTTCGAGAGCAATAGAAGGTGTAATGGTTGGATATTGCGACAAAGATGGTTGGTACCGTTTTTGGACAACGAAGAAAATTGTTATTTCACGAGACTATAAGTTTAAACGAGAAGATGATGTCATTGAAATTCACCCATTTGAGGTTACCAAAAATGAGGAATCCAAACAATCATCAAGCAAACCGTCTACCTCAAGCCAAAGTGAGGGAATTGAATCCAATTCAGGTCTTTCAGATTCTGAAGTTTCTGTCACGGATATCGATGAAATGTCAGATTCCCATATTTCATCAGTTAGGAAAAGTCTTCGTACGCACATTCCCCCAAAATATTTTGAAGATTATTGTAAACTAGCCTTGGATGAACCGTCATCGTACTCTGAAGCTGTTTCTTGTCCTGAATCAGAGAAATGGATTGAAGCTATTGAAGAAGAAATGCAATCAATGGACAAAAATCACGTTAGGGTTATTGTCAAGAGACCAGCAGAAGCTCGCCTGGTTGGTTGTCGTTGGATTTTCAAAAAGAAATTATCCGAAAATTAGATACAAAGCAAGGTTAGTCGCCAAAGGGTTCAGTCAGATTTCAGGACTTGATTATGATGAAACATTTTTACCTGTAGTTCGTTACGACACAATAAGATTCCTCTTAGCGCACTGTACTCAACAGAATATGCTTGCCAGACAATTTGATATCAAAACCGCCTTTTTGAATGGTGATATAGATTTTGATGTGTATATGACGATACCTGATGGATTGAAGACTCAACCAGGGAGAGTTTGTATTTGAAAAAAAGTATCTACGGACTCAAACAATCTCCGAGACAATGGAATCACAAACTAATATCTGTACTCAAGAAAATACGTTTGGAACAATCCTCAACAGATCCCTGCATGTTCGTATCACAAGATGGGGAGCAAATTGTTGCCATTTACGTCGATGACTTATTGGTTCTTGGATCGAATATAGAAAGAACACAGGAAGTTGAAGATATCCTCAAGAAAAATTTTGAGGTATCTTGTTTTGGAATTCCCAGACTTCTTCTTTCCATTCAAATATCTTGGAATGAAAATCAAGTAAATTCATGTCAAGAACTATATATTCTGAAAATACTTGAGAAATTCAAGATGTCAAATTGTAATCCGTCATCAACTCCAATGGATAGCGGAGCAAAACCAGAAGCAGCAAAATCGAGTGATAAGAAAACTGATAAAACAGAATATCAATCTAAAATTGGAAGTTTGTTGTACTTAGCAACGGGTACGAGACCTGATATAATGTTTGCTGTCAATGTTTTGTCACAATTTAGTAGCGATCCTACAGAAATTCATTCGAATATGGTGCAACATGTATTCAGATATCTAAACGGGTCAGCACAGAAGCAGTTGGTTTACAAAAGGACTATTGACCCTATACTTTATATGTACACGGATGCCTCTTACGCAAGTTCTATTGATGATCGGAAATCTCAGAGCGGTTACATTGGATTCTATGGAAAAGCTGCTGTAACTTGGACTTCAAAAAAGCAAAGAAGTGTAGCTGTGTCATCTACAGAAGCGGAGTATATGGCACTTTCTCTCGCATGCAGACAAATGATGTGGATGTCGTACTTGGTGAAAGATTTGAAGATCAAAATGTGCCCACTGCTGTTATGTGATAATCAGGCAGCAATCCATATTGCATCAAATCGTGTTATGCATCAACGAAGCAAGCATATCGATGTTCATTTCCATTATGTGAGGGAGAGAATAATAGATCAAGACGCTGAAATTAAGTATATTCCCACAAAAGAAAATAAAGCTGATATGTTGACAAAATCTTTGGGAAAAGAGCAGCTTAAGTATTTGATAAGCACATCCTTGCTGACTATCGTCCATATTTTCGTTCGAATGCAGCCACTGAGGGAGAGTGTTGAGTTGAGCAGTGATCTGCATTCACATTTATTGTTTTTCTATTTATTTTATATGTATCTGAGATACTGATGTTATTAATGAGTTTTGTTTTTAACTGACAATAAATAAGAAATATCTTCAGAGTTTATCTTTATTCAAGATTTCGTTAATATTTAAAAATCACTACCCGCCCGCCCATATCAATGTTGGTGAAAAAATGTTCGGATGGGGCTCTAAAGGCGCGTATAGACCTGCGAGCCGCGCAGCTCATAAGCCGCTCACATGAAAAGTGTCACAAGTGTGTACGGGGTTGTGAGCGGACTTTCAGCCGATCTTGAGCCTGTTGCTGCGAGCCACTTGGAGTCGGTTTTTTCGGCGAGCACAAAGGGATGGCTCAGTGTCAATTTGTACGGCATAAAGACGTGCTCGCAAGTATGGACGTGATCATGGCGGCCTGGACGGATGAAGAGGTAATCTCGCTCATAGTTAGTAGTACAGATATAGTTCATATTCTGTTCTATGGGACCCCAAAAATGAAAACCACTTAAAAAAAATGTAAAAGAGGATGATTGGAGAGAGATTGGTACTGCAATGGACAGGCACGCGGAAGAATGTAAAATAAGAATGATTTATCTGTTGGGATCGTATCGGAGAGAAAAAAGCAAGGAAAAAAAACAAAAGTTGCACTACTGGCAAGGGCAGGTTTTCGTATATACAGGGTAACCCAGGCTCAAAACTCCATATGTTCAGGATTGTTTCTTTATGTAAAAATTAGTTTTTTTTTCGATAATGATTTGAAGTTAAAATCCTAGATTGCGTCATTTCCGAAATACAAGGTGTCAAAGTTCATGGTAAAATTCAACGTTTTATTGATTACTCAAAAACCTTTTGGCTGATGATTTTGATAAAACTTAGCATCTTATTGAAAAAAAATAATTTCAGTGTACTTGGAATAAAATTATTATTTCCAGTGGCGTCCCGAGAGTAATACTAAAACAATTCATTGTACACTGCATTTTTGTATATGTTTATTTTTTTCAGATTAAGAAATTGACCTTAAAATTTGTTTGTACCCTAAATTTTTATCGTTTCTCGATTTAGTTATGAGAAACAATTTAAAAACCGTTTTTCTGAATTTTTCAATAAAAATCAGATCAAAGTTAGTCGGGTACAATCTTGACCACAATTCAGAGTCTGTATCAAAGTTTGACAGCCTGTGACATGTTAATTAATTAATTCGAGTCTTATTAATGAAAACACCCTATATTTTTAAAAAGAGGCAAGTTAGGACACATGCTTGTGAGAAAAAAAAACTTATTTTCAACTAAAAACGTTTGGAGGTTTAACCCTGGGTCACCCGGTATATAAGGTATATAGATCAGTGCGCCAACACCGGCGATTTAAAAAAATTCAAATTGGCCATTAGAATACAAGCGCAACCTGCTACCATCACAGCAGAGTTTCTTGTTCAAACATCTTCAATAAACTGAATTCGCGCTGTGAATGTGCTCGCGAGCACTGTCGGCTCGCATAGTGCTCGCATGAGGCTCAGGCATTCAACTTTTCCGCGAGCGGCTCATGAGCCGCTCGGCTCGCAGGTCTATACGCGCGTTAAACTAATGACTTGAAACAGACCAGATGCTGGCAGCCGACCGGCGATAGAGAGGGGGGCAGCGGAAAATTTGTTAGATCTTCAAAACTTGTACACGAAGCAGGAGAGAGCACGTACTACATTGTAATCAAAGTGATATCGAGGACTGGACGCCTCATATAATTTCGATCGAACTTCAGGTAAGTTCGTTTGATCGATTAATTTCATTTGCATTGAAGAACATCAAACAGATACGAGGTAGGCAGAAATATTAATTTAGTTTTCATTAAAGTACCCCACACAAAAACATATGGGAAATTGGCTGATATTTCATTATGTTAAAGTGGGATAACTCGTTAAAAAAATGTGTGAGTTTGAATCATTTTGTATGTGCCGTTTCTGAGACATAAGCGGTCAAAGTTCGTAAAAACGTCGTACTTGGGTGGGATTGACAAAGAAAAAAACTATTTTGTTAGTCGAAATAAGACAAATTCAGGATGAAAATTTAATTATCGAAACTCGTTAACATGTCCAAATATAATATTATTAATGATAGTGCATTAGTATACGGGGCATAGTAAACAAATTCGTTTCTCGAGATTTTTTTTTCTAGCACTATTCTAGAGCCAATAGGTTCTATTTTGGTAGGTCATCATAATTTCAGTCTATTCTAGGCGATAAAAACGTGTTTTGTTTCTGGATAATTATCTGTTTCAAATGCGATTTTTTTTATTATGGATTATACCCCTATACTGAAAACAATTGACAGATCGTTTTTTACTACAAAAACTGCATATATTGCTAATGTTGATTGAAAGTATGTTGAGTTAATAATGTCAAGGTCTGGTATTCAAGCAGATACAGAACATGTAAAAGCAATTTCAAATATAGAGAAACCTAAAAATGTAAAATCTCTTCAAAGATTTTTAGGAAAGACAAATTATTTGAGTAAATTCTTACCTAATTAATCAGAAACAGCCTACCCACTAAGACAATTTTTGAAAAAAGATAATATCTAGGAGTGGAGCGGAAGACAAGACAATGCTTTCAAAAACATAAAATCAAAACTCAGCTGTGCACCCACTCTAAGTATTTTAGACAAGCATAGTCCATTAATACTACAAACTGGCAGTTCCAGAACAGAAATGGGGGCATGTTTATTGCAAAATGGGCAGCCAGTATCCTTCTACTCTAGAAGTTAAACTGATAGCCAGGTTAGGTGGGCTACAATAGAAAAAGAATTATTTGCCATTTGTGCATCCGCTGAAAAATATCATCAATTTATTTATGGTCGTGAAGTTATTGTTGAAACTGACCATAGCTCGTTTCGATTGTTGAAAAAAGATATTAATAAAATTAGTACTCGACTTCAAAGAATGATACTTAAATTACTGAAATATGAACTAGAAATAAGATATGTACCTGGTAGTAAAATGTTTGTTGCAGATTTTCTATCAAGGAATTATATTGCTAATAATGCAAAAGATCCTACATCATATGACATAGTTCATTGTTTAGAAACAGATTTACCAATCTCAGACTATAGGTTAAATCAGTTAGCAAGTGCAACACTGGAATATAAGGTTACCAAACAAATAATAAACTGGTACAATAGTAGTTGGCCCAAAAATGATAATAATATTACTAATTAGAAATGATGAACTCTGCTTAGGGTTGCTATCCGTCCAAATATATCGGGACTGTCACCGTTATTGAGCTCTATGTCCCGACGTCCCGACAAAGGACGAAAATGTCCCGATTGAAACTGGGCAATGCAAATTTCGCCGGTCATCCGATGTAATAAATACTCTTATCGCTAATGCCCTAATGCGGCTAGATTCTCTCTCCCCCACTTCTTGCATCACTTGATGCTGATAGATAAACACCACCAGTGCTCCAGTGCAGTCAGTCGTTCTAATTACTCGAAGGCGTAAAGAACGAATTTTCGAATCCGACCGCGCCGTGACTAATTAAACTACCTATACGTTCATTTACGAAAATGTCAGCAGCGCGAAAGAGGAAGTGCCATTTTTCGGACGACTATACGAAAGAGTGGAGTTTTATAAAGAAAGGATGTACAAATGAAGAAGCGCATTGTGTTATTTGTAATTGTTTTATATCAGTTACGCACGGAGGTAAAGCTGACGTAAAGCACCACATTTCTACGACTAACCACAAAAAAAGGTTCGCTGTTGTATCGACATCGTCCCCCATATCCGGATTTATGATTAAAGAGGATACCCAAGAAGAATTGCTTATTGCGGCAGAGGAACTAACGACATCTTATAAAGTTATTAAACATCATCAGTCTTTCAGTTCACTTGACTGTATCGTAAAATTAAATGCCACAATGTATCCCGACTCTAAAATCGCAGCAAAACAGTCCACGGCAAGAACGAAGGCTACAGCGATTGTTAAAAATGTTCTCGCTCCACATTCTGTGTAAGAAATGAAAAAAAAAATTGCAAGAAGTTTCTTATTACGGAATAGGCACTGACGCGTCCAATCACAAAGCTGAAAAAATGTTTCCTCTACTTGTTCAATATTTCACTGAATACGATGGTATCCAACAAAAGCTATTGAAGTTTGATTCTTTAAAAAATGAAACGTCGGAAACTATCTCCAAATATTGTCTCGACACTTTGAGACAATTGCAGATTCCACTGGATAAGTTAATAGCTTTTTGAGGGGACAACACCAATACCAACTTTGGAGGGCTTGAACGACGCGGTCAACGCAATGTTTTTCATAAAATGAAAGAAGACCTGCAGAAACCTATAGAAGGAATTGGATGTCCAGCCCATATTCTGCACAATACTATATCAAGCACCGCTGGAATCTTATCTGTGAATGTCGAAGTTATCGTCCTTAAAATATTTAATTATTTTGCAATATACACTGTTAGGACCGAGGAGCTGAAAGAGTTCTGCTCATTTGTTGATATTAATCACCAAACTCTTTTGTCACACTCAAGAACAAGATGGCTGTCATTAATGCCCGCCGTTGAAAGAATCTTGAAACTTTGGACACCGCTCAAAAAATTTTTTGACTCGGAAGAAAAGCCACCTAAAATTATTTCAGATTTTTTCAAAAATACGATTAGTGAAATTTATTTACTGTTTCTGCATTCCAACCTGCATTTGTTTGAAAAGAACAAAAAAAGCGTGGAAAAGAACAAAGTATCTATAATTGAAACACAAAACATTCTGATTGAAAGGAAATCTGCCAAATTTATTGGCTTGCAAACCAAAATGCAAATGAGCAAACTTAAAAATGATAATCCTACACCTGAAACAACAATTTTGATTTCAAAATTTGAAGAAGAGACAGTGGCATTTTTTAACACAGCTTCTGAATATCTGAAAAAGTGGTCTGCTTCATTTGATAAATATGAAGTGTTCGATTGGATGACGCTATCTGAAATCCCAGAATGGGAAAAAATTGAAAACACTATTTTATACCTTAACAGTAATGGTGTGGAAATTTTGAGGGACAATCTCTTTGAGCAATATATGTATCTGAAGAGATTTTTAGAAGTTAAACTTGCCTCGGAAGAATGGAAGATGATCAATTCGGTGGAAGAGAAATGGATTCACTTTTTTAAAGAAACCGAAAATCCTGAAAGGAAATGCCACAGTGGAAATGGTTTTTTCATTAATGTCTGCCCAGTGGACTGATGAACGAAATCGCCTGCTCCCAGAGACTGTGGAGTAGATTTTACAGTGTCAAGTTAATTATGACGTGACTTGCACAGAGTTTTACAAGTATGTTAAAGAGCACAAAAATTTGTTGAAAAAAGCAAAATCTTCTGAAAAATATGGCAATCCGAGTACTTCTGCAGCAAATTAAAAATATTTTCATTTTGTAACCTTTCACTAAACAAACAAATCATTTATATAAAATAATTTTTTTTAATTTTTATCACAAACTTGATTATTTTCATACACCTCATCCTAGAATTCTTAAAATGTCCCGACGAGACTCTAGCGAAATATGGCAACCCTAACTCTGCTGCTCCTCATTCAACAAACTTCACGCTCATACAAAATAGTCCTACTGTACGAACTTGTATCATAAATAGCTATTTTGAATGTTTTGGTATTTGAGATGTGGATTTCTTGTGCTCTCCTCGTCTGATACCTATGCACATCCTGATTGTGCTTCAATTTATTTTTATTTTTGTGAATGAAGCACGAAATTTTGGAAATATGTATTCCAGCCACAGTCAGTAATCTCATTTTTTGAAAGTCTCTCTACAAGATTCTCTGTATTGCAGATTGTACATAATTCTTATGATTCTTTTCTGTGGTACAAAAATTCTGTCAATTTCGGTGGATAGGCCCCACACTGAAGAGATTATTTAATATTAACGTATCAATTTGTTAAAGCCATGTAAGTTCAACAGAAATAAATGATAGTTGTCTTTATCATAATTTGTTGATTATAAATACGTGGAAAAATACGAACAGCTTTCCTATAAACTTTCCATAAGTTTAAAATTTTTTAGGTATATTTCTTAATTGATAAGAAAGAATATTTCCAAGAAAATTATCGATTTTAGAGATATTCAACTTATTCCCCAGAAATATCTGGTAGTATTTAAGCGCAGTATCTACGAAAGCGTAGAAGGGTCACAAAGAATAAAGAATTGAATTCGTCTAATTCCGACTTCGCAACTCGAAATTAGTATAATTCCAACTTCACAATTCGGAATTAGTGTAATTCCGACTTTAAAACTCGGAATTACTATAATTCCGACTTTACAACTCGGAATTAGCCTAATTTCGACTTCACAACTCGGAAATAGTCTAATTTTGACTTTGCAACTCGGAATTATTATAATACCGACTTCGCAACTCGGAGTTAGTATGATTCCCGGAATTAGTATAATTCCGACTTCACAACTCGGAATTAGTGTAATCATTACGATTCAACGAGTTGGCATTGGAGTTATGTGAAAATGTAAACTTGGACCTTCCAGCGAGAACTTTGAAGATTTAATACAGCTGATGGCTGGCCCTAAGATCTATGAAAAAATGCACCAATTTTAGAAATGCTATGTGGTTTAATGCTTGGTGGTACCACTAAGATTTTTGGAAACTGTAGATTTTACTCATAGCTTGATGTACTAGTTCACCAGACATACTGCATATTTATTTTATGACATCATTCACAACACCTAGGAGTCCGCAAAGACATACTGGAGGGGTTTCTGTTTTTCTTTGTTTCTCAATTAAATTCACACAGCACCGAAAATGACAACAAAACAGAAACCCTTTGATGTTTAATGTCTTCCAACAGGACCGCGAAAAGTTGCTACAACACAACACTTTTTGTTGATGAAAAGTTTCAGATTTGTTGTTAAATTGTTGAAAAACATGTTTTGTTTGTTTTGTTGGTTTGATGTGGATACGACATAAGGGTTCTTATGGAAACGGGAACGCGAAAAGTTTGTTGCAACCAAAAACACAACAGTTGCGTTTTGTTGAAGAAAATTTTTTGTCATTTTATAAGCCCAAAAAAGAGTGCGCAACATGTAACGTTTATAATAATGCTGCAGATAAAACAGATTTAAGGGGTAACTGGAAGGCACATAAACATATAGAGAGGAAGGTGGAATGGGCATGAAAGCGGCTGACAAAAAAAAAGCAATTGACAATAAAGGTGAATCATATCGAGCAATAACGTTTGACTTGCAAGCAATACTGAACGTGCCACATGCTGGTGAAAGCCAAATTTTTTATAAGCGCAAAATTTCCGTTTATAATTTCACCATTTTTGATTCGTACAATGCAGATGGTTACTCATATCTGTAAGATGAGACACAAGGCAAAAAGGGATCTGTTGAAATTGGAAGTTGCTTGTTGAAATATTTGAAATCTTTACCCAATACTGTTAAACATGTATCTACATTTTCAGATACTTGCGGCGGCCAAAACCGCAATGAATTTGTGTCTGCTGCGATGCTGTATGCTGTTTCTAAAATAGATCACCTTGAGGTCATAGATCTAAAATATTTGGAGCCGGGACATACATTCCTCGAAGTGGATTCTACGCACGCTACTACAGAACGTGCTCGAAGACATAAGAAGGTGTACACCCCCCGTGAATGGGGTGTATTGATACAAATGGCCAGGATGAAGCCTCGCCCGTACATAGTTGAACATCTGATGTACTCTGATTTCTATAATCTAAACCCGCTGGCATCTAGAATCATGATAAATACTACTTGTGACACAAGCGGAAATCAAGTCAAATGGTTGCAAATTAAATGGTTACGTTTCACGAAAGCAAATCCATCAATCATTCTATTTAAGTATGATGTTACAAGTGAAGATTTTTTGACATTAAACATTCAAGAAGACACTAATAAAAGAAGAACACCAAAAACATTTGAAGATGTACGTAACGTGCAATTCCTTCGTGCCATATAATTGCAATGGGCTTCAATTGACGTTGATTAACACCTACAGGAACAAAGCTTTCATTGAATAAGATTCTCGGGGTAAATAAGACAATTTTATATTGATCCATACGGGGTAACATTATGACTTTCTGCAAATCCGCAGAAAAGCACACGTCTGATATGTCTCTGTTCAAAATATTCGCGTCCTTACGATACTGTTCTCGGGATTTATTAGCTCTATCCTTATGGCAGCTGTACGAAGTGCAAGTGGTACAATCTGGTTGCAGATTATCTTTTGTGTGTTCGTGTTGATCAAATATTCTACAAATCTCACACTCTTCATGGCCAAGTTTGGCAAAGGAAATATTAAGTTCATTCAGAACATTTCTATTTACATCATACGAACATTTAAAATTCGGATTATCCTTATTAAATTCTTTACACATATATGTCAAAGTCAAATGACTAGGTAGATATCGCCTGTTAGGAGCATGTTCCCTACGGTAATGTGAGATTGAGGAGTGAAATGCTTCAATATGGAGCCGTATCTTAGTTCTGTCCAGTTTTTTGGTGGAAAGCTTTTTACCTGAAAAGTATCACCGATTAAAAAAATAGTAATAAACGCCTAATAATACAAACCTCGCATATCGCGTTTAAACGTAAGGTGATTGACAGACATATTGAGAGTGTTCTGAACAACTTTGTCGTTGCTTGGATTGAAACCAAGAGTAGTCAAAAAAAATGGTTTGCATACTTGAAAAATTGTACCACTTTCATTCTTCATGTGATAAGTAAAGGTATTTTTCCTAGCAGTAACATCATCTCTGTTAGTTTGCCTTTTTACGTTTAACCTTTGAGTATTATTCAATATAAATTGACGTCGTTCATCCCAGCTCATTTGCCAAAACTCATCATTTATCTGAATCCTCCTGTTCTCGGCTATATGCTATATGCTATATGTCTCCTACAATTGACTGAACAAGGAGGTTTAACGTAATATTCTTTTCTTTTGTCATCTTTTTTAGCTTTTTTTCTCGCAAGTGGCGTCGAAAGAGTACGTCTTTTTCTGGGTTTACCTTTTTTGGTAACCAATAAAAGACTAGTTAATGGTTCCTCAATATATTCTTCTTCTATTTCGTATGTCATCAATGATGACACCTCTTGAATGAATTGATCTTCAGAAGCTGTTTCGTCGAATGGTTTCGGTATCAAAATCTGCTGTATAATGTTTACATTGCCATTCTCATTAAAGGCGGATGATAATGGTAAGGGTACATTCTCGTACATTACAGTTGATCCTGATGGCATATTATTTTCACCATTGATAGAGACGCCTAAATTATTGTAATTTTTACTCGCTGGGACGTAAATGAATTCATTTATGCTGTTGATATCAACATCCCATTGTTTGTCTGCAAATATTGTAAATAATAACAACCTCCAAACAAAAATGGTATATTATAAACTCACCATTAAAATCAGTTGGAGTCGTGTTAATATCATTAGGAAAATCTAGCTGATTGGATGTAGAAGTTGTTCTTGCAAATGCAGCTTTGTCACTTTCGAAATTTTCTGCACAATCGGTTATCCTAACAGATTCCTCACCTTGAAATATTAAGACGTGTAATTCAGATAATCAGTTTGTAATATGAAAAAAGGTTTTACCTAAGTCAACATACTGTTGAAAATTATCTGCATCAGATATTCCTGTACTGATGTCATCAATAATTTTGGGACTGTTGCAATGAATGTTCTGTAATTCCCGCAGCTCCTTTCGCGTACTCTGAGGAAGATTTGAAGAGTGAAAACTACTACTACAACTACTTTGGTAACGAGATTTGTCGGGGAGGAAAACGTAGGATCATCATTCTCATATGTTTTTGCTGATTTATACTTTACAATGTTAGACATTATGCTTTCGTTTCTAGCTAAGGCCACTAAAAGATGACCTCTACTTGACGACATGATAGTGAAGTATTTTAGCAATATGCACTATTAATGGAAGTTTAATTCTTTGCACTAATATTATTTATTAACAATTCCACTCAGCACTCATTCATTACCTGAACTGACCACTACTATTATTAAAACTCAAATAGAAATTCGATTTATGACACTGAGATATAAATCCTCACCGACATGAAACAGTAACAACATATGCCAAACAGAGCACTTGTAATAAAAAGGCGGTAATTGCTACAATATTTGTAGTTACCGCTTTCTCACTAAATATTTACATCTTGCCGCCTTCTAACTTCCTGAAATGATGACGCTGCGGAGTTACGGCTAACTTAATTTGACGTTTTCGCCTATTTCGACCGCTTGTACCGCTTTTAAACTTCGTATATAGGTTGAAAACAGTCATACCAACTTACTGACGATTAAACCTGAAAATCACCAAAAATTGTAGTTGCCGCCTTTTTGCTACTGGCGGCAGAGTACTAATACAAACTGTGCACGCTCGCCACAGTGACCTGAACTTTTAAATCGATTTTACTCAAAACTACCTTTTTGGACATACAATATTTGTCCTCTTAGCCATCGAAAATATTTGGTCGGAACTGGAGAACCTCGTGTAGGAGAAGGACTCGCCATTGACTGATGTGCAGTGTACAGCGTGGTGTAGAGGTAATTACTATACATTTTCTTTAAAATGATTGATATGTATGTGTTTTTGATTAACTCTAAACTCAGTAATTTTGAAATCTTGGACATGTAAGTTATTTTGTGAGGTAATTTGGCTCCATTTATCGATTGGCTGTGGCATTTTTTGAAAAAACTGGTCCGTTATAGGAATGACATCACTATGTTTTGATTTTTATTCGAAAATATAAACAGAATGTTCATAAAAGCAATCGTGGAATCATCTGCGATTGAAAGAAAAACTTGAGTCGCTTTTTTCCATTGTTCAAGATAACCCCTTGGAAGGTATTCATGTTGAAAAGAGATACATTCTCAATTAAAAATTGAAAAAACATGATTCTCCTGGAAATAGAAACGATAAAAATTCATTATTTATTTTTGTAATATCTAAAGAAAAAAACTACTTCCCCGGCTAATGCCACGCTGGACATTGAACTACATCTGATAGATAAACTATATGAATGAAAATGCATATTTTCACTTTCGGATTTTTTTCTTTCAAGTTAGGGTCTTTTCACAATATCTATCAGATGTAGACCAATGTCCAGCGTGGTATTAGCCGGTGAAGTGGTTGTTTTCTGTAAGATATTACAACAATAACTTCATTTTACAATATCTATCAGATGTAGTTCAATGTCCAGCGTGTCATTAGCGGGGAAAGTAGTTGTTTTCTGTTAGATATTACAAAAATAACTTCATTTTTATCGTAGGATTGTTTCCATTTCCAAGGGAATCATGTTTTTCACTTTTTAATTGAGAATGTTTCTCTTTTCAACACCACTATGGTTTTTCAATCCATGTCAGGATTGATAACAGTAATTTTGAAAGTAGATGAAAGTGAAAAATATAACCTGGGTGCTATTCTGGAATCGTTCGCCTTCAATTTGTATACAAATAAGAATGACAAAAAAGTGAAATAGTAGGTATATCGAATTCGCATTTTCGCATACGTAGAAACTCGAGAATAGGCCCCATGTACCTACAGTGCCTTCATTTTAATGTTTCCCACTTTTTCATGCTCTGATACATACAGTGTGACACAGATTCATGGTACACCCCCCCTTTCTCCTTTGTTTCTTTAGCAACATGTCTGAAATTTGAAACATTGAATATGCTCAGTAAACAGAATTTTATGACATATTTGTAAAGCAAATTTAACTTTCGGTTTTTTCGGAAATGACATCAACTTTTGATTTTGAAATGGGACACTGTATATCATTACATGATCGGTTAGGGATGATCATGGGGAATCCAACGTTACCAGGTTTGATAGTGTTATCTCTAATGAATACGGAGATATCGCCATTTATTTTATCCATAAGCTCAATGAGTGGGAGAGAGAGTTGGATGGAACCGCCAGAAAAAGTTTCTCTCTCCTACTAATTGAGCTTATGGATAAAATAAACGGCAATATATCCGTTATTCATTGGAGATGACACCATCAAACCTAATATCGTTGGATTCCTCATGATCATCCCTTACCGAACTTGTAATACTATACAGGATGTCCCATTTGAAAATCGAAAGTTGATGTCATTTCCGGAAAAGCCAGAAGTTGAATTTATTTGACGAATATGTCAAAAAGTGCCGTGTAGTGGGTATATTTTTTTGAACAAGAAGGTTGAATAAAAAAGGAAACTATATGATTCCATCTGAAGTTTCATGTCGTTAGGGGCGTGTTGCACAAGGCAGGTTCACCAGCGGTTCAGCTAAGCTAGCTTCAGTTTCTGGAGATTAGCCAATGAAATTTCTAGTGCCATAGCAACTGAACTCAGTTCAGTTGAACTGTTCATGAAGTATTTTGTACAAACCGCCTTTAAAAAAAGTATACTTTCGAACGTCAAAATTACTGACAACTTACTTTTTCAATGGTACATCCAATGGGCCGTGACGCGTCTGGGTAGTAGAGTCTTTCGGGTGGGGGTTGCTCGTAAGGGTGGAGCCAGTTGATGGAAATAACAATTTCATTGAACAACAACAATTTGTCATTAAATATTTAAAACAGATTTTTATTTCTGTTTGTGAAATTATGACACTTTTTATTATTTTGGGCTGAATCAATATGCCCCCCGTTGAATTAAACTTGATGTACAGTGTGACCTATTCAATATGGAAGCACTCTTATGAAATCTACATTTTTCAACCGATTTAAATGTTTTTCTTTCATCAGGTAGATATTCATAAAGTATACCAAATTTTGTGAATTAATCTTCATTTTCATGACGAACTATTCTCAATTTTCAAGGGTCAAAATTCTTGAAAAATCATTTGTGATTTAATACAAAAAATCTCACTACTCCACTGGATACTTCGGATACTTCTTTCACAGCGCCCTAGGCTATAGCCTAGTCAGCCGTTTGGATAATATGGCACTGAGTGCTCGCCATTCAACTTCATTCATTGAACTGAAATCACTGTACTTTACTATACTTTCAATATAAAAATGTATGCAAGTTTTCGGTAAAAAAAAAAGTTTTTTTCATAATTTTTGCATTGTGGGTTTTCATTTCAGAGGAGGGCATCACTGTTGACATCCTAACAGAATTGATTAAGGATAACGAAACACTTCAAGCTCTGATTGCACAAATTGGAAAGATGTTGAAATTGAAAAAAAGTGCAGGAATATTTTCAAAATCAAGTACTGGTAGAACAACAAACTGTGCTTTCAGAAACGAGCATTGCCCAATCAGTTCAGTCGGCCGAAAGTGACGGTACTACTATTTTGTAGGTTGTCTGACTTTTTTCTGATTCCTATCCAAAATTTGTTCATGGTTTAATTCAAGCAAACACTGATATTTCTCATTTTCAGGGTGAATTGAAGTACAACTGAGGCTAGGCCACCTTTGATAGTTTTCTCACCGTCAGCTTTATCGACACCAATATCAAACGAGCCATCCTCTGATGAACCAATAACTAAAAAAACAAAAACGTTGAATAACTTTCTCATCGAGTTTGAACTAAAAATATGTCTTCAGTCATCGGCAATTGGTAAAGCTTTACTAAACTGGTATTCGGTAAAAAGGAAATTTTGCCACTGCAAGACAGGGCTACCTAGTGGACATCAGTGTCCGAATTTTTGAATAATGGATATACGTAAGTTTTATGAGTTATAGTTTACAATAATAGGTATCCAATTAGGTTTTATAATAGTGTTCTTTATCAAATTTACCTCTCACAGGGAGTAAAGTAAATCTTCAAACGTTTTGCCATTTCAATTCATTCCATTCAATTATTACAGCCACCTATCCAATAACGATTATGATATTTTGAGTAGAAAGATTGTTGAACTCTTTCCTTGTGAGATAGTCGAAGCTTATTACCTGCCACCCACAAGAAAAAGGGATAAAGGGATTCAATAACCAATAAACCAGGGTTGGCCAAAGGGGAGCTGGTGGACAAATTCAGAAATAAATTCACTTTTCTACGTGAAGCAGGAATTCTTCCATCTCGTTAATTGGATGCAAGGGTAGACAATATTTCTGAAGGTGTGTATTTTTTAATAAAACAAATCTATCTTGGAACTGCATAAAAATATACAGTGGGAACCAATAGTCCATCCCCCCGTAACATCTTTATTTTACATATTACAAAAAAATGTTAAAGGCATAAGTTGTAGGGTTTCATTCGATCTCTTTAATGGTTTGAGATTCATTTCTATAAAGTGGCTCAAAAAAGAGCAGTGACTTAGAAGTGTATTTTTTAAATAGGACACCCTGTATATCATTGCATGATCGGTTAGGGATAATCATAAGGTATCCAACGATACCACATACCACGTTTGATACAGTTATCTCCATAGACTACGGAGATATCGCCTATTATTTTATCTATAAGCCCGATGAGTGGAAGAGAGAAACTTTTTTCTGTCGGGTCAATAAATTCTCTCTCACACTCATTTAGCTTATGTATGAAATAAATGGCGATATCTCCGTAGTCTTTGGAGATAACAGCATCAAACTTGGTATCGTTGGATTCCTTATGATTATACCTAACCGATCGTGCAATGATATACAGGGTGTCCTATTTATAAAAATTAACTTTAAAGTCGCTGGGCTTTTTTGAAACACTTTATAGAAATGAAGCTTAAACCATTAAATAGATCGAATGAAACCCTACAACGTATGCCTTTAACATTTTTTTGTAATATGTAAAATAAAGAAGTTACGGGGGGGCGACGGACTATTGGTCCTCACTATATATAAAGGGTGTTCCAAATTAAGTCGGCACCATTGCCAACTCCGTTATTATTGATTCTACGAATTCGGTTAAATGGGCAAACTAGTAGCATTTTTTAATGGTCTTCTCAATGCCGAAAACAAACAAAAATTGACAGTCCCGTTTTCAGAATATTTCATGAAATGATATTTCTTCAATGGAATACCCTATATTTTTGTATGCATTTCGATTCGTAATAACATTCTCAACAACAAATCTCATTTGACTTTTTTTCATAAAGGTGAAAATAAGGCAGTTTTATTAATAGGAAACATTTATAACAAGCGGATTTGATAAAGCGCTATAAAATATCGAGTAAATGTTCAAAAACACCGCCTTCTTGTTGAACACATATTTGGGCCCTTCTATTGACACTACGTGTGGCATTCAACACAGTTCGGCCTCAATTCTAATGAATATAGTTTCAATATAATTTTTCAGTTCATCTACATTATTATGTTTTATTTTGTACACCGAATTTTTCAGAAATCCCCAAGAATAAAAATCTAGAGGTGTCATGTCTGGTGAACGAGGGGGCCACTTAACAGGACCATTTGTAGCAATCCATCTGTTTCCAAAACAGCCTCGCAGCATTATTTTCACGCCACTGATATTATGTGCTGGTGTTCCATCCTGCTGAAAATAGATCATCTGACGAGCCTCCAGATCAAGATCATCGAAACACTCTTCCAACACTCTTGTTAATAAATTAATGTAACGGGGTCCGTTCAAAGAACCATGGTAGAAAAATGGACCGATAATTCTGCCTATAAATAAACCACACCAAACATTGATACTAAATCGTCTTTGCGGATTGTGGGGATGGACTAGAAATGGATTATGTCTACTCCAATAATGAAAATTCTTTCTATTATACATCCCACGATTTGAAAAATTAGCCTCATCGCTCCATATAATATATCTATAGAAGTTTGGATCTTGTCTGCATTTATTCATAAACCACCGACAAAACCGCAATAGTCTCTCAGGATCACCAGGTTTTAGTGTTGGCACTGGTCTCAACTTATAAGGAGAAATCTTATGTTTCTTCAAAATTCGTTGAATACCAGACAGTGGAACAGCTATTTCTCTAGATAAATCTCTGATGGAATTATTTGCATATACCTCAAAGTAGGATAAAACGTCAATTTCTGTATCTTCAGATATTACAAAACGTTTTTTAGTTCTCCTCATCTCAAAAATATTTCATTGTTCCTGAATCGACGATGAGGCACAGCAAAAAAAACCCGATTAGATAATTCACGATCGGGGAACGAATTGCTATAGTGTTGGAGTGCTCTTACACTATTTTTCTGGCAAACCAAGTAGGATTCTAACATATCACATTTTACTCGATGGGAAAACGGCATTTCGAAAAATATTCGAATAGTAGTGGACAGTTACAATAATTTATGACATTGTCATGATATACTTGAGAATATTTGACAAATATTATTTCAACAAAGTTTCAAGCCAACTTGATTGCTCATAATAATTATGTTTTATCGAATCAAACACATATTTTCCTACCACATTCATATGACTCTCCAATATTTTTCACACTGTTCTCTTTTTTTGCGTATGGTTTTTTGGTTTGTTGACGTGCTCGTTTTAACGAACATTGTGACTCCAGGTCAAACTTTTTTTGCAGGACTTGTTGAAATAACGTGATAACATGGTTAAACGAAGAGGTCTAACAGAAGCGGAGTTGTTAGATTTAATGGACAATTTTTCAGATATTGAAGTGCTCAGCGATGATGAGCTTGATCTATTAGAAGAATCGACCTCTGAATGTATTATAATAGGTAATAGTTAGTTGACAATTATTGTGTAATACTATTTCAGGCAAAATCGGTGAAAATAATGATTATGAATTTGAAGAAAATGAGGAAGATATGGAAACTGAGGATGGAGTTGGTGATAATACGGCCCAAGATGAAGTGAACATAGGTGAATAAATAGTGGGAACTGAAGGAGACCAAGAAAAGGAAATCCCTATAGATGAAGTAAGTGTCGTGGGTGAAGTATCGACAAATGCAAAGAATAATGTAGAACGTGCACAAGACTATTGCAGAAGGTATAATTTGACTTACAAAAGAGATATTGGTTGGAAAGCAAATGTTCAATATTTGAGTCCACCTATAAAATGGCATGAAACGAAATATCAAACTGATCCAGAAGTTTTGAGTCCCATAAATTATTTCTCAAAAAGAAAGTGAAGGCTTGGATTTTGTCTATGAATAGGATCAATTTGCACAATCCTATTGACTCCTCATGAGATTTATATTTATTATCAAAGATTTTGATTTCTTTATATGCTTGACTACATATATATCTCACATTTCAAAGAATCATTTTACACTTTTGTCTAAGCTTGCAGTCCTGAACAATTAAAAATTTTATATCAAATATATCGAAAATATACTTAAGTAATATATGTGTATATATGTGTATATATTATACGTGTAAAGTTCCATAATCTATGTATTATTAACGATGTCTTAACAACTCTATTCTTTACTCCTATCACTATTGTTATAACTCTTTTATGAATTTTTATCTCCAATTTCACACATATACTCATATATACAGGTCCATCTGGTCCATAAGGTAGAAACTGCCCATAGACAAGCTCCTTGAGAGCTTTTTTGGGACATTCTCTTTATCACCATATGACTAAGGAAGTCTGTGTAATCTAAAATTGTACTTTTGTCTGTTTTTTATTGATTTATTAATTGATTACTACCTCCTAGGCTATTCAAATATGTGTAGATTAAGTGATATTTTCATTATTTTATATTTATACTTCTGTGTTTTATATTTTTTACCAGTGGCAATATCTGTACTCTTATTTTAATTAACAACATACAGGCCACGTACAAGCATCTGAAGCTTCTATGGTCGTTACCAAGATCAATTTATTTGATACCTATCACAAACAACCATTTTTTGCTTCTGTGATGATTCGCTTATTCACTGAATCAATGTACTTGCCTATTTTTATTGTAAATTTCTTCAAGTGAATAAAGTTATTATTATTATTATTATTATTATTAATATTTTACAGAGACTCTTATAAAGAAAATGGTCAAAATGACGAATCTCTTTGCAGTTCAAAACAGCGTTCATAACTTTCCTGCAACTAATGAGAATGAAATAAAGAAGCTAATTGGCATTCATATTATGATGGGAAACCTACATTACCCAAGAGTAAAGCTATATTGGAATAATAAATTAGGAATCCCAATTATTTTTGAAAATATGAGCGTCAATAGATTCTTCAAATTACGTCAGTGTTTACATTTTGTGGATTATACAGAAACAAGGACACAAAATGAGAACCATTTCTGGAAGATAAGGCCATTATATGACTCTATCAGATCAAAATGTAAACAGTTGCCTCTTGAACCTAATCTCTGTATAGATGAACAAATGATACCGTTTAAAGGTCAACTCAACGTTAAGCAATATGTCAAAGGTAAACCTTGTCCTTGGGGTGTGAAACTCTTTGCCTTATGTGGAAAAAGTGGTATGATGTACGATTTCCTACTTTACCAAGGTGCCACTACCGAACTTCGTCAGGAATATTTACAGTTTATGGGACAGGGTGCTGCTATAGTAATGAAATTGTCCGAACGTATAAATGAAAGTAATGTTGATTGTTCTATGACAATTATTTTTCAAGCTATAATTTACTACAATGGCTACGACATAAATATATTTATGCAGCAGGTACAACACGAATAAATCGTTTTCAGAAACCTCCTTTTATGGCGGAAAAGCTGGTGAGAAAACAAAATAGGGGTTTCGTCCAAGAAGTACTGAGCAATGATGACGAGGTCATCATGACCCAATGGTACGACAACAAAACCGTTACTATGGCTTCTAATTTTGTAAGTGTAGGAAAAACTGATATGTGTAGACGACGGAATAAGACCAATAAAGAATATATACAAATACCACGTCCAGAAGTCATACAGCTTTATAACGAAAGAATGGGCGGTGTTGATAAATTAGATTTTCTCAAAAGTATGTATCGCACCTTCATACGATGTAGAAAATGGACTTTGCGCATGTTTACGCATGCCATTGATATTGTGTGCGTCAACAGCTGGTTGAATTATAAAAATGATTGTCAGAGGCTCGACGTTCCGAAAGCAAAAATACTAGATCTCATTCATTTCCGGATGCATATTGCAGAAGTTTTGATTCTTGCCAATCAATTTATGAAAAAAAAATGGGTCATCCGTCGTCTTCATCATCTCCACCGTCCACCCAATCGGAGTAAGGTTGAAATACGACCTGATTGATAATTTTTCTGTTTTTGATCCAAGTAAAGATGGTTCCAGATGCAAGAATGGGAGCTGTATGAACAGAGATCGCAACTGTTTCTGGTATTTTCACCATAGATAAATGCTGACATTTCATTGTTTTTTCTGACATTTTCTGCAATAAACTTATTTATTTGAAGACCATATTGAGTTTCATTGAGTCACCATGTTCGTTATAATGAACTTTTTTTTTCAAAAACCAATGACGTCACATTGTTCTGGATTTTTCTAAAAATCTTCAAAAAATCAATACTTGAAAATTTTCAAATAATTTTTTTCCTAATAACAAAAAGTCGTGACCGAAAGGGATAAGGGAATGTGAAGATATGGATAAAAGTTCCTCATGTGTTCATCACCTATGGTAGAGATTTTTGAACTTACAAATTTTGTAAGTCTGACTAATCTGTCTTACTGATTAGTCATATATAAGTTCTTTATCCAAATTAAGATATTCCTGTATTCATTGAAAAACAAAGTTGAGCTCTTCATCGTTTTCAAATTGTATGTCCTATACAGGGTGTTTTTCAAGTACGTGTAGAAACTTTAGGAGCATGTTGCTGACGTCGAAATAAGAAAACAAGTTCCCGTGTACGCAAGTTATTCGTTTCTAAGATACAGATTGTCAAAGTTTAATTCTTATATTTGTTTTTTGTGAATACATTCCAAAATATTTGTGATATTCGAGTAAAGTTTGGTATCTGGGATGATTTTTCAATGACAAAATCAAATTGTATGATAATTGTGAAAAACTAATTTCTAATTGAATTAATTTTAAATTTAAAAATTTTGTCATTCAAAATCACTGCATCGGTTTTTTCGAATCTCAATAACTCGAAAACAGTTGCTCGCAGTGACCTCTACCAAGAATATATTTTTTACACAAACTGAATAATGAATATTCCCAAATACCAAATATTAACCAAATATCAAAATTATGTTGAAATTGTTCACAAAAATGAAAATAAGAATTCAACTTTGACACTCTGTATCTCAGAAACGAATAACTTGCGGACATATGTTTATAAGAACTTTTCTTCTTATTTTGATGTCAGCAACACGCTCCTGAATTTTCTACACGTACTTAAGAAACACCCTGTAAATGACTCTAAGGTAAACACGATTAAATTTCCACAGATTTATTGTCTACGCGACATGTTTCGATACACAGTATCTTTCTCAAGAGAATGTAATACATTAAATTATTCTACGTTGAACATTACTTAAATACCCTTCTTATCAATTGAGGTAATTAGGATCTACCTATATAATTACATTTAAAATGTAAATAATCTTTTTGATTCAATCTGAAAAGAAATATCTATTTGAAGAATCCTTTGTTTGAGAAGGCGAGATGTAACAGATCTATTAACGTTTAAAAAATATATATATGAGAGATAATAAATGGCATACTATCTCCTCCATCAATGAATGAGTTATTTCTGATGAATCGTCTCTTTTTTTCTTTGTCCAACACTTTTATCTGTATGACTTCCCAATCTAGATTGCATAAAGAGTTTGTCAATTGAGAAATTTCTTGTGAAAGAATCCCTTTTGCAACAAAAATCCTTCTTTTCAACACAACAATATAATTTTTCAAGTACAATGAATCCATTTCAAATATTTTATTAAAAATTTTCAAATGTTTCTTATCCAATTATTGTTTTTAATATGCAGGTCCAGGGCATGAATGAGGAAACAGTACAGCTGCGACACAGTAGAAGATTTTTTTTCTATTTTTCTCCATTTTTAATTTTAATAAATCACATTTTTCATATACCTCAGGTACTGTTTTTTCCTTGCTCTGCAATAGGCGTTTTTCATTTCTCATACATTGATCGATGGTTGTAGCAACTTCGAATGGACCGTATGATAATAATAAGAATAATAATAAATATATTTACTTTAATAGTTCGTGAGTTACTACAAATTCCACAATTACTTGTGGAGTGAATTTGGGGAAATGATAAATAATGTTTAAACGATGCTGTGGTTCTTACCTTGTGATAAGGAGTAGGATGGTTCTGGAACTGTACAATATAACTTCTTAAGTAGGTAGGTACGTAATGAATTACACTGCCCGAGCTGGCCAGCTAATACTAATAATGAGTTCTATTTATCACGAGCTGTTCGAGTCAGTCTTCGAAAACGGAGTCACCACATTCTAGCGTTCCGACTCGGGGTTTTTGCCGGATCACATCGTCTGCCCATGTACGAGGCGCGCTCCATATGTTTCACATCATATGAAACACAGCCACTCGCGATAATAATAATAAAAAAAAGAGAAGGAATTAAGTATATAATTAGACAAATACAAACAAAAAAATGATGAAGACGGAACATAACCGCCCACCAAAATGCATGAGCATTTTAATCAGAGTTACCCAGAGGCAAAGGACAAAGCTTTACGACTGGGCGCTTCAATGAACCTTGTGGTGTACGAACTGTAACAACTCGCACTATCCCGTCTGTACCTGGATGAGTATCCGTTATCCGACCTAATTGCCAACGTGAAGGTGGTAGAGAATCATTTTTAATGAGTACCATTGTACCAAGCTCAATATTAGCAGATGGTAGGGTCCACTTTCCTCGTTGGTGTAACGTATGGAGGTATTCCTTGCTCCACCTAGACCAAAAGTCTTGATGAAGTCTCTGAACCATTTGCCAACGAGAAAGGCGATTTAATGCTAAATGAGATAGATCATTATCGGGGGGCGAGTTCAAGGGCTCCAGGGTCAAGAAGTGACCCGGAGTTAGAGCTAAGAGGTCGTTCGGATCAGAGCTGGTGGGACATATGGGTCTCGAGTTTAGAACAGCCTCGATCTGAATGAGTAACGTATTAAATTCTTCATAATTGAGTATCTGATTGCCAATGACTCTAGAGAGATGAGATTTTACAGATTTTATTCCAGCCTCCCACAACCCGCCGAAGTGAGGACTGGAAGGAGGAATAAATCGCCATTCGATTTGTTCATCTTGCGCCGCTTGTTTCATGAGAGAGATAAGAACTCGTGAAGCACCAACAAAATTGGTCGCGTTATCACTGAAAATATAAGACACTCGACCTCGCCGGGATATAAAGCGTTTCAGAGCCGCAAGAAATGTGTCAGTGGAGAGATCTGAGGCGAGTTCGATGTGCACCGCTTTGGTGGCAAAACACACAAATAAACAAATATAAGCTTTGTGCGTTTTAGCACCTCGATATCTTCCTAAGGAAATCGTATAGGGACCTCCAAAATCTATACCGATGCAAGAGAAAGGTTTGAGTTTGGAAACTCTGAGAAGAGGTAAATTTCCCATCGGGGGCTGCTGAACTCCTGTGGGACGTTGTCGCCAACAGGTAAGGCAATTAGCGAGACACCTACGAATTGTTCTTTTCGCTGACAATATCCAGAATTTCTGGAGCAGAAGGAAATTAAGTGTTTGCAAACCAGGATGAAGGTACTGTCGATGGGTATTTTCAATAATGAGGTGTGTGAGTCTGTGATGGCTGGGTAACAAAATTGGATGTTTTTTGTCGTAGATGAGACCAGAGTGGATGAGACGACCGCCCACCCTCAGAAGACCATCCTTGTCAACAAAAAGATTGAGCTTACGTAACGATTTGCAAAGAGGTTTATCGTTAGCTAAATTGGAGAGTTCATGAGAGAATTCTTGGGACTGAACATACTTGGCAATTTTGAGCAGAGCTTGATGAGTATCACGAGAGGTGAGATGAGAAAGACAACGTTTAGATTTGATTAATCGAGAATTGTTAATGAACCGCAAAACATACGACAATATTCTTTCAATTTTGTTCAAAGAGGAGTGTTTTTCAAGTAAAATTTGAATGGAATTTTCCTCCTTCTGGACCACTAGGGTCATCCTTTTTTCTTCGCAGGCAGCAACAGAGCTTAGTTCTAGTTTCTGCAAGGCAGAGGGCCAAAATCCAGATGGTTGAGAGAGCCAAGGTGGACCCGCCCACCATAACGAATGGTTGACAAGCTGGGATGGAAGGAGTCCCCTAGATGAGCAATCAGCCGGGTTTTCTTTAGAGGGCACATAATGCCACACATTAGGAGGTAACTGTTCTTGAATATGACTGACACGATTACTTACAAATGTTTTCCATTTGTGAGGGGAGGAACAAATCCAATCAAGAACCGTGGAAGAGTCTGACCAAGCCGAAATTTCATTTGTGGAAGTTTGTGGTTCAAAGGAAGATAATACGAACGCAAATAAATCAGAGAGGAGAGCTGCTCCACAGAGCTCTAACCGAGGAATTGAGATAGTTTTGCTTTGGCACAAACGAAACGGACATGGACTTCACCGTCTACCTCAAATCGAGAATATATGACAGCTGAATATCCTTTTTCACTCGCATCAGAAAATCCATGAAGAGAATACTTTGAAAGAAGCGGGTGAAACAAATATCGAGGAACACTGATGTTTGCGAGAACGGGTAGGTCGGATTTGAATGTAACCCAAGCATTACTAATATCAGACGGCGGCTGATCATCCCAGCCGATACCACATGTCCACAAATACTGGATGAGTCTTTTCGCAAATAGTGTTAGAGGACTCAAAAATCCTAAGGGGTCGAAGATACGCGCCAAATCTGAGAGTATATTTCTCTTAGTACATTGAAGGTTTTGAGCAGAGATGCCAAAAGAAAATGAGTCACTGATCGGGTTCCACTGCAA
This sequence comes from Chrysolina oricalcia, assembly GCA_944452925.2. Lineage (NCBI taxonomy): Eukaryota > Metazoa > Arthropoda > Insecta > Coleoptera > Chrysomelidae > Chrysolina > Chrysolina oricalcia. Next base: position 38,559,772 of record OX101825.2, read on the forward strand.
ACCAAGCACTTTTATAACAGAGCTCTCGTCAAGGTCGAGTGATTTCGAGTCAGGCACACAATCAGAAGAAAGCAACTCTGGATTATTACTTCTCCATTTATGTAGTTCAAATCCTCCTTGTTGCAATAAATCAATTAGCTGAGATTTGAGATTCTGAGCATATTCAAGAGAGACACAACTTGTTACTATGTCGTCAACATATGAACAAGTCTTCAGAGCATCAGCTGCTAGAGGAAACTTAGAACTTTCAACATCTGCGAGCTGTAATAACGTTCGAATGGCGTGGAAGGGTGATGACGCGACACCATACGTTACCGTATTCAGCATGTATTCCTGAATAGGTTGCTCTTTAGAGAAACGCCACAGGATTCTTTGGTAAGTCCTATGATCATCAGATACTAAAATCTGACGGTACATTTGGCGAATATCAGTCATGAGCGCAACGGGGTGAATACGAAACTTGATCAATATAGTGACAAGATTATTCTGGAGTTTAGGACCCGTTAACAACATATCATTCAGAGAGGTTCCATTCGATGTTTTGGCCGAAGCATCGAACACGACCCGGAGTTTGGTACTAGTACTCTCTGGACGCAAGATACAATGATGAGGAATGTAGTACGATTCAGATTTGATTTGAGGAGTATGAGTTAGAGACATGTGATTTTGCGACAAGTAGTCAGCCATAAAATCACAATACTGTTTATAAAGAGTTGGGTTAAGAAGTAAACGACGTTCAAGTGTTATGAACCTTTTCAAGGAGATTTCACGAGAATCAACAAATGAAGGTGCTGATGAGCGAAAAGGGAGACTGACAATGAAACGACCTGTGGCGTTTCTGGAGACAGTAGAGGTGAATATATCTTCAGCAACTTCATCATCTGGGTTACCTTTACATTTTCTAGGGATTTCCTCAATTTCCCAGAAGCGTCTGAAGGCAGAGTCGAGGGGTAATTCGCAAGAGCAATGTAACGAGTTTGTAGGAGGTGGTGGGATAGAGAAACATATTACTGTTCCCATCAAGACCCATCCGAACACAGTATTGAGAGCTACGGGTTCGTTTGAGTTCCCAACAATCCTTCCTGCTTTTAACGCGAGAGAAAAAATGTCTGCACCAAGCAAGATGTCAATTTCAGCAGGAGTATTGAAGTGGGGGTCTGCAAGCTTTAGTTGAGGAATATGAGACCAAGAACGTGTATCAACATTTTGACTTGGCAAATAATTACAGACCTTCGGCAGTACGACGGCCTTGAGTTGAAGAGACGGTTCAGGGTTATAACGAGAACGAATGGTCAAAGCCACTGCTTTCGTGGAAGACGAATTCATAGAGCTGATACCCTGAATGGAAAGAGTGATATTATCATAACGTAACCCTAAACGGGTACAGCAAGGTTCACTAATTATGCTAATTTGGGAACCAGAGTCGAGTAGAGCTCTAACCTTTTGGTATTTTCCACAAACATCGAGAACTTCTATACAAGCAGTCGATAGAAGAACTGTTGTATTTGATGATGATGAACAATAATGAGAATTAACATTTCCATTTCCTTGAAATGTGTTACTGGGGTTTTCAGAAAATGGCTGAGTGAATTGTGGAACATGGGAGTTAGAAGAGTATACATGATGACTACTACTTGCAGAATCGCCCAAAGAGAACTGCTGATTATTGCGATTGGAAACGGCTGCCTGTGTGGGTGAATTTGAATTCATGTTATTTGTTATCGAGTGAGCAAGAGTCGGACCTTGGGATGAGCGATGATATAGAGTAGTGTCGTTGAAATGCAGTAGAGTGTGGTGCGGTTGACCACATTTGAGGCAGTGGGTTTTTGAACCACACTCTTTAATGGAATGCAAATTCCCTAAACAATTTACACACCATTTATGAGCCTTTACTACACTATGTCGCTCGCGTGGAAGCAAAGCCAAGAATTGAGGACACTTGTAGATGAGATGATCAGTAGCACATAAAGGACAAGAAATTTTGGTCTGTATATGAAAAGAAGTTCGTTTCGGAACGAAGTTTGGATTAGAAAATGGAGGGGAGTTACGAACTTTCACCTCAATTTTCTGAGGCCTTTTTAATGAGCAATCTGCAGCCCGATCCAAGGCACAACAATGTTTCAAAACGAAATCCTTCAGTTCATCAAATTTAGGGATATCATTAGAAGCATAATCGATTTCAAATCGCGAGACTGTGTCAGAATCAAGTTTTCGAAGCAACATATTGAAGAGAAGAAAACTCCACTGATCAGTGGGAAATTTCAAATTTTTAAGAGCTGCAATATTTTCCGTATAGGTATCCAACAATTTTCGCAGGTTGTGGGAAGTAACATTATTTTCAGGAATTTTTTGAGCATTTTCTAATTCGTGATAATGAGCTGTAGCCAAAAGTCGTTCATTCTCATATCTCTTGAGTAGAGCGTTGTATGCAACAATGTAATTTGGATCACTTATAGGATTGCATTTTACAAGAGCAAGTGGTGAACCAGATAACGAAGAAACGAGATAATTGAATTTTTCAATATTTTTCAAGGACTGGTTTTCATGAATCAAGCTATTGAACATATCAATAAATGTTTTCCACTGCTTAAGGTTTCCATCAAATTTTACTAATTCAATTTTTGGTAACTTTACATGATTGTCAATAGCTACTCCATGAGTGGCATTATCAACATTGAATAATTCATCATATATTGATTTCGCATTATAATATTCTTGATAAAACACTTTCGAAAGAGCTTTGAGTTCATCATTATTATAAGTTTCAGCAGTAATCATAAGTGGAATGAGAGCGGAATTATGACTTTCGAAATCCCGATAAATTGATTCCAAATGAGAAAATCTTGCCTTAAAATGAGAGTGCATATCACTAGAAGCTTTCGCTGCATTTGCAATGGCGCCTAAGTCAGCCATACGATCCATACATATTTGCCTGAGTTCTTTGAATTGTTTAATTTTATTAGCATTTGCCATTTTACGTTAAAGAATCAAAGTTAGAATGAAAAATAAGATGGAGCAAACCTTGAGAAAATGCTTGTCTTTTTGACGGCTCCTCGTATATGAGGATTTTCAAGATTCAGTAAATTCAATAAATCTACTATGATATGAGTTATTATTCGCCCCTGGTATATTCCGTGAACTCACTTTTATCACTGAGAAGACGATTGTCGTTTCGGGTTTTTTTTATAGCAAAACAAAAAAAAGGATACGCAAAAGAGAATGCACGAATACCTCCTACCAATTTTATCAATTACGATAAACTCAAATATCTAGAAATGAATGTAATAGGTAACTAATTATAATTCATAGATACACATAAAGAAATTACCCATTTTTTTGTGATAATATAAAAACTTTTTTACAATGTTGTACAAATCAACAATAACTCGAAAAGAATAATTGTCGTTTTATTTTATGGAGAATTTATGATCATGAATTGAGAGAGAGAGAGAAGTTGGGCAAAAAAAATCAATATCTATATATGATCATAAATAGGAAAATATCAATAACTGACTTTTGGAAAGTTTTCCAATAGCGAGAGTTGTCACAGTTCAGTACCAAAACCAAATAATGTATGAGGTTAGAGAAACGAAATGAGAAATATTTATTTGTCTAAATATAATCAATTAATTTATAATAACTCACGCAACTTTCAACAAACGAAAAACGAAATATCCGTGGGTCGTAAGGACCAAAAACCATGTAGCAACTTCGAATGGACTGTATGATAATAATAAGAATAATAATAAATATATTTACTTTAATAGTTCGTGAGTTACTACAAATTCCACAATTACTTGTGGAGTGAATTTGGGGAAATGATAAATAATGTTTAAACGATGCTGTGGTTCTTACCTTGTGATAAGGAGTAGGATGGTTCTGGAACTGTACAATATAACTTCTTAAGTAGGTAGGTACGTAATGAATTACACTGCCCGAGCTGGCCAGCTAATACTAATAATGAGTTCTATTTATCACGAGCTGTTCGAGTCAGTCTTCGAAAACGGAGTCACCACATTCTAGCGTTCCGACTCGGGGTTTTTGCCGGATCACATCGTCTGCCCATGTACGAGGCGCGCTCCATATGTTTCACAGCATATGAAACACAGCCACTCGCGATAATAATAATAAAAAAAAGAGAAGGAATTAAGTATATAATTAGACAAATACAAACAAAAAAATGATGAAGACGGAACAATGGTTAAAAACAGTGGAAATAGCTTCGATCGATCACAATCCATTAAATATATTTTCAATTTCCTGATATTCAGATTCTATTATCAGTAATAAATCGGTGTCTCTACAACTATGAATGTTTCAATACATTTTCCTCTATTTATCATGATTTATTCTCAACTATACTTTCCACGTTTGTCTGTATAACTTATGAATCATCGTGTATATTACACCAATGCGCATTCTCAATAAAATTTGAGTGGTCTTGAAAATGGTGATTCTGAGAGGATTTACTTTTTGTTGTCATAAAGTGAGAAGGGACTTTTACAACCCTTGAGTTATCACAATGTTTTCAACTCAAAACTTAAGTGTTTGTGGAGTAGTAGATTTTACTATAGACAACTGAATGGTATAAAATCTACATGGTGTCAGTGTGCATTCATTCTTACTTTTGGCTGTTTGCTATTTCTTATTGTTGTGGTTGTTTGTTCTGCTGGTAAAGCTGATTTTTGATAATCTATTTTTAAAAATGGCCATATGACGAAGACAAGTTTTAGAAATGCTTGTGTATTGAGACATTGATAATAGGATAGATGAGTTCGATGATGAGAATGTACTTGCCCCCGAGGATGTAGTTGCCCCAGGTCCTGCTGCACAACTTCCCCAAGCACCAGCTCAAGAACCAGGTGACGGATCATCAGAGGATGAGGGACTCGGCTGCGATGATGACACTAGACGTTCGAACACGTCGCGTAAATGTTCAAGAAAATTTTATTCGTCTTCGAAGAGTGCTTTTGTGCAGTTCCATTTCAAAAGTGCAAATAAAGAGAATTTCATAAACTTTTTTCTATGTGTGGGCTGCTACCTCGACTATAGTGAGATGGTGGAAGTGGGAACAAAACATAGCCATGTGCAGTTGCATGAAACTGCTACAATAAACGAGTTGTCTTACGATTATTGCGACGCATGTCGCATACCTATGTACCAATTTAAATAAAATAAAATATGTGCAACATGTAATAGTGCCTAAATTTGTGAATGTTCATATTTTATTAATTTGTATGAAATATAAACTAATTTTTCAAATTTAATTTGATTTTCTGTAATATGGTTATATAATTAGTTGCACAAAAAGTTGAATGAATGTACATGTAAGCTTCTTGTAATAAAAAAAATGGTGATCAAATGAAAAGTACGTTTCCTATTGGAAAGTAATCTATCAATTCTGCAGTTGGTAACATGTATCATTGATAGATATCTGCAAGGCTCAAATAAGGCTTTTCCAAGAAAAAAACTGGTGGAAAAACCTGATCAAGGTAACAAATCAATAGCATGACTACAATTTCAATGATTTCAGATTTCAAGTAGGTAATTATAGAATTCCTATTGTTTCTTACACATCTCCTTCTGTACCATATCAAAGCCTACTAAATATATTTCAAATAAATTTATAAGATAGGTAGTGATGTTTTCAATGTGTTTTCAGCAAGAACTAAATAGGAGGAATGATAGTTATTTTTCAAGACCGAATAAATACATAGCCTTTTTTCATTAACTGAATATGATAATTGTCTTTCCATGAATAACATGAATATATATTCAACTATATGCAAATTGTATGGACATGGCAAACAAATTTCAATTATGCAAGTTGTAATGTGAAGGAAGAATGAGATGGGCAAGTAATCAGTAATCCCGTTTCTTGTGTTCAGGAATAAATTATATCAAACTAATCAAATGAAAAAAAGTATCCCCAGTTATGTGATGCAACATACATCATGAGCAGATCGAATGCCACTTCATCTAATAATCATAGATGATGGGAACGGAAATGCAAGTATTGTTGCTACACGACCATTGCAAACCTTTCTTCAAAGGTCTTGGTATATTGACTCTTCGATCTTGCTACATATATGAATGTTTGTGTTATGTAAAAAAAATTAAAGGTGAAAATAAAGTGACTGAGCCGGAGGACATACACTGCCATGATACTAGGGCCAAAACAAGTTTAAGGCTACCCAAATATAGATTAAGTAAATCACAGAACTCATATCTAAATCAATCATTAAAATTTAATAACGCTTTAACTAATGAGTTTAAGACTCCTGAAACGAGTATAAACACTTTTAAAGTAAAAATAAAGAATGTTCTTTTACAAAATGCCTTTTACACATTTGAGGAATATTTTAATTATTTCGACTCATTACGTAATCCGTCGCCTGTCTGATAATGTATATTGATGTATATTTTTTTTTTGAATTATTGTATTTCTGAATTTCGCTATGTCTTTCTCCTTTAGTTGTTTACTGACTACTTTCATTATGTCTGTATTATGTTTTTATCTGTTTCAATTTATTTATTTATTATTATTGACGTATGCAAACATTTATTGATGTATGTACTGCACGAATAAAGTTCTATTCTATTCTACATTCCTATTGGCTTCAGAAACCATAATGATTGCAATTTTCAAATTACATAGTGAAGATTCATGAAAAAATGCGGTGTCTATCATGACAGATAAAGATGATACAGAAAGAGAAGTTTTCAAAGACCAATTTCCTTCCTCAAATTTGTTTTTTTGCTTATTTCATACATTGAATTAGTTCAAAAATTCCGTAATCACAGAAAAAATGGTGATCAACGGGTTTCAACGTAATCAAGTCCTAAAAACTCTTCAGGACCTAGCATATTCTGAGAATTTTACAATGTACATGGATAATTACAACGCAATGTTAGCTCTCGAACTTCCAAAAGTGACTAAATTCAACAGTGTGTCCCACATTGAGCAACCACTCCAGTATATTGTTTACGCCGAAAGTGGCTCTCCTCACAAAATGAGTATCTAGAACCGGTAATAAGTGTCTAGAAACGGCCATGATATATGACAACCTTTGATTGATATTGAGCTACCATCATCCACACGAAAGATTAGCAAACTTCTCGAATATAAACCGAGTTAATATCAGCAAAATAATAATCGAGTGGTTATTACAAAGCACTCCATAGTGTTATTTACACGTAGCTTCTCATAAAATGCTACCAAACATAAAACATAATTTTCTCTCTCTGGACTATTTTTCCTTTCATAATTTTAAAATAATTTGAAGCAGATTTCAGGTTATATATCTAACCAAAGTACAATACTTCTAGATCTCAAATGTAATTGTAAGTAGTTTAACTAGAAAACACCTTTGCCATTCATCAATTTCGCAGAGTACTAATTATGATCGTATATCACCGTTTCAATACAGTTATGTAATGAAAATATATGATAAAATATCTATTTGTGTTACAGAATCTTATTGAAAATGAATATGTTTGATATGAAAATCATTTCCACTTAACATTTTTTGAAAAAATCACCATTTGGGCTACTTTTGATGAATATCTATCAAATATTTTTCTTTATCAATTACATTTCTTTTATAACCAACCTTCAAACTTGCTGAAATAAGGACCAATATGTTTTTATAATAGAATTGTCTCCGGAGAAATTCATTTTTATTGCAAAGGAAATAATTTACAATAGGGTAACATTCTTCAAATGGGTGTATAAAATTTATGATTCTGGGCAAACTCTTTCATTTTCTATAGAATTGTTTCGAAAGAGATTTTCATGCTTCAACTTTGTATTTCAAAGAATTATTTCCTAAAAGGGTTATATTTTACAAAGGGGTTCTATAAAATTTAACAGTTGGATGAGAGAAAGCCGCTCAAATATATCTTTTTTGTGAAGAATTAATTATCCCTTTGTGAATGTATTGAAACTATTACGGAATGGGAGATTTCTAAGAATCCGTACTTTGCGAAACTAGGGATTAGAGACATAGCAAATTTCGTACGAAATGTTTTTTGTTTTGTAAATTAGTACATAACTACCTCCACAAGTCTAGAATTCCTCCAATAGTTTTGCAGTACTTCGCTAGTACGTGAATAAAAGCATTTTTCTTTTTTTTTAATGTGAGTGCTAATAAACAAACATTTGTCGATCTATTCGGAGAAGTTTCTGATGAATAATTATTGATTATTAGAAGTGAAATTGAGTTGTTATCTGTTGATGTGGAAACAATCATAAATGGATTGCAAAATGGACAATTGGAAACACTCATGTTGCCATTGATGTCCATAATCATATTGACATTGAAGGAAGCAATCCAGAAATCACCGAGAATGAGAGTGGCAACTCTCCAAGGTCCTCCACAACAGCAGAAAATATGAAGCTGAAGTTGAAGAGAAAATCGTCAATTGATAGGGAAGAGAAAACTTTGAAATATGATGGAGATATTTGGGAAGTGGAAAACAGTACCCCCTCACCTTCTGATAAATCATTGAATGAAATTGCTGTGAATAAAGTGGATAAGGAAGCATTCGTGCAAATGAGTGCTGGAATAGATTGAATTCATTCATTCCATGCACTGGTTGGTTACGCAGGAATGAGAAATGAAGCAACTGAAGATCTGAATGAAGCTGATATGATTTTAGCCGCTTGTCGAAAAATGGATAGGAAGAATGATGGGAAATCAGCAGCTTTTCTTAGAAAAATAGATGAAATCAAAATTCTACAAGAGAAAATTCGGATGGAAACAGAATATGAGATTATGAAAAAAGTGTTGGAAAAAACAGGAAAAAGAATTCCATTGAGAGGAAAATAGCTAGAGGTCAAAGACAGGAGACCGAAAAAAAAACTGCATGCGGTCTCAAAAATAAGGAGGAAGTGGCACAAACAAATCGATGAGGCTTTTGAAGGGAAAATGTGCTCATGTAAGTATTTTAATATTCTATTGGAACCCATTTTTTTTCATCGACAAGTATTCTTTATTTCATACTATCAAATTCAATCAAATCAACTCAATTTGTGTATGAATAAATGATCCAATGATTTCTATTGCCCAAAAAGTGATACACAAAACATTCATTTAAAACGTAAATATTCTTATTTTTCATTCAATCTGAAAAGAAATATGTATTTGTAGACTCATTTGTTTGAGAAGGCGAGATGCAACAGATCTATTAATGTTTGAGAAATGTATATGAGACATAATAAATGGGATACTATCTCCTCCATCAATGAATGAGTGATTTCTGGTGAAGACTCCCTTTTTTTATTTGTCCACCACTTTCATCTGTATGAGTTCCCAATCTATATTGCATAAAGAGTTTGTCAATTGAGTAATTTCTTGTAAAAGAATCCCTTTTGCAACAAAAATCCTTCTTTTCAGCAATATAATTTTTCAAGTACAATTAATCCATTTCATATATTTTAATAAAAATTTTGAAATGTTTTTTAACTAATTATTGTTATTTAATATGCAGGTCCAGGGCATGAATGAGGAGACACTACAGCTGCGACACAGTGGAAGATTTTTTCTATTTTTCTCTTATTTTTAATTTTAATAAAATAAATAGGGTTTGTGGAGTGGGAGATTTAACTATCCACAACTAAATGGTATAAAATCTACATTGTGACAGTGCTTTCATTCTTACTTTTAGCTGTTCTTATTTTTTATTGTTGTGGAGTGTTTATTTTGTTCGTAAAGCTGATTTTTGATAATCTATTTTTTTAAATGGCCATATCACGACAAGTTTTTGAAATGCTAGTGTATTGTGACATCGATAATAGGATAGATGAGTTCGATGATGAGAATGTACTTGCCTCCGAAGATGCAGTTGCCCCAGGTCCTGCTTTTCAACTTTCCCAAGCAGAGGAGGAGGGACTCGGCTGCGATGATTTTATTCGTCTTGGAAGAGTGTTTTTGTGCAATTCCATTTCAAAAGTGCAAATAAGGACACTTTCAAAAACTTTTTTTCATGTGTGGGCTGCTGCCTCGACTATAGTGAGATGGTGGAAGTGGGAACAAAACATAGCCATGTGCAGTTGCATGAAACTGCTACAAAAAACGATTTGTCTTACGATTATTGCGACGCATTTCGCAGACCTATGTAACAATTTAAATAAAATAAAATATGTGCAACATGTAAAAGTGTCTAAAGGACCCCGCACAAATCAAATGAGAAATGGATCCCTGTCGAATTTTCTGAAATTTGGATATTTTGTAGTTTATACCCTTCTGATCAAAAGTCTTCATGGGCCCGAAACCTAAAAATGGACAGTTTTTTAGTTATCGAAGGTCAAAAGTTGCGGCTAGTGCAAACCTCCCACGCGATCGAAAAAGAATTTGCATCTCTTCCTTTGCTCTCGTCTGCGTATGACGATTTCACATTTGTCGGCATTTTCTTCTAAAAGCCATATTATTCAAAATAATGCGAGTATAAGAATCTTCAAAACACTACTTTTTGTAGAAACTTGACATTTATTGACTATTCAGAAATAGTTATTATTCCTGTCAAAACTGGACAAAGTCATTTATACATGGTCGATTTGCACAAGTTGCTACTTTTGACTTACGATACCTAAATAACTGTCCATTTTTAGGAATCGAGACAATGGAGACTTTTGATCAGAAGGGTATAAACTACAACATATCCAAATTTCAGCCAATTCGACAGGGATCCATTTCCCATTTGATTTGTGCGGGGTCCTTTGTGAATGTTCATATTTTATTAATTTGTATGAAATAAAAACTCATTTTCCAAAATTAATTAGATTTTCTGTAATATGGTTATATAAGAGTTGAATGAATGTACATGTAATAAAAAAAATGGTGATCCATGAAAAGTACATTTCCTATTGGAAAGGAATCTATCAATTCTGCAGTTGGTAACAACCATAGTATTTCGAGTATAAATACACGCTCTTCACTTGAAAACACATATTTAAATTCAGTGAGCCAAGCTATTCACATTAGTCTTAAACAAAAAACAATGAAGAGGGTAACAATCGTATGTTATATCAGAAGACCTATAAATTTAATCGATTAAACTATCAAAATACTTTGAGCATGATTTTGCTTGGAAAATAGTTGAATGCACAATAATTTAATTAAATTCCGAGACCGCGAAGCTGTCGAGGGATTTCATTTTGAAATTATTGTGCATGAAATTATTTATCAAACAGAACGAACATGCAAAAAATATTTTGATAGTTTAATCCATTAAAATTTATAGGTCGTGTGATATACGTTCAAGATTATTTATTGAAAATTAGCAATGCTTTAAATACGAGACGTTTCAGAATCAAACGCTTCGTTGATGATGTTTGTTTATATATTACTTTGGTTGCGCATCCTAACAATGCATTGAAGAAGCCTTTGCTGCGAATTTTGCATGTAAACATTTCAAATTCTGACGTATTTCATTGCTTTATGTGAAAATATTTGTCTAGAATCCTATCGAAAATGGAGTTTTCACTGAAGAAAATCAATATTAGGTTATTCAAACGATTAAGAAATTATTGTTTTTTTTTTATAAACTGTGGCCAAGAATTGTAAGAATCCCTGAAAAACGACACAACAAAAACCAATATGGAGGACGAAAATTTAATCGCGATTTAACAGCTCTTGTGAAATAATCACTTATTAAAACAAAATATATTCGAAAAATGGTGGTGTCTGATTGGTATATATCATCATGAATGAATAATCGAGAAAAATCTAATAGAATTCATCATATGAAATATTGGAGCTTTACCTATAGAGATGCGAGAAAAATGTTTTGGGAATATTATCGAATATATAGATTGAGATTCAACAGGAGAATAATTGAAGTTTCCACCATCTTAGACCCAATTTTAGATGTTGCACATAGACGAAAAATATATATGCAACAATAAAAAATAACTGTAGTGATATCAGTTGTTTCATTGAAAGTCTTTTAAAAAAATTTAAAATGAAACACATGTGATGGTAAATATGCCACCAAATTGGAAATAAAGTGGTGTCTCTGAAACTAAAACATGTTTCATAAAAAAGTCAAACGGATTGGGGTCAGGTCATCTAGTGTGCTATGGAATTGAAAATGTAGTGGTATCTCCAAAACTGAAAATATTACATACAAGTCAATGGGATTGATAGACCGTCAGATAACGACAGCTTTTGCTGGCTCATTTTCTCTCTTCTGAGATTTTAACCACTGGAAATTAAATCAGTATTGAGCCCAAAAATTGAAAATTTAGCGATCGGACGTGTGCTAGGCATATAGAAAATTCATTTTCCTTTTTAGAAAAAAAATGTTTTTTTTTTTTTCATTTTCTCGTTTATGGCAATTTAACACATGAGTAGGTATAACAATTAAATAGTAAGGAACAAAGCCATAAGATTTGCACGTGCTTAAAGGGTTGAAATAGGGGCGCGAACTTGTAAAAAAATAGTTGGTTGCTGATGCATTTTCTCGCTTATGGCAATCAACATAATGAAATTTAATATCATTAGGAACCCCCATAAACCGGTCAGTTGTTGAAGTATATTTTCCGGGCGGAAAATTTTGTAAAATTTTTTTTTGTTTTCCGGCAAACTTTCTCGTGAACGAAATAATGTGCAATATAAATTTATTAATGTAAAAGTCTGTCATATAAAAAGCCATAAGTCTAGTTCGTGCTTATCATACTATATGAAACTGGAAAACTTCAGAAAAACACAGGAAATTTTGTTCATTTTCTCGTTTATGGAAATTGGCATGTAGGAAGAAAAGCTTATTTCAAGACTAGAAAAAAAAAAGCCATAAATCGGAAACATGATTACTTGATTACGATGTTTTATACCGTGAGGTCCTGAAGTAACGGATACATTAATTTTCTACGTTATTATTTTTTAAGAAAAACGTCGATTTATGTTTTCGAAAAGACACTCTGTGACATAAAAATATCACCCCTCCTGCACCCACCTCAAAGTGACAGTCATTCATCCAATTTTTTTAATGGAGCAGGGGGTCAGTTGAAAACCCTTGAGATTCACCAATCCATTGAAGAACATAATTTTTTGGGGTTTCAAATATTTTCAGAAATTCCAAGGAACCTATGTTATGGGTAGTTATTAGAGAAACCGAGAATGATAATCTAGAAGATCAGACCATCTTACGTCACAACGGTACTTGTGAGTCCAGTGCTAGGACATGAGAGACTTGTGCACACATATCCATTGTGATATGGTTCCTAGGATACGCAGGAACCAACAAAATATTGCATTTCTTTCTGTTCACCATTTGAATTGTACCGAAGACACTGCAAATCGATTTCAACATATGGTCCAGAACTGCTTCCAATCTGGAAACTTAGACATAGAAGCAATTTATTAATCTGGAACTTTCACTTCTTAAGAGTGAACTAGGCCTGAAGGGCAGGCCACTATGAAAAAGACGCGCCGGAAGCTCTGCCTGTAAGGTGGTGGGGAAACGAACTAGTGTTTATTATATTCCTGCGCACACTGGCTTGCTGTGTTTACTTTTTTGTGAACTTTGATTTGCCACATCGTGTCACATAGTCACAATAAACAGGTAATGGGCATAATCACATTATTTAAAAAATATGATGTTCCGTATTCAAATTTGAATGATCATCCGATTATGACACAGCAAGCCAGTAAACGTGGGGGAATTACGCAGTTAATATTTTTAACTTATAGGGGTTGAGGCAAAATTGCTTGAATTATATTTACAACCCCTATCAGTTTGTCACAATAATGCCCAAAACTATTTTTTTTTACTCTATAAAAAATTATTTAAAAAAATTAATTATTTGGTTCCAATATTACTATCATACTTCCGACTTCTTTTATGGCCTAAGAATGAAGTTTGCAATGCATGGAGGAAGAAATGAGCAATTTTATCTTTATTAATTACTCGCAGCAGAATTTTCAAATAATTGTATTTATTTATGCAGTGTGACCTATTTAAAATCGAAGCACTCATACCAAACTTTAATTTTTCAACCGATTGGAATGATTTTTTTTTCAATAGGTAGACATTCAAAAAGTCCATCAGGACACCAAATTTAATGAGTAATTCTTCATTTTCAGGGCCAACTGATCTCATTTTTCAAGGTTAAAAATCTAAAATTATTTTTTTGGAAAAAATCTTACCAATCCACTGGATTCGCGAAATTTTTAAATAGTTCTTGTTAAAAGTTTGTTGAAACTCGTCCATCAATAATAAAGTTATAAAAAATTAAAAATTTAAATTTTAAAAATATGCCGTGTTATCAACCCATCAATTCAATTTCAGAACTCTTATCAAAATTTGGAATACACCAAGAAGTCTCGAAATATCACTGGTCAGAGTTTCATCAACATCTATTCATAAATGAGAAAATTACAGGATAACAAAATTTGAAAAATATGTTGATGGAATTTCATGAAAATATCATTTTATTTAATGATTTTTCATTATTATTTATCATAGATTTTGATAAAATTCTGATCAGTGATATTTTGAGATTCCCTGAATCCAGTGGTGTATTCTGAATTTTGGATAAGAGTAGAAATTGAAATGGTGGGTTGATTAAACGGCATATTTTTTAAATTAAATTATCCCATAACTTTTTTATCAATGGACGAATTTCAACAAAATTCAAAAATAAACCATTTGAAAATGTCACAATTCCAGTGGTGTAGTCTGATTTCTTCTCAAAAAATTGCTAATAAATTTTTCAAATTTTTACCTCAAAAAAAATAGTTGGCCCTGAAAACGAAGATTTATTCATAAAATTTGGTGTCCCAGTGGACTTTTTGATTATCTGACTAATGAAAAAAAAGCATTCCAATCGGTTGAAAAAAGAATGATTTATAAAGGTGCTTCCATTTTAAATGGGCCATACTGTATAACACATCGATATCATGTTTCCGACTTATGGCTTTTTTTTCTGGTCTTGAAATACTATTTTCTTCTCACATGCCAATTCCCATCAACGAGAAAATGAAAAAATTTCCACAAATGTTCCTACAACTTTACAACTTATGGCTTTTCTTGAGGTACATGCAAAGCTTGTGGGAATTTTATGATGTTTATCAATCAACAGAATCATATGGTTCAAATGCCATAAACGAGAAAGTTTGCCGGAAAACGAAAAAAACTTTCACAAAATTTTCCGTCCGGAAAATATACTTCAACAGCTGACCGGCTTATGGGAATTTTTTTTCGGTTTCCTAATGATATTGCCATAAGCGAGAAAATGCATCAGCAAACAACTATTTTTTTACAAGATCGCGCCCCTATTTCAACCCTTTAAGCACGTGCAAACCTTACGGCTTTGGTTTTTCACTATTAGATTGTTATACCTATTCATGTGTTTAAATGCCATAAACGAGAAAATGAAAAAAAAAAAACAATTTTTTTCTGCAAAAGGAAAATGAATTTTCTATATGCCTAGCACACGTCCGATCGTTGAATTTTCATTTTTTGGGCTCAACACTGGCATAATTTCCAGTGGTTAAAATCCCAGAAGAGAGAAAATGAGTCAGCAAAATCTGTCGTTATCTGATGGTCTATGAGGTTTGGCCATCTAGGGAGCCTTCGAATTGAAAATGAAGTGGTATCTCAAAAACTGAAAATATTTTTAAAAAGTCAAATGGATTGAGGTCTGGTTATCTAGAGGATCACCAAATTGGAAATAAAACAGTATTTACGAAACAAAAAAATATGTTATAAAAGTCAATGAGATTGAGGTCGGGCTATCTAGGAAGCCTTCGAATTGGAAATGAAGTGTTATCTCCACTGAAGATATTTATAAAAAAGTCAAATGGATTGAGGTCTGGTCATCTAGAGGGTCACCAAATTGGAAATAAAAATATGTGTTATAAAAGTCAATGGGATTGAGGTCGGGTCATCTAGAGGACCATCAAATTGAAAATCAAGTGTCATCTCCAAAGCTGAAAATATTTTATAAAAGTCAATCGGATTGAGGTCAGGTTATCTAGGGGGGCACCAATTTGGAAATAAAACATTATTTACGAAACAAAAAAATATATTTTAATAGTCAATGAGATTGAGGTCGGGTCATCTACGGAGCCATCGAATTGAAAATGAAGTAGTATTTACGAAACAAAAAAATATTTTTTTAAAAGTCAATCGGATTGAGGTCAGGTCATCTAGGAGAGGTCATCAAATTGAAAATAAAACAGTATTGAAGAAAAAATATGTTATAAAAGTCAATCAGATTAAGGTGAGGTCATCTCAGGGGTCACTAAATTGGAAATAAAACAGTATTTACGAAACAAAAATATATGTTATAAAAGTCAATGAGATTGAGGTCAGGTCATCTAGGGAGCCATCGAATTGAAAATGAAGCAGTGTTTACGAAACAAACAAATATTTTATAAAAAGTAATCGGATTGAGGTCAGGTCATCTAAGGGAAATTGGAAATAAAACAGTATTGACGAAACAAAAATATATGTTATAAAATTCAATGGGATTGAGGTCGGGTCATCTAGGGAGCCATCGAAAATGAAGTGGTATCTCAAAAAGTGAAAATATTTTATAAAAGTCGAACGAACTGAAATCTGGTCATCTAGAGGGTCATCAAATTGAAAAGAAAGTGGTATTTACGAAACAAAGAGATATTTTATAAACATCAATCGGATTGAGGTCAGGTCATCTATGGGGACATTGGAAATAAAACAGTATTTACGAAACAAAAAATATGTTATAAAAGTCAATGGGATTGAGGTCGGGTCATCTAAGGAGCCATCGAAAATTAAGTGGTATCTCCAAAACTGAAAATATTTTATAAAAGTCGAACGGATTCAGGTCTGGAGGTCTAGGAGAGGTACCAAATTGGTAATAAAGTGGTGTCTCTGACACTTAGAAATATTTTATAAAAAAGTCAAACGGATTGAGGTCAGGTCATAAAGGAAGCTAATAAATTGAAATTCAGATGGTTTCGAAATAAAACTATCATTATTATTACATCAATTTTTATCCATTACATCTTTTTTTTTCAAAATATATACAGTTACAGTTTTTTATTATTCATTTGTTTCACATATGGTATGACATATCAGACAACTCATACAACTACTTAGAAACACATTATATGAATAATGAGAATAAATGATTTTATGAGTTTATTGATTGTTTGCTGATATAAACAATTCATTGATAAATATTCTTCAAGAACAATATTTGATTTTGTATGTGGATATCGTTTCTGTTTCTTGTTGGGAAGTTACATATTATATGTGTTTAATAGTCTAAACCTTTTCATGTAATTGTTCTGGTGGTGACACATGCAACAGTGGATTTGTTGAATTCGGTTTCAAAATCTTACTTCTAATTCGATAATTTTCTGCTCTACTCTGTCATATTTCCGACCGAGTAAAATCCTGTCTTCGGTAATTTTTTAGTTGAATACTATTCGAACTTGTCAAGAGATATTGGCAATCGATGCATCTATGGTAGCCTTCAAAGATACAGCAGTTTGCTCCTCTTACTTTGACATTTTACTGATTGTTGCATGTATGAAAGCTTGTACAGCTGTAAATGTTTGCTCCGTTATTTCACTCACTTTATTCTCAAGAAATAAGAATTGTCTTCATCGATCGGTTCAGCTATATTTTTCAAACGTTTACCTTGCATATCATACTGCTCATCTGATGACACCTTGAAACCAACACCTGTATCTACACGTGAAATTGACATATGGCCACACCTTCATTTTCGACCAAATTTATCTATACCTGGACCCATGCTTTCACTGTGATACACAAATCAATAATAATTCTTGGATAATGATTTTGATTAAATCAAGTTTACTATTTGAGAAACTATGAATTTTCCAGGTTAATTGAGTTTCATGAATTATAATCATCCACTTCTTAATTCAATAAATGTATAAGATTATCAAATCTACTTTCAGAGTTAGAAATGGTTTGAGAAAATGATTCGATCATTTTGTTACAAACATGAACGTTTTCATTAGGATCGTTTTGATAGAACTCAATATCACTATGATCCCATGGAAGAGTATGTGTTGTATTAGGAATGATAAATCTCTTGTCGTCAGCATATGATAGAGCAACTTTATTTTTCAATTCTGTGTACATATCATGTGAAATGCTTCTGAACGAACTCATTTTTCTAAAAATAATACCACCACTCTGAACAATTTTCTTATAATCATCGCATGTCAATTGGTTCTTTATCACCGAGTTTTTCACCCCTTTTGTCCTTTTCACTTCGTTTCCAAACGATTGAACATAGTACACTTTAGCCCCAGTTCCATAAAAACTAATGATGGGATCGTTGCCCAAGACTGAGGATGTGATCGGTATGTTGAATTTGTTATCTCCACTATAGTGGAGAACGGATGAGTTCAATAAAACATTCACCAACATGGGAAAGAAATTAGCAAATAACATAAAAACAGACAATAACGTATCTTTTCAAAGATTCCGAACATTGAATTCGTTTGTTATGCTCAACACGGATTATCAGGAAATTAAATCTATTATCGGAGAACTGAAAAATAATAAATCACCTGGTTATGATGGTCTGAAATCAGAAACCCTCAAGTCCATATCAGAATATCTCATCGAACCACTGGTAATCATTATAAATAGATGTATGGCATTGGGATACTGGCCCTCGGATTTCAAGGACACTATCATTATTCCAATATTCAAAAAAGGTGATAGTGATTTGGCTAGTAACTATAGACCTATATCACTTATAACAAACTTTACCAAAATTTTTGAAAAAGTTATCAAAAAAAGACTAGTATCTTTCCTCAAACAATATAAAATTCTTTCTGATAGACAGTTCGGTTTTAAAGAAAATGTGTCGACACAAGATGCAATTCTTCACCTAACTAACAACGTGTACTCTGCCTTGGACAAAAGTATGCCGTGCCTATGTGTGTTTATAGATCTAGCCAAAGCATTTGACACTGTAAGCCATACACTTCTTTTAGAATCTTTGGAAGAAATTGGGATAAGAGGAAAATGTCTAAGTCTCTTTGAAAACTATATTTCAAATAGAAAACAGTGTGTCAGAGTAGGAAATGTATATAGCGAAAAACGAACTATCGAGTATGGGGTACCTCAAGGCACTGTATTAGGCCCAGTACTCTTCTCGATCTACTTAAATAATTTATTCAATATAAAAAGTAGTGGTGAAATTATAGGATTCGCAGACGATACAGCTATCTTTTACAAAGCGACTACCTGGGAAGAATTAGAAGCGAAAGAAAAAACTGATATTTCTCACATTAAAAACTGGTTTGACCAGAAAATTTTAACTTTAAACTTTGATAAAACTGAGTATTTACAATTCAGCTGCAACAAATCTACGTCACCAAACTTCAGTTTCATAGATATACAGGTAGGAGGGTCGGTCCATCGATTACTACCATAAAAAAATGTTAAATACCTTGGTATCTTTATCGATACACACTTCCGATGGGACATTCATATACAACATACGATCAAGAAACTTCAATACATAATTTACAAATTTAGATGTCTATGCGACATAATACCCCAGAAAGAACTTAAAGTTGTATACTATGCACTAGTGGAAAGTCACCTGAAATATGGTATCTTGGCTTGGGGCTCATCACTGAAAACACATATTACCCCTCTAGAAATTCTCCAGAAACGATTTCTCAAAATAATGATGCATAAGAAAAGGGATTACTCGACAGATTTGACCTATATGGAATCGCAAGTACTTGATCTGAGACAAGAATTTTACTTCAAATGTGTACTTACCTATCACAAAAACAGAAAAGCACAACCATGATCACAACACAAGACAAAACAAACTACATTCCGTCCCTTTCATGACGAAATCGATTGGTCAAAGATCGTTTGAATTTTTGGCCCCGAAATTATACAATACTCTACCCCAAGAGTTGAAGAATTTATCGAGCAAGTTATTAAAAAAAACTGAAAACATTTATATTAGAGAAACTCAGAAATCTCATTCACGAATTCATAGATATAAAAAGCTTCTGAATATCTTACGTGTCCCAAGTTATACTTATAGTACAGCTATACTCACCAGTAAAATTGTGTTATAAAACATATACCCTCTGGTTGTATTTTATTCTCAACCTCCCAAATCCTTCAATGATAATATGATCCAAATTTTGCTAGCAAATTGTTTTTTATCTCTTCAGTATTAGTAAGTTTTTCTCTTTTTATGCATGTTTTTTATTCTCGGAACAAGTGTTAGTCACTTACCGAGTATATTCTATTCACACGTGTTTTTGTATTTAGGATTTTTTTATATGTTGTCACTCGTACTTGTAACTGTATTTACTGTATTTATATAGTGTGAGTGTCTTCTTCAGTGTGTTTTTATCTATACCATTTTTATTATGTATTATGTGTGTGTGAATAAATTTATTATTATTATTATAGTTGGAAGTATCAAATCTACTCAAATTTTTTGTGATAAAATCATAGAAATTATCTGTATTTACTTTTGAAATAAGGAAATCCGTGTCAGTGTATAGAAGGGAAGCATTCTCATCGAATTCTCTCTTTATACAATTATAGTAAAAATCATACATCACAGTCTTGGATAGCTCTAGGACACTGAACCCCAAATACAATGGCTTATCATTATGCACCTTAACTTTACTCATTTGAATTGCTGCGAAATTTTTTGAGAAAATTGCACATCTTTTGAAATTGGGACGTGAGAGTGAGAGCACCAACCCCTAATGTCCTCCTATCATTTTCCAAATAAGTAACAAGCTTCACATCTACTCTTTTGTCTACATTTTCCATTGTTCAATAATTTATAAAAATCTTTTTCAGACTTATTTTCAGATCTATTTCGCATTTGAGTATTCAGATCGACATATGGTTTCATCCAACATGACTGCTTGAATTTCAAAATTCTGTGAGTCTGCATTACAATCAAGCCATTGTTAATGGCTTGTTTCAGGTTTTTATAGTGTATTATGTATCTTCTTTTATCATTTAAATTAATCATCAGTTTTGGAATTTTACTTTAATAACGTGGTGAAACGATACTTTCCACCAAAAAGAGAAGATCTGAGTGTTTATCATGCAGCTCTTAAGGATAATGTATATAAACTTCAAGAAGGTATCCATGAGAATCATTGTCTTCCACACCCATTATGTCTAGATTTGATATTTCTTCAGTTGTCAACCAAATGAATTCATTTGTAGGCAATGGTTGTGACATACTATGGCCAAACCATATGCATCTAAACATATTCGTCTGGAATTTTCGAAAACATCACACAACAATAATACATCTTATTTTAAATATAAATCAGAATATTCTCCCAAATTCGTACAATCAAATAGATTCCAAACCATTTTAGCTCTCATGTAGTCTTCATTGGATATATGCTCACCATTCAAATTATCGTAAAACTGATTTTTTGTTGGTATAGTGGTTTTATTCAATTTGTTGATATTATCTTAAAAACTACATGAAAAAGCTCATTTCAGTCTCATCAGAGTGAATTTGTCAACTTCAGGAAAATTTTCAACATCTCCACACAATGCTCATCACTCAAGGTGGCCCCAAATTTCTCCAATGAATTTGACAAGAACTTGAAGCTATCTATAAATCTCATTTTTTAACGTTTTTTCATTTTACCATCTATAGTGAAATAATTGTGTGTGTAGATGTATTTCGAGAAAGATGTGTTTTTCTCTTTAGTTTGGGCGATAACTTCCACTTTTTTTCTCATACAATTGTTTGGAATCTTGATATTCAAATTGCATACAGAATGAGCAGCTAGATATCGTTTTTCTCCTGTGAGATGACAATGATCCTTACCTTAACACCCCCATATGTGAAAGATTTGCCACAAATACCACATGTGGTAGCATTATGGAATTCTTCTTTCTTTTCAAGTGTTCATTCAGTCATCGGCTTAACATATCCCAAATGATTATTGTATACATTTTTCAAACCATCTTCGATTCTCGCTGTTAACACCTTTTGCTGCATATGTGCCTCTGTATGAACGAATTTCGATAATTTGTCATCATAAGAACACTTTATTAGATATGCAAATGAATATGCTTCGTGTTGAAAAGTTCTATTAGTGAATGAGTTTGTTACGTTGTAAATTTAATCTAAACCCGAATGCACTAGTTTAACCAGCCCCTCGTATAAACGTAGAATTTATTTTGTATTTATATCAATAATTAATGAACACCTACCTAATAGCAGATAAAGGATACTTTGATAAGGCACCTGTGCACTAAATTAGCCCAGTATATTTCGAACACTTGGTATAAACGTGATATTCATTTATTCATTGCTTATTCACACTGTATACTTGATAACAAAAGGATATTTTGGTCACACAACAGCAATACGTTGGAACTCCTTACTTTATCGTAAACTCTACCTGGAAAACGCATAAAAAGGTATCAGCACTTTGCCGTGAGTAGAAGATGATTCTCAGTACCGTTATTAATTTCAATTTTAGTGGGTATCCATATCAGAAATGGTTCATTCTTTCGCAGCGATTGCCAACTATTGCTGGAATTTTGACCCACAGGTTTGATGTTATGAATGCTTGTAGCTATTCGTAAGACTTGTGAGGGCTCTTTCTTCTATTGCAGAGCATAATACGAGGCTCTTGTATGAATCCTTTCTGGGTAGGAAGTGGAATATCTACAAAAGAGGTAAATGTTTCAAGCTGTACACTGTCAGGTAGCATTCACGCCCGCAGAATGATTTAGTCCATTCGTTACTGTGAATGATTTGTTATGCCAATTGTTTGGACTACTTACCTTATGGTAGGATGTCGTCCCCTTGAATTCAGTGCTTTATTTTGATATCTTGAGTCTTTTAAGTTAGGTATGTAAACAGAAACTTTGCAGCTAACCTGACACTATTGTTCGCTAGGTTATGGGAAGGTCATTCAGAGGTGAGATTATGAACACTCGATACAGAGCTGTCACGATACGTAGTTTAAATCGCTGTGGTTTCCTTATGACTCGACGTTCATTTTACTACGAGTCACGTCAAACTCGCAACGAGTCGAGTGTTCATAATCTGACCACAGTTGTTTCACGATCCGTGTTGGTTCTGGTGTACTTGACGGTTTTATTGTCCGGTGAGGGTTGCATTTCAGCGAATTTGTAACTAATCGTGCTATTTAGGTGTAAATTGTATGTAAATATGTCATTAAGTGATTCGTTAGGAGTTAGTTATTCAATATTAGATTGGTTATTTGTACAAGTTGATATATGGGTGACGGTTAAGTGACATCTACCGGTTAGGTTGGAACTGTCGACCAGAGATGACAACAGGGTAGCACACTGCTGTCATCTGGCGGTCAACTTTTGGTCGTCAGGGTCTGTTCTGTGTCTCTCTTTCTTTTGATCGGGCATATTCTGGACAGTGAACCCCTTTGCTGATTTTGCAGGATTTTATGAAATATTTAATTCATCCGTAATTTGGAAATATTTCTGCGAAGCAGTGTTTGATGATTTTGAGGTGAGCAGTTGGTCTGTTGGAATATTTTTTGGCTCATTCCATTATCAGACTCTTCAAGAGGATTTTTGTGGTTATCATCCAGAGTGACCCGAAATCGAGTCCCAGCACGGTAAGCGACATTTCGTTATGAAATCCATTATCTCCTTGTCGCCTAGTCAAATTACCTCGATCCATGTTGAAATATTTTTCATTTTTATTAGGTTCATATAAATCGTGGGCCCCTGAATCCCCAAGCGCCCTATAGGATAGCTGAGGCATTTGCTACGGAACGTTCATCATATATTTGTTAAAGAAAACCCCTTGGCGAGGGTAAGTGTATTACTTTTTACATTCAGTGATGATCCCTGTATAAATATCAAATATCACACTATGGGTTCGATTTTGTCTGTTTGACTCCTACATTTGACAAAATTACTTGAGTGAAATTAGCGAGTATTTTATTTCAGATAAGAGTAGAGTATTTTGCTGATTTTCCTGATTTTCTTAACATTTTCATGGTAAAGCAAGTACAGAGAGTTTTCCTGCTCTGATTTTTTATTTACTGTGATTCATAAATTATTTCATTTCAATTCTTGGGCATGGTACAGAGTGTCCCAACTTGCATTTGTTGGAAAATCACATCAGGTTGTCTCGTAGCCATCATAGGCTACGGAAATCCCTGGTGCTTATATTTTTTTGCAAATGCTAATGGTTACGTTTTTCTCAAGGAACTGATACAGGTCGTCTCAGTTACAGAGTATCTCAATAATAATGTTGTTTATTTTTACAAGTGTCTTTTTTTTGTCTTGATTCAGCTAGTCGATGATCGCGACTGAGTTTTGGGAAACCCATTTATACAGGTTGTCTCAAAACATGCCATCAGACAATTACTGAGTTATTTGAAACATTCATTTATAACTAATGTATACGTGTCTGAAAATTAATTATTAATTTAGAGAATTGTTTGATACCTACAGGTTGTCCCAGAACATTTTGTCAGACAATTACTGATTTGATTCAAACATTTGATTATAACTAATGAATTTAAATATCTGTAAATATATTATTGATTCAGACAGTCATTTTTGAGACATACAGGTTGTCCCGAAACATTTCATCAGACAACTACCGAGTTCATTCAAATATTTAATTAGAAGTAATATATATAGATATCTGTAAATATAGAGTTGATTTAGAAAAGCATCTTTTGGACATACAGGTTGTCCCAAAAGAATAGTCTGAAACAGAAACAATGTTCCCGATGATAGAGTGAGTTTCTATATCGAGGAGCTGTCTGAAAAGTTTAATTTAAACTGGGAAGGGGGATATAGTTAGGTTTACTTGCTGATAGAAATTTCCTTTCCTAGGGTTTTTTTTCTTGGCGGCTCGACTGCCTTATTGACAACAACACTCAGACTTGGAGGTTCCCAGATATCAGTGGTCCCTTATTTGGTTTCCCTGCGGCGATATTTCACCATTGGCTGGAAAGTTGACGGTACCAGGAAACTTCTAGAGATGATCCGATGCCTACGACCTCCGTGGGATTACACGCAAGTCTTTGATCAGCTTCTTGCTTAAACAGCTTAAAACTTAACTAGCTTTTGCTTTATTAGCTTCAAAGTCCACTAGCTCATACTATTTTGCTTTACGAGCTTACATCATCAGTAATTATTGGTTTTACTAGCTTTAGTTTACTAGCTTAAGACAATTTAGTTACATTGGTTCACATTTATTTTTCTCTAGCTTATTGCTTTACTAGCTTATGAACATTCTTGCCTACTTGCTGGTGAAGATTACCATTGTTGAGCGGAAATTGAATGCGGTTAACACTTGCTTGATATCTCGATTTATATATTGCGGCCTGCGCTTGAGCTCTCGCGACGCCCTCGTAACATATTTGGTATTGAACCCTTCGATTTCTGCGCTCCTTAAAATATTGAATATTGCAACCTGTTTAGGAATTATGTGCGGGGTAGTTTAGCATTACATGCGGTGTTGTTTGCTAGGCGGTGTTGTTTGCTTTGCGCTTGTAGTTTACATACCACTTAATTAATTGGAGTTATTGGAATCCCTAGGTGTTGGCCAGTTACGATAGTGTTTGATTGCTGTGCGCATTGCTCCCCAGTGCTTGTTGTCAATTGATGCCCTGCTTTCAGAATCTTTACTTTATAATATTTTTTATTTATCACATAGGAATATATATATATATATATATATATATATATATATATATATATATATATATATGTATATATATTTTTAATGTAGACATTTACCAAGCCTAACAATTGAACAGTCGCACTTAGATCTTGTGACGTGACCACAAAAATAAATTGTACCACATCTCAAGTTTGTTTTTTCTTTATCATTTGGTAAGTTGATGGTATAGGTTTAGTATGGTAGGTATTTGTGGGTCGGCAAATTTACCTGGCGCCCAGATCAAGATACTTTATTAGTAATCCGAACTCACCCCATATCCACTGTAGTGTAGCAGCAAATATCAACTTGACATTTGTTTTGGTCAAGTTTATGTGTCTAGCGTTTAGGTAGGGCACAAGTTTCCAGGATTTGGGTCGCTGGTGTGAATGGGTTTTAGTACAGATTCAAAATCTGCATACACCACAAACGGTACCTTCATTTGCCTTTCGAAATTTTCATACATCAGAGAATTACCAGCAACCATTTTCCCAAATTTATTGATTCGGAAATCAATTGTCGGTGTTGTGGTATATACATGATTACAATCATGCATTTGATTTTGTAATAATAATCGCACATTGGAAAAATACATCAAACACCCATCACAAAAATATTTCTTGTATTCGTGAGAAGAAATGTGACTAGAAACTAATTTTGAAAGATCTTTTATACAACAGTAGTGACTATTCCCCAAATCATCGGTGATAAGCAACAAATTGACGTGTCTTCCCAGTTTTCTCTGTTCAAAATTCATTCAAAACAGTTTCATAGTGTGGATATGATGAAACCTCTGAAACATTATGTTTAGGGGGAAATAAGGCTGATGTGATAGCCCATGCGTAGCAATGCTGATCCTCATTTTTGACATTAATCACCGCTTTCTTATTCCTGACATATTTTGGAAGTTCGATGTATGAGGAACCTCCTATTGGACTATACTTGCTTACGTTCACCTCCAGAAACATGATTTTCTCACAAGACCACCCTGGAAGAAACAAAATGCTATTAGACATTTCTTCATTTGGAAAACATTGGATTTTACAAACCTGAATCACATCCCACGAATTCTGTAGTTTACGCTATAAAAATATCACAAAATGCGTCGTATATGCACCCATATCGCTCAAGATATCGACAATTCTATTGGGAGAATTGAACGATTTGATGTATATCACTTTCTGGTATTGAATGATATAACTACCAAAGACTTCCATGTTGATCTTGAAGGAATTGCGCAGAATCATAATTTTCTCAAATGAAGCAACTACTTTGCACCTGGTATCTCTGAAGAAGTGATGCTGAGGTGGATGTGGTACGTCATTACCATCATTCTTCAATTTCACTTGTTTTGTTGAAAAACCATTCAGACAACTTACTCGTTGATGATCAGATTGCTGCTGCGATGTTTGTGACAAGAAGTCATTAGCAATTTTGTCCAGCTTCAATCGTTTTGCTAAAGGACCACCTAGACAACTGTCTCGTTAATGACGACGTAAATTATAACTACGAGTAAAAACTTTACCACAATTGCAAGTGTACATTTTGTTTCTTCAATATATTTTCGATTATACAGTTGAGGGGGAACTGGTTAAAATGTACATGCTCACACCTTTTTTATAGAGTGAATAGTAGGGTGGGGTGGGGGTCACATTTCATTCTCCAACTGAAGAGAGTGGGTAACCCCGCCTACGAGAGAAGTGTTAGATTTTTTTTTTTTTTGAAGAACAATGTATGTAATCAAATTTGGTAGCTTTATATTTTTGAAGAAAAAACAATAGTTTTAAACAATTCTTCATTTATTTCTATAAGAATATCTATAATACTGTAACGAAGCATATTTTTGGGGCTCCGTACACAAGACTAGGCGAGCCATACCGATTGACTTTATCAACAATTATTACACTGGCTCGTTTCTAAATCTGATTTACGATGATGTAGTGCTTTACACCTATACCTGTTGATGAAAAAAATTTGCTCGAAAGCAGGTGTAGTCTGAAAATGCTTCCTTACGCTCCCAAATACTTGCCTTCTGTTCAGACTTGAAATAGCTGTCCATTAATTAGTATGTTCACACATTCACACTGTTAATCGATTTATAGTAGATAATATATTTCATAACTTCACCGCCAAGGTTAGGACATTTAGAAACGTATTTTTGATATTGTGAAATAACAGGCAATATCAGCGAATTACGAGCAATCCAAATCTGCAGGAAAATCTATATATTTTCCAGTAATAACGAAAATGTTTGGAAAATCTGCACAAAAACTCAGCGTCATTTCTTGTTCCGTAGAAAAACCCAAGTTAGCTTTTTACTATCATCTTCCTGTTTTTCTGGTATTTCTTACTTGATGAATAACAAAAACTCTGGCCATTTCTTGATATCATTTTTGCCAGATTTTTTGTAGGAAACCGTATCATATAAGTATCAGTATTTGAGCTGGCCCAGGATTCTGTAGATAGTGTAAAATTGTACTCGCCGTTCTTAGTAGAAACGTATCCAATAACAGTTCATTTCGTAGTTATCTTGTGACAATTGTGTTTGAGAAGGTAAATCCTAGCCTTGCTTCATTTTCACCTAGTTTTCCGTGCACCATACCTCGCTCAAATATTTCCGTGGCTATTATTCCGAAGCCGGTTTTGTTTTTATTGAATCACATTTTATACTATTTGAAAGTAAACGTATCTTTTCCGTTCATTTTGCATATTGAGTAGTGTACTGAGTTGATCACATTTTCCCGACCTATTATAGCTTGCAAGTGGTACAAGTTAATAAAAAGTGAATTGAAATTTTATACTGATTAATGTAACGTCATCGGCAATCTTGTCATTCCAGAGGGTATTATTTGCGTTCCGTGATCACTTGACAAGGTTAGTGGACATTTTCCCGGTTCGTTCTATTTGATTATTTTCCCAGTACCTACTGTTTGATTTTTCTCCTCGGTAACATCACCGGCAATACCTGGAGATGCTCAAGACATAGGCCGTTGTACGTTTCCAAGTTATCTTTGACAACTACAGTCGTTATCTGACCGCTTGATTCGTCGGGTCGATATTGCTTTTGATTTTATTGGGAAAGGAGTCAAAAAGAGGTGGCAATTACGATATCCGAGCCCTGCTTTATTTGATTATTCTCACAGTACCTAAAGTTTGGAAAATTTTTGAATAAGTTATAAAAATTATATTTTTATTCTCTCCTGCGACATTTTTATGTAGTGTATTGGTACATGACCGTTCCTGATTTATATTAGTGATAGAACGGTTTGATATACAGTGCGTCCATAAAGTGTGGAAACGCTCTATTATCTTACGAGTTAATTATTTTCGGAGGAAAAGCTCGGACATGTCGATTTTGTATTTTAGTGTTCCACCTTTTTTTAGAAAAAAATAATTTTTCCCCCACCACCTTTCAAGATATAACGTCATCGATATTTTTTTTTAATTGAAAGGGTATATTTTTATGTCAAAAATTGAAAGCCTATATTTTTCTGAGTTCAACCATACCATATACGTCATATCTCACAGTTCGATTTACAGTATACCGAGTATAAAGGAAACCAGTGTTCATATTTTCAACATTCATTTCATTATTCATTTTGCAACGTAAACCTGAGAATTACTCAGTAGTTAGTAAGAGTATATTGCTACACTTGAATATTAGGATAAGCAAACATATGAAAGCCCTTAGCAACCAGGCAATAAGTTCTTAGTTACCATTGCATATGTCACACTGGTGTTCTTTATACTCAGTATACTGTGATTCGAACTGCAAGATATGACGTATGTGGTATGGTTGAACTCCGAAAAATATAGGCTTTCAATTTTTGACATAAAAATATACCCTTTCAATTAAAAAAATATCGATGACGTCATATCTTGAAAGGTAGTGGGGAAAAATATTTTTTTTCTAAAAAAAGGTGGAAAACTAATAGAGCGTTTCCACACTTTATGAACGCACTGTATAATAAACAGTGTTTGGTCGGTACCGTTTCTGATTATTATTTTGAGTGGAAGGTATATAACAAGGTGTTATTTTTATTGCTGCTCTGTTTCTATTTTATATTTTTGGTATATAATTTCTACAAGTTGCGACTTGTGTTCTTGAGTATTATTTTTGGTAGACCGGCTTGGTTATAAAACGTTTTTCTCGTGTTATTATTTTTTTTTTTTTTAACTTAATGTTTATTTACATTAAGAGAGTACAGAATAATTTTGTATTTCTATTCCCTGCCATGATATTATAGCTGCTGATTGCTTGTTATACAGTGTGTCCATAAAGTAACCAATCCCCCCCTGTTAACTTTTGAACGGAGTGGAATTTTTTTTAAATTTTTTGGTGAAATGGTATGTTATGAGCTACTTTTGAACAGTAATAAAAAATGCCTGTCTTTCAAAATGGCGACCAGGCGTCATTTCAAAAGATTCCTCATTCGAATTGTCTTTTGATTTTCTATACGACTACAAAGTTTCAGACTAAAATATTCATCCAAAACAAAATGGCGGCACATTAAGTTAAAACTTTTATACGCGATTTCTTTGAATAAATGGCTTTAAACGAGCTCAATTGAGATGAAAAAATATTTTTTGATATCTACAAATGTTCTGTGTCCCTCAGAATCGTATATGCGACATGATTTCTGAGATTTGCTGAGATTCAATATGACGAGGTATTACACTACTTATCTACTTATTTGAATTTTTTCTAATATGGCACTCATCTGCCATTTTGAGTGACAAGAAGCTCTCAGAAACGAAAAAATATTTTATCATCGCACTAAAGCTCTTTAATAGCCATTTATTCGACAGGATCCTCTCGTGAGAGTTCTAAAATAATGTACCGCCATTTTGTTTTGGACCAATATTTCTGTTTGAAATTTTGCTACCTGATAGAGAATTGAAAAACGAATTGAATGAGGTATCAGTCGACCCCCCATGCCATTTAAAAAAATATTTCAAAATGGCGCCTGGCCGCCATTTTGAAAGATAGAATTTTTTCATCATTGTCAAAAAGTAGCTTATGAACTACCATTTGACCAAAAAAAAATTTCAAAGGAAAATTACACTCGGTTCAAAAGTTAACAGGGGGGGTTACTTTATGGACAGACTGTATATCATTTGAACTGTTCTCCATGAAATATTCGGTTTCTAGAATTAAAATGTATGAATCAAAAGAGGCAGCTACCATGCTGAATCAGGAGGACCAGGGGGCCATCGGAGGAGATAGGCCTTCTGCAGAAATCCCAAATCCGATCAGTGTTAATGACGCTGAACAGGAGGACGGAAATGATGATATTTCAGTAGAGTAGTAAAGGGGATTCTGGCCCACTTGGAGGTGGGCCACCTCCAAGTGGGCCAGAATCCCCAGTCAGAAAAAATTCCAAGTCCGAGAATTTCTGGCGCAGCGAAAAAATTCCAAAGTCCCGTGCGCCAGAAATCCCATAGCAAAAAATTCTAATTCCGAGAATTTCTGGCGTAGCGAAAAAATTTCAAAGTCCCGTGCGCCAGAAATCCCATAGCAAAAAATTCAAAGTCCAGTCCAGACTGTGTGAGAACTTAGAAAATATTTTGACCCTGAAACCCTAATCGAAATGTTTCTAAGTTCAGTGCAGGCTGTGAGGACTTAGAAAATATTTTGGTGGTCCAGAATCCCCAATCGAAATGTTTCTAAGTCCAGTGCAGGCTGGGGACTTAGAAAATATTTTGATGGCCCAGAAACCCTAATCGAAATGTTTTTAAGATCAGTGCAGGCTGTGAGGACTTAGAAAATATTTTGGTGGTCCAGAATCCCCAATCGAAATGTTTCTAAGTCCAGTGCACGAAATGTTTCTAAGTCCAGTGCAGGCTGTGAGGACTTAAAAAATATTTTGGTGGTCCAGACACCCCAATCGAAATGTTTCTAAGTCCAGTGCACGAAATGTTTCTAAGTCCAGTGTATAAGTCCAGTGCAGGCTGTGAGGACTTATAAAATATTTTGGTGGTCCAGAATTCCCAATCGAAATGTTTCTAAGTCCAGTGCAGGCTGTGAGGACTTGGAAAATATTTTGGTGGCCCAGAAATGCCTTAGCAAAATATTCTAAGTATTGGAAAAGCTGACCCAGTCAAGTGTGCCAGAAATTCTCCCGCGCTTACCGCGGCGTATGCATCGATGTTGGCGCGCTAAACTGACGCGATCGATGAGATCATCCGATTATGGAGATGTAAAAAAGCATTAAATTTTTTCAAATTATGTTGAAAAATTCGGGTTTTTATGAAAAATTGTAGAGGTGAGAGTCGCTTGTCGTCGTCGTCGTCATGGGTGGGGGCTGCTTGTCGCCGAAGTGAGTTGCTGCTAAGATGGTATAAATTGACAACTTTTTCTCTCAGTCAGTGATCAAGTTTTGCAGTAGCAACAAGCGTCGAGTTGAAGTCAGTCAGTCAGTCAGTTTTTTATAAAAAATTCCAAAGACTTTGAAAATTATAGCGTGTGCAGCTTCGAGAATATTATCAAAAAATACTCTGTATCCAAAATAATTAGGTGAGTTTAAAATTTTTTTCACTTGTGTTCAGTTGGTGAAAATATTTGTATTTTATACATAGATGGATTTAAATGAAATCAATGCCTCGGCAATGGTGAAAGAAACCATCAAAATGTCTGAATTGCCGAAAGACCAACCGCAACGTATTTTTACAGTGAAGATCATAAGTACGAAATACGGCGATAAACTACTTGTTGAATTGGAACAACACATGGTATTCCATCCAGACCGGACTACTGAAGCCATCCGAAAAAATTTAGCGAAGTTTGAATCTGAGACTCGCTGATCTTCCATGTAGTCAAGGGTCGAGCCAACATATTCGAGATTGTGAGTAATTGATAATTTTTTATTCAAGTGAGAGAGGGAATAGACCAAGAGCTCGCGTGAAAAATGGTTAAAGTAAATATTCCAAAGATGTGATACTTTTGATTGAAGTACCCCACAATAGTAAGTGTATCAACACCCGTCTGCCACCTCCAAGTGGGGGCATTATTTTAGGAGGGGGTGTTGAAAGGTACATTTTTTTGTCAATAGATTAAAGAAATTTTTCCAGGCTGAAATTCGGGACATTCGTTTCCTTTGTGATTGTGAATATTACTGTGCTTTCAGATTTTGAGCAGACGGGGGCGTAATCGAAGCAGACGCCTTCAAAAATATGTCAAAAATGTCAAATGACAAAAATGAATATTCCAACTTGAATTTTGCATCAAATGATAGAGAATGGAAATATCTTCAACTTTTCTAGAAGAAAAAAATCAGCAGACGGCGCCCCAGGGCCGGCAGACGCCCATTTGTCATGTGAAGTGTCTGCCATATTTTTTTTTGGACGATATCTAAACGGTGTTATTCCAGACTGAAATTCGGTACATGCGTTCTGTTTTTGGTTGTGAATATTACTGTGCTTTCAGATTTTGAGCAGACGAAAGCGTTATCGAAGCAGACGCCGTCAAAAATATGTCAAAAATGTCAAATGACAAAATAGAATATTCCAACTTGAATTTTGCATCAAATGATAGAGAATAGAAATATCTTTAACTTTTCTAGAAGAAAAAAATCAGCAGACGGCGCCCCAGAGCTGGCTGTCATGTGAAATATCTCTTGACTTTGGTCTATACTGGCCTAATTTCAATCTATATCGTATATAAATGAAATAACTACCACTGTCGCTTCCAGTATCTGTTGTGAGGAAGTATTCAAAACATATTTTGTAGAGACTGATTTTTTTAGGTTTGTTCACGTTCATAAAATGAACAGTGCCAAACTATCAGAAGCATGCGCAGTTTCACAGAACTGTACGCATTCTTTGAGTTCTATGGGACTACGCATGTTTGTTATGGTTTCGTGTTTATTTTGTGAACGCGAACAAGCCTATTATTAGCACAGAGAAGAATCATCGGTGGTTCACAGACGACTGCGAACGTAGCGTCTGGAGAGTGGGGTGTGATTTGGGTTTCTCATTTGTTTTTGTTTATTACGAACGAACACTAGAAAATATCTATTTCTCTTGTGAAGATCAATATTTCAGAATAGTGGTAGTATTCTTCAGTTTTATTTGACATCAAAAACATTGTAGTGTTTGTTATCGGAAGAATTTTGTTTTCGTGTGTTTCAGAGCTTCTTGGTGAGTTCAAATTGATTACTTTAAATTGTATATACTGGAAAATCATGTTACATAATTTTACAGCAAGAATATGGCTTTATCTGATGACTCTGAAGTTCCTTTGAAAAAGTGTTGCATACACATTGTTGATTCGGAAGATAATACCGATAATTTGAAGTTGTTTTCCGAAATCACTTTGAAAAAATGCCGTGATGTTCTGCGAGCTAGAAAAGTGTTAAATTTGAAATATTCACACTTTGAATTACCAGAGATATGCAACGATATTTGCGGGTATCATACTTTATGTTATCGAAAATTTACTGCTGTGAAAACAAAACAATTAGAACAAGGCACCTCTCTGTCATTAGTTTGTGAAAATGTAGAACAATCAGTGGAATTCAGTTCAAACGTTCCATCCTGCTCATCTTCGAATTTGATAGGAACGAGGTCAAGTTCCGTCCAGACTTTGAGAAATCCACGAAGAGGAACACTTGAAAATATATGCATTTTTTGTAATAAGTCGTCTCTCCGATATAATCACAAGAAAATTCCTTTGAGTTCGTGTGAAACGAAAAATTTCGAAAACAATATAAAAAAATATGCGTATATGAATGATCCAAATCTTTTGACAAAAATTGCATCTATTGATTTTATTGCTAAAGAGGTAAAATATCACAGGATATGTCGAGTTAAATATGAACAAAAATATCGGCAAAAACAGAAATCAGAAGAAAAATGTAAACCTTCACTATTCAGATTTCAACGGAAAATACATCAAGAGTCATTCGGGATGCTTTGTGCATATATTGAAACGTTTGTGATACAGCGTAAGTTGGCTTTATATGTCAGTGGAATTTTGTCTATGTACAAACAGTATTGCTTTGAAAATTGCTCGCAATATATGGAAGAAAAAAATTCATCAAATATAAGTTTCACAGCACATAATATAAGGTCGAAACTTCAAAATCATTTCAAGGGCGCAATTAAATTCGATATCCATAAGAAAAAATCGTTCATATATAATGCGTCAATGTCTTCAGATGAAAGTAAGGCACTTCTTGAGTCTGAAAATAATATGAATAATGAATTGGATGTGCAAAACACTGCATTTTTATTGCGAAGAGAAGTTTTAAACATTATAAAAAAGCCACTACCAGAGAATCTACAAGTTGAAAATATTTATGCTGGCGAATGCGAAATCCCACCATTGTTAAAACTTTTTTTCAGTAGCTTACTATCTGGTCCTCATTCACGTCGCAAAAAAGACTCTGAAGTAATTAAAGGTGATTCCCTGTGCCAAGATGTTATCTATAATGTTACAAATGCTAGAATCAAGACTTCCAAACATTTAGAACTTGGTATCGTTATCAAAAGTCTGACCAACAGCCGTAAAATAATTGAAATTTTGAATAGACTAGGACATTGTGCCAATTATTCCCTATTAGAAGAGTTAGAAACCGAGTTGACATATTCCTGTGTCGAATCGTCTACTTTAATTCCGAGTACACTACAAAAGTTACCAGAGCTATTCACCGGCTTGGCATTCGACAACTTTGACAGATTTGTTGAAACGTTATCAGGCAAGAACACATTACATGATACGGTTGGAATCATATATCAGTTCGATAAAGCTGGGAAACAAACTGTAACATTACCCTGTGAACCGTTATGTGAAATTCAACCTTCAATACCTTCAACATCTAGAAAACGAAGGCGGGCATTTCAAATAGATGACCAAGAAATCGAACCGTATTACAAAAAGCCAAGGCTTGTGAAAACCTTCGAAATATCAATTGATGATATTAACAGAAAAGCATCTTTCCCAGAAGAACTCCTTATGGTTGATTATATCTGGATACTTTCAGTAGCCCTATTGCAAGAACAACTACCTATGTGGGTTGGCTGGAACAGTGAACGGACGAAAGACGAATTTCCAAAACAGAATATCTGGTACCTACCCCCTATAAATCAATCGCCTACAAATCACTCTGTTGTTTTACATACCCTGAAAATGGCTCAGAAAGTAGCTGATGAATGTAATCAGAAATACATATGTGTTACCTACGATTTAGCTATAGCTAAGATGGCTCTTCAAATACAGAGTGCTGAGCATCCCAGATTCAACAAGGTCTTTATATTATTAGGCGCTTTTCATATACAAATGGCCTTTTTCAAAGCTGTGGGAAAATATATAGCAGAATCGGGTGCACCTCACATACTATGTGAGGTAGACATACTGGCGCCAGGATCACTCAGAGGATTCATCACTGGGACGCACTTTAACCGTTGCAAGAGAATCCATGAAATATTAGCGGCTGCTTTACAAACATTACACATAGAGGAATACGTGAAAATTCAAACGTCCGAACATATGTCCGAGATAACTCGCGATTTGAAGAAAATGAATGATTTAAAAACAAAGGATATGTCAGAAGCAAAATATTTGGAAGATTTTCTTCGAAGATATCGCATATATTACAAAGAAACTCTAGATGGGAAACATGGACCTACCGCTCAATTCTGGTTAGTTTACATAGAGTTGATACATTTATATAAAATGTTTTCGAGAAGTATTCGCACGAACAATTTCGAATTATATATGATATGTCTACCACAGATTGCAACACTAATGTTTGCGTTCAACCACCAAAACTATTCACGATGGATTTTGAGGTTTTGCAATGACTTGAGCAATGTGAGTGAAACTCATCCTGGATTGCAAGATCATTTAATACAAGGAGGTTTCTCTATTCGCCGTACTGATAAACCTTTTTCACGATCTCCAATAGATCTTACATTGGAGCAAACGATAAATAGAGATGCCGGAAATAAAATGACAGGCATAACGTCCATGACAAACTCAATATCTGCCAGAAAGAGGTGGGGATTGAGTCACTCATTGAGGACTTCAATTATCTCTCACCTATTTGAAAAATTGAATTTATCTGGAAGAGAAATAACAGATGAGTTGCGGCCTCATGTTATCAAGAACAACTGGAATGCATACAACAATGTTTTGAATGGAATCAAATCTTTTTTGAATCCATTTGAAGAGTCCACTAACATTGATAGTTTATTTAATATTAGTACAGGAAAGTCCGCGAGTACAGAAACAAAAAACTTTTTATTGAATGCTATGAAAATCGGAGAAAAAGCAAGAAATTCTTTCATCACAGAATGTAATGATGAAGAAAATAGATTCGAAGAGCCTATAAAGAAGGTTAATGTCAAAACGTTTGCTACAGATTCGAAACCCTTGGTATGTAAATATGAGAACAACAAAATAAAAGAGATAAAATTCGAAAGAGATTTGTTTGGGAGGATTTTAGTTCTTGCAGTGCAATATGATATAGATCTTGAAACTATTTTGAAATTCCCATTAACGCCAATACCGCTATCTTTGAGCCATATGGATGGGTCTATGAATAAAACAAATAAATCAAATCTGCTTAAATTATTAGAAAAGAAGGGGATTACCGATTCATCACCTAATGATATAACTTGTACGATTATCGATGGTTTTTATTTTATGTATTTGCTTGGTGCTGATGTTCCGCAAACTTTCGGCAGAATATCAAGACATATTCTGGTGAAGCTTTGTAAATCAAAAGGATCTCGAGTGGACCTTATATTTGACAAATTTTCTCATCCATGGATCAAGGATATCGAAAGAGAAAGAAGAGGCGCAGAGAACACTGTTTATATAATTTCTGGTCCTAACCAAAAGAGACCACAGAACTTCTACAAAGCTTTACGTAACCCTTCCTTTAAAACTTCCCTCATCAATTTCTTAATACAAGACTGGACATCTGACGAATATATTCAAATTATTGGAACAAAAACTATTTATGTAACTTGTGGCGATGACTGCTATAAGTTCATTGCAGGGGATGGTAACATAGAAAAAAGTCTTCACAATGAACTACGTTGCCAACATGAAGAGGCTGATACGAGAATCGCTTTCCATTTGATTAATATCGTGGAGGATTCTAAGGTCATTATAAAAGCTTCCGATACTGACATTCTCATAATTTTATTGGGAAACATGGATATACTAATAACTAAACGAGTTCAAATATGGATGGAATGTGGTACGTTGTCCAAGAACAACCTAAGATTGGTCGACATCAATAAAATTGCATCCATTCTGGGACCCAGTTTGTGTAACGCTCTACCAGGGTTTCACGCCTTCACAGGATGTGACTACACTGCCTCATTCGCCAGAAAAGCGAAGCTGACTCCGTTCAAATTACTGGAGAAGAGTAAAAAGTTCCAAGAAGTTTTCAGTAGAATGGGAGAGAGTGAAACGCTGCCTCATGAAACAATTGAAGGTATGCATCGATATTCAATAGTAATTCGATATATAACTGATGTTGTAATTTTCCAGGTATAGAAGAATACGTATGTGAAATGTATGGGAAACGAAAATTATCCAGCGTCAATAAGGCTCGGATCGAAATTTTCTTGGACTGCTACAAGCCAAAACCGAATCAATCTCCTTTCGGAGGTATCAAGAATTTTGAAGCTAGTCGTATCCCTCCATGCAAAGATACATTGATTTGTAAAATACGCCGTACAAATCAAATTGCAGCTATTTGGAAATCTGCTTGTAGTGAGAAACCAAAATTCTTCAATCCTGAACGAAATGGATGGATTATCGAAGACGGTGAATATAAAATAAAATGGTTCGAAGGCGAACAGTTTCCGCAAAAGCTAAATGAAGTGCTTGTAGCTGCCGATGATTCAAGTGAAGTTGATAATATCACTGAACCTGAAGACGCTTACAGTAGTGATGATGATGAGTAGTTAATGGCATATTCTCATCATGAGTTTCTTCTGTTCTACCGTGTTTTGTTGTTTTTATGTTTTATTTTCTACATTTCATGATGAAGTTTATTTTCAACTCTAATTAAATC
The DNA here is from genome assembly GCA_944452925.2 of Chrysolina oricalcia. Lineage (NCBI taxonomy): Eukaryota > Metazoa > Arthropoda > Insecta > Coleoptera > Chrysomelidae > Chrysolina > Chrysolina oricalcia. The sequence continues at coordinate 38,598,487 of OX101825.2, forward strand.
TATAATGTTCATCGAGTTGTAGTTGATTGAACGCTGTTTGTTTGAATGTGTATCATACATATTTTTAAATTTTGAATGATTTGGGACCCTTTTTGCATATTAGAGGGGCCTTTCTAGTTGATGCCATAGTTTCATCCAAATTCGAAACTATAGTAATATGTACTTCCAAACAAAAATAAAACAAATGCCCAAGTTTTAGCCTAGAATGACGCAGTTAAAGTATCATCCGAAAAAAATATATTTCGCAAGACAAATGGGCGTCTGCCGGCTCTGGGCCGTCGTCTGCTGATTTTTTCCTCGGAGAAAACTTGTAGATATTTTCATTTTCTATCATTATAATTTTCACAACAAAAACAGAACGCATGTACAGAATTTCAGCCTGGAATAACACCGTTTAGATATCGTCCGAAAAAAAAATATGGCAAACACTTCACATGACAAATGGGCGTCTGCCGGCCCTGGGGCGCCGTCTGCTGATTTTTTTTCTTCTAGAAAAGTTGAAGATATTTCCATTCTCTATCATTTGATGCAAAATTCAAGTTGGAATATTCATTTTTGTCATTTGACATTTTTGACATATTTTTGAAGGCGTCTGCTTCGATTACGCCCCCGTCTGCTCAAAATCTGAAAGCACAGTAATATTCACAATCACAAAGGAAACGAATGTCCCGAATTTCAGCCTGGAAAAATTTCTTTAATCTATTGACAAAAAAATGTACCTTTCAACACCCCCTCCTAAAATAATGCCCCCACTTGGAGGTGGCAGACGGGTGTTGATACACTTACTATTGTGGGGTACTTCAATCAAAAGTATCACATCTTTGGAATATTTACTTTAACCATTTTTCACGCGAGCTCTTGGTCTAGAATCATTCATTGAAATGTCTGAAATTGGTGCTCTTAGTGATAAAATCATACAAAAATTTAATAAAGCTTCTTCAATCCTTTTGAAGAGTTCTTCAATTGCAGAACGGAAACATTGGATAAAATTACTCAATAAACATATTGGATTAACAAATAGGGCGATTTTAGATACGAATCAAACTCACGGCATTTATGTGAAATTGCAAACAAATTTGTCTCATCTGAAAAGATTCAAAATTATTATTTAAAATCATGTTGGAGGCGGACTAGAGAAAAAACGAAGTAACCGGGTTAAATGGGAAGATGTGAGCTCATGTTTCCAAAATAGAATTCGTACAGGGGTTATCATTTATTTGAAACATATTGATGTTAAACAATTTTTCGAAGATGTATTTTTTCTCTTCAAGAATAGAATCACACGCATTTTGAAGAGTGAAATGAACGCTATGAAAGTATACAGTTTTCTGTGGAATATTCATCAAAAATGGAATTGACCAACAGCAAACCATAAGTGAATTCAAGTATTTTCATACAAAAAATAATATTATAAGTAAATCGACTGATTTGAAAAGTTGGTTTCATGATTAAGTTTCAGACGTGATTCTGAACAAGTTGTCAGAGTTCCAGGAACGGGACTCGGGGTGGAGTTTAAGCGAAATTGTGAACCTTGAAACAAATATCAGTCATTATCAAGTTGGCAATGGGAGTAGTTATATTGAACTCCCCGATGAAATAACTCGCAAAAAAGCTTGTATCAATGTTCAGAACAAAGATAATGCTTGCTTTGCATGGGCCATTGTTTCAAAATATCCACACTATTCAACTGTGTTGAATTTAAATGGAATTGAAATGCCTATGCAGTTGCGTAAAATCAACAAAGGACCCCGCACACCTTATATGGGAAAATGGCTCTCCGTCAAATTTCTTGAATTTTTGATATGTTGTAGAATTGATCATTCCGATGAAATGTTTCAACGGGCGCAACACGATCCTATGACTAGTTTTCGAGATACAGGGTGTTGAATATGAGAAACATTCACTTTTCATCACTCTGTATCTCCCAAGTTATGATTTAGTTCGGATTTATCTTTTGTGGGATCATCATCGCATCCGTGTATGATGAATTCATGAGAAATTCATTTCCAAATCTTTTCGTAGTACAGGGCGATTTCACTTGAAAACAATGCTATTTTGAGACTTTCATAATTTAGTTGTTTTATAAAGAGAAAATGCGAGAAAAGGTAGAATTATCACATAATATTATAAATTCATTTCATCTAGCATCACAGTTGATACAATTCATACAAAGTGATTCACAAATATGGAAACAAAACGAATTTTGATTTTTGGGACACCTTGTAGTAATAAACCAACCTAAAATGACAAAATTCACTTGAAGAATGTTAAATGATATGTTTCATCGTATACAGAGTCGAATGATGTCAATTTAAAAAATTAGTTATACTTTAATAAATAAATACCTTGATTTTTTAAATCACCCTATATCTCATAAGGGAGTCCGAAAAGAATTCAATATTTTTTCATGGGAGAACTCGAAATACTTTCATCCATATTGTACAAAATTTTCAGCGGAATCCCATGACGGGTTTTTCATATACAAGGCGAACAATTTCTGAAAAAGTCCATATATTTCACTATTTTACGCTAATATTATCCATTGAAGTCTCCTGATGTGATTGAGAAGATACTTATTTGACATTTATTCAAAACGTAAAAGTAAGGAATTCAGTGAAGTGAAATCAACATTATTTCAACTCATAACAACTTGTACGGCCTTGCCAGATGGCACACAGAATATGTATCCCATGGCTATTAGGAATTCAAGATAAGGGATACTCCCTCTGGTGTCGGGTTTTGAATCTATACTTACGTGAAAATGAGGTTGAAACTATGATTTTGACATTTTGAGCATTTCTACAACAATAGCACAAAGGACAACGAGGTTATGTTCTTTCGACATAAATACGCGAAAGAGGTTCCATTTTTTGCCACTTTGGCGCTGGCATCTAATTTTGAATTCCCAATAATAAAGACAGGCATACATTATGCGATTTCCGTGCAATGCAAGTGCCATGCAAGTCCAAACTACATTAACGCGCTTGCGCGCGTGTAATTTCCATGGAAGTTTTGAAAATAGCATCTGCTCTATTTTTCATGCAAGTTTTATGCAATTCTAGTAATTTTTCTAGTGGTAACAGCGTCACCAACGTGAACTTCAAAAACAGTATTATTATCTTCTAGCTATTTTCATTGTGTTGTGACTGATATGTTGAGCAGAGTGTATCTCTATTGATTACGTGTAACCAGGCATCTTAATTACGTGATTTTGGTCATCATCAGGAAAAAGGGACGAAACAAGACATGTTCATTAATTTCAGTGATGTCAAAATGTCAAAACTAATCAGAATTGCACTGAAACAGCATAATGTAATGTGCGCGGCAAGAGATATGCAATAGCTATGCAAGAATTTCTTGCATAGCACCAAACTTGCATTGCATGGAAATTGCATAATGTATGCCTGTCTTAAAGATGCCCGTCATGGATAATGCAGGAGGTTCAAGATGTCTGCTAAATAGTTTGAATGTAACGATATAAGGAACATTTCAAGTGGATAAATCTCAGGCACATGTCATGGAGGTATGTCGTAGGATACTAGTGTTATCAGTTGATACCTTAGTAATAAGTAATCTGAAACAGCTGTTTAATTTAATGAGTTCTACAGTGAATATATATATATATATATATATATATATATATATATATATATATATATATATATATATTTAACAGGAAGTAACTTGTGACATCTACAGTCACTAGTTGAAACTTAATTTGGCACGAACCATGGAATCGAGAGCAACCATAAAGCTGTCCTGATGAGTGGGAAACCACGAAACAGCTGTCGACAGATGATGGTGGCTCTCGGAATCAAAACATAAATCACTCTATTTACTTCTATATATATATATATATATATATATATATATATATATATATATATATATATATTTGATATAAGTTGATAGAAGTTCAACGGGATGTGATATATCTTTCGGATATTGGGTTGGCACGAGCATGTGCATGACAATACAACAAGGAAAATACATGATGGATAACTGAATTTTTCCCTAATCAAAAAACATTATCAAATACGAATTAGTAGGAGATTCTTACCAATAACCAATAAAATTAAACTATTTCTGGACCGATATCCATGTCCTCTGGAAGCATTCTATTTGCAGCATCTCCTATGGAATCTAAAAGACGATTGGATGGAAAATGTATGTTTTCTTGATATCTAGCGTACCCCAAAAACCATATCACGCTAGCAACATGCGCATAAGTTCCTAAAGTCCTAACACCGGACTTACAAGTACAATAATACCCCGTAATGGGGAGAGCAGGATCTTCTAGATTTGCGTCACCTCTTTCAGTGAAAACAACCCAAAGCATGTGTTTAGCAGCATTCCTGAACCGAGAAAATATTCTGAATCTTAGGAAATTGGGTTCCCCATGTAACTCATCGACTTCTAAAATGTTGTCTACTTCACCATCTCTACGAGTTGTATCTTGGATATATGACGCAGCCAAGTGTAAATGATATGTTCCAGTAAGTAATTTTAAATATTCAATATCAAGGCGAGGAAACGATTGTATATGATATTGATTTAAACGAATCCATCGACCATTCCTAGTTCGGAGGTTTTCAGCTTCAACTCGTGCCTGAACAATGTTGACATCATCGGAATCAACCAACATTTGTGTGGCCGTATCCAACGTTCCAGGCATATTTATCAATGGATGGAATTTATTTATAAGAGCGCCAGCAATCAGGTAATAGTCATGTAGCTTCGCAGCATGTATTGCTGTTATGGGTTGACGAAAAAATTTGAAAATTGACTTAAAATGTCCATTTCTAGCTTCAACAATCCATCTAGTAGTGGTTATTAAACGTGCCTGATTGGCTTCATTTGTCGTTAATTGCCTTTGATTCGGCGGTAGAAATGGTGGCATATAGTAATGTAGACTATTGATTGAATCTCTGTAGCCTCTATCGACTATCACAATATCTCCTTCTTGAAACCATGTTTTCATTCCATTCAAATCAACTTGTAATTCGTGATTTAGAACACTTGCATCATTATTCCTAGCATCTACGAAGTACGGCCCGTTGATTGCTAAGATATATCCATCGGGGGCAACTATGATCTCTGGTTTGACCAAGTGTTCATTCTTGTGGAAACAGTATGATTGCCTCAATACCCGGAAGTTACTGCTCTTTTCTATTTTATTGTAGGTACAATCTATATAAACTATTGCTTTGGGAATATCTGGTGTGGGATTGTACAGTTGATTCGAATAAGGGGATACATGACTGTTAATATAATTTTCTCTTGTTATTGAATCAAATCCAATATTGTTCGGTACGAACCTTTGTAAAAGAGATAATCTCACATCAGAAATAATGAAGCTTGCTGTTTGTCGAGAAGGATAATTGAACAATATTTTCAAAAACTCATCTGAAACTCCCTGTTTCATTTTGATCAAAAATGTCAGCAAATGTTTTCTTTCGACATTTCTTCTCTTGCCACCTTGTTCAACAATATCACAAAATTCTAGTAATTGTCGAAAATGATTTTTTGAGATTGATGTCAGATACTTAAATTCGTCTTCAGTGAAACAATTGATATCTTCCCAGTTACGGAGTGGCCTGTTTCTATTAGCAAATGTCCTCATTCTTTGAAGAAAATGTTGAAGATTGGAAATTATGTATGGTTTATTCACAAAATTCAAACCTCCATGCAAGTAATTTGGAAGGAAACCTTGATGATCAAGATGGTGACCACAAATTCTCAAGAAATCTGGGACATAGATATCAGAAGCAACAAAAATATCCACTCTACATTCTAAAGGAAGTCTTTGAATATTTTGACGAGCATTACAAATAATGCACGCACGACTTGATACGCGGGACAACACATTGAGACGAAGGCAATTCGGGTTATTTTCCATAGCAATAATGTCATTCATTACTGTGTTATTACAATTGAAACATATTTTTGTATCATCCTGAATATCAATAGGTGGATTTTCCGCAGTTTGTCTTCGATATGTTGCAATTTGCAAAACATCAATATTATCTCCTCTATTCAAACGCATTGAGAGTCTAGGAATAACATTTCGGTCACAAACATAACAACTCACTCTATTTGCGAAGGCCATATTGTTCAGCAAAGTTCAACAAACACTGAAAATCACATAAACTTGAACAGTAAAAAAGAAACTTCAATTAGTCCAATAACCCAAAAAGAGTTCTCGGGCTTTATGACAACAAGAAAACGACTATTGACATAAGAATTTTGTTGATTTTATCCTCTTTGAATTGTTAACGTTCTCTGAAAGGGGGTATATACTATATACAAACATATATACGATTCGAAGATACAAGAACATAATTGAACAATAAAACGTTAATTTGGTGTAAAAATATGCCGAGAATTTGATTTAATATATATCTATATAAGCCGATAGAAATAATTACATACAAATTATGATTTTTTTCTGATTTATCCTATGTGGTATTTTCGTTATGTGACAAATTCATGAGATATTCATGTCCAAATCTTTTTGTAGTACAGGGCGATTTCCTTTGATAATAATGCTATTTTGAGACTTTCACAATTTTATTGTTTTATAGAGTGAAAATTCGAAAAAACGAACTTCTGCGGATGTAATAAGTATAATATAACTTCTGAGAAACACTAAGCATGAAAAAATAACTTTTCCATTGAATCGCCTACTAGACGATGCTTGTGCAGATAATAATTCGAGTTATGGCTTTTTTTCGAGGGATGCGGTACGCTATTGTACGGTATAATAACTGATCACTATTTTATTGAAATATTTTTATTTCGAGTAAAAGCGGCCGGACGAGGAAGAACTACAGCAAACCCGCCGAAAACTGGACTGAAAATATAGCAATGGGAAAATGTACAGATCGTAGCTTTTTTCATACATTTTTCGCCTTGTATATGAAAAACCCGTCATGGGATTCCGCTGAAAATTTTGTACAATATGGATGAAAGTATTTCGAGTTCTCCCATGAAAAAATATTGAATTCTTTTCGGACTCCCTTATGAGATATAGGGTGATTTAAAAAATCAATGTTTTTATTTATTAAAGTATAACTAATTTTTCAAATTGATATCATTCGACTCTGTATACGATGGAACATATCATTTAACATTCTTCAAGTGAATTTTGTCATTTTAGGTTGGTTTATTACTACAAGGTGTCCCAAAATCCAAAATTCGTTTTGTTTCCATATTTGTGAATCACCTTGTATGAATTGTATCAACTGTGATGCTAGATGAAATGAATTTATAATATTATGTGATAATTCTACCTTTTCTCGCATTTTCTCTTTATAAAACAACTAAATTATGAAAGTCTCAAAATAGCATTGTTTTCAAGTGAAATCGCCCTGTACTACGAAAAGATTTGGAAATGAATTTCTCATGAATTCATCATACACGGATATGATGGTGATCCCACAAAAGAGAAATCCGAACTAAATCGTAACTTGGCAGATACAGAGTGATGAAAAGTGAATGTTTCTCATATTCAACACCCTGTATCTCGAAAACTAGTCATAGGATCGTGTTGCGCCCGTTGAAACATTTCATCGGAATGATCAATTCTACAACATATCAAAAATTCAAGAAATTTGATGGAGAGCCATTTTCCCATATAAGGTGTGCGGGGTCCTTTGAAAATTTGAATGAAATTTCAGTTAATGTATATTGTTTGGAAAAGAATGTCTGGATATGATGTAGTTCCAGCTCATCCAGCTAAAAAACTGCATAGACATGTTAATTTACTTTTAATTCAAAATAGTTACTATACGAAACCCAAGGAATATGAATCTGAATCTGAAAATGATGATGAAGAAGAGATTACATATCATTATTGTTTAATAAAAAACCTATCCAGATTAATTAGAAAACAAGTAACAAAATCTAAGAACAAGGTGTTTGCTTGTGACAGATGAATGAATTATTTTTATACTCAAGAAAAATTAGATAATCACTCTATTGACTGTGAACAAATGAACGAATATAAAATTTCATTTTCCAAAAATCATCTTTATAAGGAAAAAACTCCGTTTATTATTTATGCTGACATTGAGTCCTTATCAACACCGTTCAAAGAAACAAAAAATAATCTGAATGCAAATCGCTATCAAAAACAAGAAGCTCATAGCGTTGGTTATTATGTAAAATGTTCGTATGATGAGTCTTTATCGCATTTTAATAGCTATCGAGGATCAGACTGTATGAAGTGGTTTTCAGATCAATTGGAGGTTGAAGCGCAATTAATTCAATCAAAAATTAAAAATATTATACCTATGGATGAGAAAATTGAGTTGAGAAATGCCACGAAAAATTGTCATATTTGTGAAAAACCTTTTAATGAACAAGAATAAAGAAAAATATATTTCATTAACCAAATATGATGTAAATACAAAAATAAAATTTTGATTTGTTGACTAGTTCAGGTTTTTGAGGACTTATCTCGACTCCCTCGTATCCATTTTAGAACTAAATGATTTTCACAATTTGAAGCGTGAATTCCAAAATGTCAGCGATGAATGTTTAACACATTAACGACCAAAGATGCTATGTAATGGTTGATCCACGGGACCAAACTTCAATTTTGGTAGAATATGGATGTGTGTGATGATTTAATAGCACACTAAAGTAATTTTTGGAAAATTTTAGTTTGTTTTTAGTGTTTATCCTCAAATATCATAAGCGGTCCCTAGGGACCGCCTTGGTCCCTAGAGAAATAGTTCTAATTTAAATTGTCGCGGTCCCTTGTCGGTCCGTTAGGAAACCCCCTCTCCTGCTAACATCGACCAGCGTAGATCGTTTGTTGATTGTTTCTGCAGGTCAGTGCAGGTTAGTACAACTTAGACGGTCTATTGTAGTGTATCAGAATCTTGATGAAAATGAGTAGTCAACGTTCAAAACGCATAGTGATGATGGCCAGATTAGCAAAAATTGATAGGGATGGTAAGTTACAGTAATTATAATAATATTTGTTCAGTAATAATTATCAATGTATTTTAGAATCTACTGACAGTGAATCAGATAAAGAAAATTTGCTACCTGACGGTTTTGATAGCGACATTTCACATGGTAGTGATCCAGATTTTGTTCCCAGCGAAATAAGCGGGGTAAGTCTCTGATTTATATAAAAAAATTATAAATAGGTATAACATTTAGGCAAATATTGTAGGCTCAGAGCTGAACGTAGAAAATAAAAAAAATTGGTACTTGGCTCGATAAATCAGTAAGTATTTATTTCATTTCAGGATGAAATTGATGTACAGCCGAATGCAGAGGAAGTTATTCTGGGATCAAATTTCCAAGAGGTTTCTTCTAGCACTGATTCTAATGATGACGAAGTTTTACCACAAAATATAAATACTCAAACAGCAGAATGGGGCAATTGCATTGGGCATCAGTTGAGATTTGAACCTACTTATAAGGGAGGAGTAGATCCACTTTATGCGGCGGCACTAGTTGGTAGTGATCCTTTTATCTTTTTGAGGACATTTATTGATAATGAGGTAGTTGACATTATGGTTGAACAAACAAATCTTTATGCGACACAAGTCCTCTGTTCAAAAGATGATGTTGCTGAATTTTCGGTTCTACGTAAATGGCAACCTACTACGAGAGCAGAAATGATTCGTTTTATAGGCTTGGTAGGGTATATGGGCTTAGTACGAATGCCATCAATTCGGCATTATTGGAGTACAAAACGTCTATTTCGAAACGATGTTGCATCTGGCGTCATGAGTCGCAATCGCTTTGAAACATTACTTCAACTATGGCATTTCAGCGATAATATGACATGTCTGCCTGGAGATAGATTATATAAAATCCAACCTCTTATTGACTTACTAGTTAGTAAATTTCAGAAAGTGTTTACCCCAGAAGAAACATTTTGTATTGACGAATCTGTGATACCATTTCGAGGAAGGTTAGTTTTCAAGCAGTATTTGCCTAAGAAAACTCACAAATACGGAATAAAAGTTTTCAAACTTTGTTCATCAGATGGATATACTTGGGCCTTGAAATTATATAGTGGCAAGGAACAAGATGCAAAAGCAAGTGTTCCAACTAAAGTTGTTTTGACCCTTGCAGAAAAATTACTTGGCCACGGAAGAACGGCCATAACTGACAATTACTATACCAGTTTGGCTTTAGCAAATCAGCTCTTAGATAAAAAAACTCATTTAGTGGGAACTCTTAGGTCCAATAGGAAAGGAAATCCCAAAGCAGTTATAACAAAAAAACTGAAAAGAAATGATATAATTGCACAGGAAAACGCGAGAGGTATTACTGTCATGAAATGGCGAGATAAACGCGATGTTTTAGTTCTAACCACCAAACACACAGATCAAATGGAAGAAGTCCGAATAAGAGGTGAGATTAAATATAAACCGAAAGCTATTTTAGATTATAATAAGGGAAAAGGTTCGGTGGATATGTCAGACCAAATGTCGAGTTATTCTACAGCATTACGAAAAACGATAAAGTGGTACCGAAAAGTAGCCATAGAAATGGTCCTTGGTACTGCACTGGTAAATGCACACTTTCTATACAAAGCAATTAATGATAAAAATATTTCAATAAACGATTTTCAAGAACAAATATATGAGAAAATGATGGAATATACAGACATTCAAGAAAATATTGATCCTGAAGTTTCGGAGGCCACTAATCAAGTAGGCAGAAAACGAAAGTCCAAAAGTACTCACCAATTTTCTAAAAAAGATGGTCCTTGTCGTCAAACTCGTAAATATTGCCGTGGTTGCTATGCAAATTAGGTAAAAGGGGATATAACGAAAAATCAAGTAAAAAAGGTAAACACATTTTGTAGCGATTGTGATGACCAACCCCATTTTTGCCTACCATGTTTCAACAGTAACCACCAATAGATGATGTGAAAATGATTATGATAATTTACAATACCTTATGTTTTGTTTTTGTACTGGTTTCTTCTGTTTTTATATGTAACAGTCAATAAAAAATCTTAAAATGTATACACACTGTGTTAGCATCATTATTACACTACCTATGTAACAATTATAAGGTCTAAACCGATCAACTGGACCACGCGGTCCATTTTATATAGCAAAACCTAAAGAAATAGCGGTCCTATGGTCGCTACCAATACATTTGTAAAGGAGTGTATAACATTTTTAAGCGGTCCCTAAGGACCGCCTTGGTCCAGTAGGCTCATCAATTAGCAGTCCCTAGGGACCGCCATGGTCGGTAATGTGTTAAAATTATCAACTCGAAAAGGTGTTTTTCCATACGATTATATTGAAAAATTAAATGATGAACAATTACCTACAATTCCACAATTCTATAACAAATTGAATTATATTGAAATTGATGTGGAAGATTATATACATGCCCAAGTCGTTTGGGAGAAATTCCACATTCGAAACAAGAAAACGGACATTATGCTCTTAGCTGACGTTTTCGAGAATTTTCGATCAAAAAGCCATAAAACATATGGACTAGACCCAGGACATTATTATACTTTGCCGGGTTATGGTTGGGATTGTATGTTGAAATATACCAAATGTCAATTGGAAACATTACAAAACGTCGACATGTTGCTTTTTCTAGAAAAAGGTATACGTGGCGGAGTTTCGCAAACTTGTAATCGCTATTCAAAGGCGAATAATAAATTTATGTCAACATACAATCCTGAAGAAATTTCCAAGTATCTTATATATTTGGATGTAAACAATTTGTATGGTCATTCAATGTGCCAATATCTTCCATATGCAGGTTTTCAGTGGCTTGAAAATTGTGAAAATTTTGATGTTAATCAAATTTCCGATGAATCATGTGAAGGTTATATTCTAGAAGTAGATTTAGAATATCCACAACAGCTACACGACGTACATCGTGACTTACCACTGGCACCGGAACATAAAGTACCCCCAAAATCAAAATTACCTAAATTAATGACAACCCTGTATGATAAGGAAAAATATGTGCTACATTACCGAAATCTCAAACAATATTTAGCAAATGGTCTTATTTTAACTAAAATTCATCGTATTTTGAAATTTAGACAAAAAGCATGGCTCAAACCCTACATTGATCTTAATACTAGTTTACGAAAGCAAATGATTTTGAGGAAAATATCTTCAAATTAATGAACAATGCAGTGTTTGGTAAGTGTATGGAAGACAAAAAGAATCATAGAATAGTAAAATTAGTCAAAAAATGGGAAGGGCGTTTCGGAGCAAAAAATTTGATAGCAAGCCCAAATTTTGTAGATAGAACAATTATTGAAGGGGATTTGATGGTCATTGAAATGAAAAAGGTAGAAGTTATTTTCGATAAACCTTTATATGTCGGTATGTCCGTTTTGGACTTGTCAAAAACTGTCATGTATGATTTCCATTACCAGTACATGTTACCAAAATTTGGTATTGATAATTGTAAACTGCTTTATACAGATACTGACAGTCTCATCTACGAACTCATTTGTGATAATGTTTATGTGGAAATGATTAAAAAAGATAGACATAAGTTCGATACGAGTGATTATCCAAAAGACAATAAATATAATATTCCTCAGATGAACAAAAAGGTAGTGGGTTTAATGAAAGATGAAAATTATGGGAATAAAATGACTGAGTTTGTAGGTTTGAGATCGAAAATGTATTCATTTTTAGTAGATAGTCCGTCCTCGTCAACTGAAGAGAAAAAATGCATGAAAAAACAAAAGGGATTAAATATAATGTAGTAAAACGTAAAATAACCTTTCAAGACTATTTGACATGTTTGAATGAGAAAAAACAAAAAATTGAATCTCAACGAGTAATTTTATCGAAAGCCCATAATGTTTATTCCATTGAACAAACAAAAATTGCTTTAAGTGCGTTTGATGATAAACGCGTACTTCTCCCCGATTCACATAACACTCTTCCCTGGGGGCATTACTACATCCATGAATGATATATCTCTCTCTCACTGAATAAAATTATCAATTATGATCTTGAGAGCATAGTCAATTGCAGTAGTTCTGCGGATATATTTTTGAAATATATTTTAATCTTATCATATGAGCATGACATTCACAATATTATTTGACCCTGACCTCATCCTGTTAATCGCTGATAAACTTGAACGGAGTGGTCTGAAAAAATGGGAATGTATATTGTATGTATTTAATAAATAAAAAAACTATTGACATATTATGTGTTGTGTTTATGTTACAAAAATTTTCAAAAAAGATGAAATTGAAGTCCTGCAGAGTGGACAATTGTCACATATTACAACAAGCTAAATGTCTACATGGCATAAAAACTACACTCATTTCATTTGTCAGACAAATTTTACAAGATAGAGCTTCACTCGCAGCAGCAGCAGATATGATGGAGTTTTCCACATTTTGATTTGAAATGGCTGTCGCCATTGTTGTAGTTGTTTTTTGATGTTCAAGTTTCCAAAATTCACATTTATCATCAATCAGTTCGTGCATAATTCTTGGGTCATCTCCAGGCAGCCAACCTCTCAGTTCAAGACCGCAATGAAAACATTGCACTTGGTCACTTTTACCAGTATAAAAAAATGCTGCTTCAGCTAATTCTTGAGGTTTTTGACTGAGACCTATTGGCCAATCAACAAAAGAGTCCAATCGACTCTCAATATTCACTTTATCTTTAAATTTAGGAACTCTTTTTCTTCGAACAAAAAATGAATCTCCATCATCAAAAAATGGACAGTTGGGATTCCATCGGAAATGATCAAGTAATGGATCATCTCCCGGCTCCCATCTGAATCCTTCAATTTCACATTTTGGACATATAACTATGTCATTTGAACCAGTGTAAATGAACCCAGCATTAGCCAGTTGTTCTTTCGGAAATATTGACGTCCAACTGACAAACGTTTTCAATCTGTCAATATACAGGGTGTCCCAACGAAAACTTTCCGCACGGATTTACTGGGAAATGACAAATTATTTTCGGAAACGCTGAAACACGTCGATTTTGATTTCTAGGGGGACACATGTCAGTGATGAATTTAGTCACGCAACTTCATCCCCCTGACAGGGGCGGCTACCCCATTGCGAATCATCATAGGGAACTTGGGTCGAGTGATACATCATCTTAAAGCTCTCGTCATTCTCTATCCAAACGTTTATATTTTTTCAAAATCGAATGACTGGTAATTGAGATTAGTGTAGTAATAGGTTTAATTTAAATAATCAATATCGTACCTGTTCTTATCGAAATTCAATTTATTAATTGCTCGAAATGAGCCCCTCCTACCTCCATACAATGATAAAGTCTACTTTCGAAACTATTACGAACGTTTTCCAATACTTCTGGAGTTATTCTGCCGCACTCGTTTGCAATTCGACCACGTAGATCCTCTAATGACTCTGGCGGAGTGGCAAAAACTTTGCTTTTGTGATGCCCCCATAAAAAATGATCCAACGGGTTGAGGTACGGTGATCTAGCTGGCCACTCAATTGGTCCTCGTCGCCCTATCCAATGATTGGTATATCGTTCATCCAGAAAGTTTCTAACCGCCACTGCATAGTGAGGTGGTGCTCCATCTTGTTGAAAATGGAGGTTGTCTTCCGAATAATCTCCATCGTTTTCGATAATATCCGTTATCATGGGATCGATGGCATTCTCAAGAAGATGTAAATACATTTGTCCATTCAAATTATCATCTATAAAAAGTGGTCGAATAATATTTTTGCCAAAAATACCACACCAAACATTCAACTTCTGCGGAGTTTGTGTGTGGACCTCACGTATTAACCTGGGATTGGTATCGCTCCAGTAGCGGCAAAATCGTCTTCGTTCAGTTCATGTACAAGTTTTAGTTTGTATGGATGGAATCGATGTGACTTGAGAATTCTCTGAATACTCGATCGCGCTACACCTTACGCGTCAGCCAAGCTTCGAATACTTTGAGTAGGATCCATAGCCACGTGTCCCAAAACCGCTACCTCAACAGCCTCGTTCCTTATCAGACGTTCAGGATGATGTTTCTGGTTTCCCACAGACCCAGTTCTTTCGAATTTCTCAATCAACGTTTGAACATAGGTATGAGATGCATTTTCCCCTGGATGCCTTGTATTGAAAATTCTAGCTGCAGCTCTTAGACAATCATCATTTTTGTAGTAAAGTCTCACTAACTCAATTCGTTATTCTAATGCGTAAACCATTGTCAGGCAGAAACTTAACTCACAGAATACGAATCAAATGATATTTCCATAAGAATCATGCGAACTGTGAATTCATGCTGAGAACATACACGCAGGAGAACCATAAAAAACAGGTATTTTTTGTCTATGAAAAAGTCAACAGAACAAAAACTAAAAAATATGGTTTCTAGGCTTCAGTGCCGTGGTCGGTTCACCTCTGTGGAGGAGGTTCCTTTGGACGTTTCGCTCACAATTGGGGTGGGCATCTTCCGCTTGTAATGTTGTATTCGCGAATAGCGACATAAAACTGATACTTGGTTGAAAGATCTTCGCAATTAATAGTCCCATCCTGGCTACTTACTTTGTTTTGACTAATTTGTTTTCGTTTTTCGTAGGGTGACTGGGTTACCTGACCGGATGGGATGTTGCCATTGTCTATCTGTCCACTCATTGAGTCTCAAAATAGTTCATAAATTGAATTTGAATAGGAACAGGTAAGATATTGACTATTTACATTGAACCTGTCAACAACACTAATTTCAATTACCATTCATTCGATTTTGAAAAAATTATAGACGTTTGGATAGAGAATAAAGAGAGCTTTAAGATGATGTATCACTCGGCCCATGTTCCCTATGATGATTCGCAAGGGGGTAGCCGCCCCCGTCAGGGGGATGAAGTTGCTCGACTAAATCCATTACTAACATGTGTCCCCCTAGAAATTAAAATCGACCTGTTTTCGCGTTTCCGAAAATAATTTGTCATTTCCCAGTAAATCCGGGTGGAAAGTTTTCGTTGGGACACCCTGTATAAATGTAGTGGTATCTCTGTAAGTTGTATGTTAACGTTCACACATATGTATATTAACATGTTTGATTATTCTGTAAAAATTATATAAACGTGTAACCAGGTATGTTAAATGTGTGAAAAAATTAACAGCTTACAGAATGACCACTAAAGTCATTAACCTAGTATTTCTTTAATGATATTTTGGTGTTAGTAGGGGGTTTATGCCAATCCTGGACCTCCCCCCACCACTGACCTTGATAGTGACCTTGGGGAATGACCTTCAGAGGATGATAGGGCTGGTGAATGACCTTGAGAGTTGATGATTTTGGTAGTTGGTGACCTTGAGGGTAGTTGACATTGGGGGTTGATGACCTTGAAAGTTGGTGACCATTGATTTTGAAGGATGAATTTGAGTATGGACCACCTTAAAAGTGTGTTACCTTGAGATCAATTGAACTTGAGAGTGGATGATTGTCCAATTCGTTGACCTTCACCTTAGACCGATGTTTTTGAAGACTATTGAGTTAGAGGGTGTATTGAAATGAATTCAGCATTGACATATTCGGTTGGAGTGACCTTGGATATTTTTCTATTTTCATTTATTTCAACCTCAACCTTCCCTTCAAAGATTTCTATAAAAGCTAGAGAGTAGATACTTACGTATTCAGTTTGCACCGCCCGCAGTACTAGAGTGAGCCTTCATAATCAGTTTTTCCTAGTTGGTATCGAACTATAGTGCACCAAAAGGAATACATCGCAATTCAGGTGAAAATATTTTATAATTTTCTACCATAATTTCCACATATTCGAAAATGGATTCCTTAAAATAGGATTTTGAGAAAATAAATTCTGCTATTCAACACATGGAAACTCTAAAACAAAGACCTATAACATCACTAACGATCGGTAAAGCTTATAAAGTTGAGAAAATGTCAATGTTTTCTACAAGATATGGTAAATCTATTCAGGTAATTCTGTTAGAAGACAACAATATCAAATTCAAATCCTGGCTTCCGAAACGAGTCACAGAGCAATTAACAAATGAGATTATTCAAATGATAAATTCATCAAAGTCCAAAGTGGTGATAACATATATAGGACAGAGTTCTCAGGAATTTTCTGGTGCGAAAACCCGATCGTTAGTCAAGTTCGATGAGATAGAGTAAAAGTATAATTATAATATGTAAATTAATGGTAGAATATAAAATATTGTTTAATTCACCTGCTCAAAACATAACGTGAGTATGGTATACCTTGTGGTAATGATTTAAAACTGATAGTCACTATTTATTTTTCAGAACTTCCATAAAAATATGTGGATGCAATATTCCAGCGAGCTGCAGATATAGATTCTGCAATTGAAAGATTGCGTTGTGAATTCAGTGATTTGAGTTGGGATGCACTACATTCGGCAAATTATGATATGAATATTTGATTTGATGTTGAGGAGGTCCGACGAATTTTGGAGCTCAGCAATAAATATGACTTTGGTGTAAAGTTTTGTAACAAATATTCCTATGGAGTCATTAGTTTGGATGAGTATTGCAAGCAGATGATTGAAGCAGAAATGATAAATTTTTTATCAGCCTTAATTGCATATTTACCAGGAAATATAATAGAAAAATATCAACTGAGAAAAGACGAGTATAGCTCAGATGGAGAAGAAGAGGCTACGTGTGAGAGTGGTGAGGCTTTGTAGTCTACATAGAAAATTATTTTTAGTATGTTTATATCAATATTCATTTTATGAATAAAAACAATATTGGAAGTATTTTTTTTATTTACTACTATATCATGATACATTCAAAAATATGAAGAAAAAAAAAAGATACATATTAATAAAATATTATGATAATCCAATCTGAATTGAACCATTGAGTGCACTATAGCTCAAATAGGCGTCGTGTGGTATAAGTGCATATACTTTCGTGTTTGTGGGAAATTTTGTCTTTCGGGTTTCGAACTCAATTTTGATGTCGACGGTGGATGACTTCATGGCATCAGGTTGATGGGACCAATCGATGACAGAAAGAGGATTATTCCGGATGCTTCCAATATCCATCATTGGTTCACTCATTGGCTTGTTGTAGTAACTGCGTTGGAAATTTTCATAAGCATAGTAGGCTGAAGAGTCCAACTTTTTATCGAAATCGAGATTCCAACGTTCGTATGGACATACTTCAGAATTCAAATATAAACGGATATTATTTATATTTGCATTAATAAACTTCGTCGCATCTTTTGAAATATTTTCGGAATGATCTGTCTTGGAATCCGATAATGATAAATCGAGGCCATTCGAGGCTATTGGTAGTTTTCACAGCCCATATGTCTGAAGCTGTATCACGAAGTGAAGGTAACTCATAAAGATCCCACATACGGTAGGCCATTTTGACTTTGGCACTACTATTTTTATTAATTCGGTTCAAGAGTTTCAATTTCTGGTAATCTTCTGGTACAATATGTCTGATTCTCCATTCTATTTTCGTGATCTCCAGTTCAGCATCGATATCGCTTATGAATGAATTTTTGAAGGATCGAGCTATAATCAGAATGAGTTCCTGCTTAACATTCAAAATACCTTTGGTGTAATCTTCAGCAAATCCCATAAGGTATTTTAGGGGTAGTTTACCGCTGAAAACATCACTTGCAGGATCCAGTATATCTTGTTTATTCTGATTGAGGCCCCAACCTATTGCTAGTAAACTATTCTCATGTGTTTTTCCGAATGATACCATAGTTTTCATTGTGGTTGTTATGCCAGGCTTTCGTACAACTGCAACTTGTTCACCACCCATTTCGTAGCAAATTTCATCGAACAGGAAAGCCAGAGCATTATTGGAAAGATAACATCGTTTGTTGGGCTCTGAAGGTGTGAATTTTCCCTCGATATAAATGTAGCTATCTGTTATATCGAGAATTAGATCTTAAAAATTGATGGGAATTCTGATTTCGTCCGAGTTCTTATAATATGGTGATCCATACGGCTTATATGTATACTCGTGCAAACTAATCAGGGAATGATCAAAAATTGGCTCTTCAAAAACTTCCAACATATCGCTTGTAGTAAAAGCGGCCATGTTTTATTTCTTTTTGGTATTCCTGATCTTCAAGCCAATTGATTACAGAAAGTTTAGATTACTAGAGCTGATGGTATATCTTGATTGTTTAGCGGGCTCACGTGAAATGAATCGTTTCATTATTTTTCTCTTGTTTATATCAGCATGATCATCAACCCCATTGTATATACACCGTTTTGGTTTCAATCGCCGGACATTATAACAAAACCCCATTGTATTTCCTCGGCAGATGTCAATATTACAATTTTTTCAACTCTAATTTTATAATTATTCTTTCACCATTGACCTCGATCAGATGCCCACGATCGTCCAAAATGCGCAGAGTAATGTTGTCGAGATATTGACGGCCTTCGGGCTTGATTGGCATATAAATTTTATTTCGTGGTTCCTTTGTGAGTTTGTATCCTGGCTCGACATCAATATCGAATTCGAAAATGCTGTGACATTCCTCACCATTCAAATATGCTCCAGAAGTGACGTTACAGTCCACACGGATTATTCTAACATTATTGATATTCACAGGTAATGTTGATTCATGTGTTTCACCGATACCAAAGACCTTAGGCTCGAATCCTAAAAGACCAGCGATAGAGTTTTCATGTAAGAGGTTGATGTGATATTTCGATCGCATTTCACATTTCAGAGTATTATTGTTTGCATGTAGGAGAAACACATCATCCATATCCTTTTCGGTGACATTTTCAGCCTGTTTCTCTTTAGATCTAATGGATCGCTGTATAACTTTATTGATTTCATCAATTTCATAAGCGCCAGATGGAATTTTAATGGTAATGGGTGGAGAATTGATTCGTTTTGAATAGCTTATCACATTATTCTTCACTGTAACATTGAAAAGTGATTTGTAGGAATAGAAACCATGTAAACCCAAACCATAACTGCTACTCGTATCCAATTCGACTGGTGGGTAAAAGTTAGCGCTCAACTCGCTTGAGTCTCCCGATAGCGAAAACGTTCGTGACATGACTGTTCAATTGCTAGTATTCCAGGACATTTTATTGCTGGAAACAGAAATGATACAGCATTCGTCTCTTTTTGGGTGGTGATGTTGAATGGGTGTCAACATCATTTCTTGCTACTACATTTACATCCATCACTTTACAATAGCAACAGAATATTTTTCGGGGTATTGGTCCATCATTCACATCAGATGAAGTATCAACATCATTATAATGCTCCTGGCAGTACTGATACTTTAAGACATCAATATCATTTTGAAGGTGTGGTGGTAGTTTATCCCACACTGACGCAATTTCTCCAGCAGCACATCCAATCAACACTTCTTTGGGTATATCAGAAAGTTGTTGTTTACTCATTTTATGCAAACTGCGTAGTCTAGAATATGCATTTAATGAATGCGATATCCTCTTGATGCTTTCTCTATCCTGAATAGGGGTTTCGTCCATAGTGGTTTACCGTATAGAAACTGCAGACATAAATGACCACACCACACTGTATTGAACTGCTGGTGTCGCTCATAGTTATAGTAAATTTCACCAGCTGGTTTTGTGCCACTGTGAAAATAACGAATCAGTTCTTTGGGGGGAGGTAAATTACCAAAGCTGTCATAGTATTGCACTGATCCTCCATTTTTCTATATGGCACCCAGTGTGTTCCTGGGCCGTATCGGTTATCTAAATTAATTACTGCGGATTCACATCGATGCGGTCCTGAAACTGGAAGATCGTCACGCATAAATACACCGCGAAAATTTAGAATTTTCATTTTCTTAGCAAAGAATTTGATGTCAATGTCAGAAAGAGCTCTCCGGGGTGGCGTTATAGGTTTTTTGAATTCTGATTCTTTAAATATAATCCTAGACCTTTGTGGTATGGTTTCAAATACATTCCTTTGCCACTTTTACCGATAGCAATAGCTTCCATGTACTTATTGTGGCGGTTTGACTCATTCAACTGGTCTCTACTAGCTCTCGCTGCTTGTACTGCTTTAGTTATACCTGCTGCTGCTCCAGTAAGAGTGCCAAGTGCTGATAACCCAGCAATTAGTGGTATGAGTGGTAGAATTCCACCAACTTTGGGAATTGGTATCACCCGAGGTGTACGAATTTAATTTTTTCCTCCTGCCTCTCTTGTGTATTTACGGGCTGCTTTCAGCGCGATTTGGGTGGCTTTTCTCAAATTATTTGCAACAAATTTACCTCCTCCTGCTTCATGTAAAACATCTCGCACATTTCTTACAATACCAGAACCGAAGGCTACTACTTTTCTGATATTTTTTGCTTTTTTCTTCTTAATTTTTCTCATAGCTCGAATATTCCTCTGTTTACACGGTTTAGTTGACTCGCATCCCATACCAAATCGACGCTTTCCCTTCATTATATTTGTAACCAACCAAGCAGAACCTTTCTCTCCAAGAGAAGCGTTTTTGTCTTTGAATCTGCTCCAAGCAGCTTCTTCAAGCTTCTGGTCTGCCTTGTGCCTACTGTCGAGATCCGAATTCAGTGAATAAGCAATATCGTGCTCCTTGCATGCGAAATCTAGTATATTTATGCCGGGATCTCCTCTTGCCAACCTCTTATGTAATCTTGTTCCAGGACCACAGTACTGATAACCACCAGGTAGATGCAACTCAATGGGTAGTTTATTGATTAGAGAATTAACCAAACCTCTACCGCCCACTTGTTTACGTTTACAACCTTTCTGACTGATTTTTGTCATTTAAATAAAAGATTCAGCAAAGCACTGCCTTTATATAGTCTCTAGCTGTCGTACAATGCGCATTGTGAAACAAAAACAAGAGTTTAAAATCGATAATTTTGACGAAAAAGTAAATGATGGACTGGGGAGGCACAGTGAACGACGCCATGGATCTCTCATCCCATTATCAATTAGGGGTCTAATTATTGGACCTTCGAATTGTGGGAAGACAAATGTGATGATTTCTCTACTAACTCACCCACTGGGATTGCGATTCGCGAATGTGTATGTTTATTCAAAATCTCTATATCAACCTAAATATGAATATTAACGAGGAGTGTTGAAGCCGATTGAAGGATTAGGATTTTATACTTTTGGAAATGTCACGTCTGGAATAGTAGAACCATCAGAGGCTAAATCTGATTCGGTATTCATCTTTGATAATGTTATGTGTGAAAAGCAAGATGTTATTAGAGCATATTTTAGTATGGGTTGCCATAAAAATGATGACTGTTTTTATCTAGCCCAAACATATTCCCGTGTTCCGAAGCAATTGATCAGAGATAATTCAAATTTCATTGTAACATTCAAACAGGATGACATCAATCTCAACCACATTTTTTCTGATCATGTATCGCCAGATATGACGTTTAGGCAGTTTCAAGATATGTGTGCGAAATGTTGGAATGACAAATACGGATTTCTAGTTATCGACAAAGATAGAGAACTACAAGAAGGTCGTTACCGTAAAGGGTTTGACAATTTCATATATCTCTGATGTTTTTTAGATATTCGGCTCAATCTGAAGTTGAACAGGTCAGTGATACGTTAGCATTCAAAACGTCAATACTATGGACGAACAAAGAAGCGATGAAATAGATCTGAAGCGAAAATTAATTGAGGCAATGGAGGCAGTTCGAAAAAAATTTAAATACATTAAGAATAACCGCATAAGCGACCAAGTGGCACTTTCAAAAATATATGAACCAATAATCGAACCACTGAACAATATATCATCTAATACGTCTAAAACAAATCCTTTACCGGTGCTGAGCCACTCAAAAAAAATTACCAAACCCATAGAGAGTAGTACCCCTCTCTCAAAATTTAATTTTATGGAAAGTGATGACAGAGATATGAAATTTAATGCTGAAGAAACATCGATAATGTATATACCATCATCCTCAATGGTAACCACAGATCTCGAATCACCAAAGGTAGCGGACAGTGATGGCGAAGTCTCCAGCCATATTGAAAAGTTGTCATCTGGAAATTCTTCATATGATACGATATTCGGTGTTCGGTTAGACCCCATTACGAATAAGCTAAAAATGGGCGCTTCCAATGTAGACTTTATTGAAGGAAAAATTGTATTCAGTAAAGATGGTAGGACTATTTGAACTTACCAAGGTACATCCAAATTATATATGTTGATATTCATGAAAGTACCTCCGGGAAATATGTCTACTACTGAACTGAATACATATGGTGACATACTCAGATTAACAAAAGCAGCATATAAAAATCACGACCGAGCACAGGGTTTATTACCTAATAAATGGAAGAAATATCAAAAAATAATCACGCCATTATTATCTACAGACAACACAGTAGAAAACCTTTCTATAGGAGGTGCTGGAATAATGAAAATACCGTCCCGAAAACTATTTGGTGGAAGCAAACCCATAAGTTACATTTATTGGAATAGCTTGGATGAATTAATCGACAGGCTTCGACTCCTTTGGAGTTCAAAAATGGTTGGACATACAGGGCATGATAATGAAATATTATCAATAATAGAAGAATTGCGCGAAGATGGCATAATTTACTGAAGGTGTATGTATATTATTTCCTGAGTGTGTGAATTATGTTCATTCTTCTGAAGATATTCCAACGATGAATAACACAATCGACAAATTTGGTCGCAGACGGGGTGGTGTAAAGGTAATTGTTGGAAGATCAGGAGTTGGATGCATTCTCACACCAGATGGAAATTATAATATTCAGAATAAACGTTTGTGGAATATTGGTGAACCCTCCGACATGAAAGATGCTACCACTAAGGGCTATGTTGATGACCACATAAAAGAGACTAAGAGGTTGACCCTGTCCGCTGTGCAAGAATCAGTATCATCCGTAATTCATGAAGCGAGAGCATATCTTGATTCCAAAATTACTGAACTCAGATTTGTCATCGGCAAGAAGTCGGATACCTCAAACGAGCAAATTTCCAAACTGGAGCAGCTAATCCATACTTTAGAAAAGCGAATCGTTAAAGTAGAACAGTCAACCAAAGCTCCACCTAAACACTGGAGGACTGGGCAATTAGCTTTACCGCCTTCCTGGGAACCGACTTCCGTCATAGAGAGTTGAAATGAGTGCAGCTAAAAGGCAAGTTGTTGAGGAACTGCATAGGCCAACTCGACGAAATTTTCCACGAAGGAAGACCATAATTAAAGGGTTTTCAGATTTGTGGCAGATGGATCTGATGGAGATGCAGCCATATGCAAAATAAAATAAGGGTTATAGGTATATCCTCATCGTAATAAACTGTTATTCAAAGTTTGTATGGTCGAGACCGCTGAAAAATAAAACTGGAAAATCCGTTACCGCAGCTATGGAGAGCGTGTTGAAAGACGCAAAGTACACACCGAAGAACTTGCAATCCGACCAAGGAACTGAATTTTATAATACAATATTTTCCTCGCTGATGGTGAAACACCATATCAATCATTACTCAACATTCAGTACCAAAAAAGCGGCAATTGCGGAACGAGTTATTAGGACATTGAAAAGTTGGTTGTATAAGGAGTTTTCAGTTCAAGGGCATCACAAGTGGTTGAAAATTCTTCCGCATATTACGGCTCAGTACATCAATAAAATTCACAGCAGCATTGGAATGAAGCCTGTTGAAGTGACATCATCCACGAAATTGAATTTGTATAAACACGCCAAAATACATGCGAAATATAAAAAAGGTAAATTCAAAATAGGAGACATTGTTCGAATAAGCAAGTACAAGCGCATATTCGATAAAGGTTATACAGCAAATTTCACAACTGAACTTTTTAAAATTGTTAAGGTAAATAGTACAATGCCTGTAACCTATGAGCTTGAAGACATGGATAAGAAACCAATAAAAGGCTGTTTTTATGATATGGAGTTGAGTAAAACGAAGCAGCCCGATATTTACTTGGTGGAAAAAATTTTGAAGAGGAATCATGAAAAAGTAATGGTGAAATGGCTTGGGTTTCCCAACGACAAAAACTCATGGATTGATAAAAGATCGATCATATAATTGAATATCTGTATTTTTTCATCAAATAGCCATGAACTGATATTTACTCGATATGTGAATTTTATGAGTTATCTATTTATAGTGAAATCGATGATATAATGTTTCTCTCATTACTATGGATGAATAAAAAATAAACAATAGTCGGTGCATTTTTTTTATTTTTCATTAGTAAAACAAAGTGATTATTGATGTTCAATCTCTTCATAGATGTATCTCCTTATTGGAACCACATGGATTTTCCTTAACTCTTCCCGCTCGGCTCTCTGATCTTCGTTCAAACACCAGCATTTGAGCAGATGGTCTATTCTGTCTTTGAAAAAAAAACCGACACATTCACATAATGTCAACCCCGTTCGACACTGTTTGCATAGATTTTTCCAACAGTCTGTTTGGTACTGTCACAATTTGTGCATCGCTGGAAATCCAAGGTCTCCTCTGCTCTGCAATCCCTACACTCTTCTCTAATGATACTAAAGTTTGTAGTGTCCATTCTTTCACCACACTTTCGGCATTCCGTCCAAAAACCGAACCGTTTCGTTACTTTTTTTGGAGTCTTCGGAGGGTTTATTCTTACACACTCTTGACACAATCCAGTGCAGGTAATGATAAAACTAGGAGGCCATGCAATGTCACAGTTGTGACATGACAAATTTTTATCAATCACTAATGGATACACTGCAATTTTTGGTTTAGAATCCCACTCTCTTGATGTCGACATATCTAGAAACGATGAAACTTGTGTGCTTCAAAAACTTGAATAGAATGATTCGCCTCATTCATCGACCCTCATTATATACAATCCGATAACCCCTCCACCTAGGTATCCTCCGAAGGCCTTGAAGTCCAGTGACCTTCATGTCGAGTGACTTTCAAATGACATTTGAGCACTGAGTGACCTTCGAATATGTAGTGACCTTCGAATATGTAGTGACCTTCGGATATGGAGTGACCTTCGAATATGGAGTGACCTTCAAATATGTAGTGACCTTCGAATATGGAATGATCATCGAACAACACCAAACGATCTTCAAATCTCAAATGACCTTCGCATCTCAAACGACCTTCGAGCAACGGGTGACCTTCGAATTGGAAATGACCTTCATCCCCTCACAGTCTTGGAAAAAACCATATAAGGAGAGGACGAATACCACCTCTGCATCAGTTTCATTGAAATATCAGAGTAGTTAGTATTGAAATGGCAGCTCAACAAAATCAGAGAATGAGTGTGTTACGGGACCTAGTGGCTATCGATATAAATCATGTCGAAGAAGATGCAGAAGTGGACGATGACATAGCTGAAGGAGTTGCAGCAGTGGACGAAATAGCCGAAGAAGTTGCAGCAGTGGAAGTTGTTGAAGCAGATGTTGTGGCAGAAGGTGGTGCTATTGCAGTTGCCGATAACGATGATGATGGTGCTAGTGAGGATGAAGGGGTATATGAAGATGATTCTCATGTAGATGGTGACTACAGGTGCGTTTTCAAAAATATAAACAGTGTGAGGGATGTCGGCAGAAATGTGTATTGTTCTCTAATTTCATGCTGGATAGTGGTAACAACCACCGAGAATCATAAGGTTCTATGCCACAAGTGCTTCATGATGTACAGTGAGTTAGTCGATAGTGGATACTATAACAATATAGATCTACATTATAAAACGGACTTCAATAATATTCCTGAATACGACTGTGTGGCTTGTGCCAAGTGCGCCTAATTGACACTTGCCTGTTCTGTAACGCCAATTCTAAAAAGACATAATTTTACAGATTGATTGCGAATTCCCGATTACTGGAATACGGCCCTGCAGACAGTTCCAGTGATGTGCCTCGGTGTAGAAGTGTTTCTGTTCAGGAATACGAACCGCCGGATGACATCAGCGATTGTTCGACAATTGAATTGGACTGGAATTTACCAGATCAAAGCCATTGGTGGTGTCCGATGCAATTGTCTGATGAAGATGGCGGGGAAGAGGTTATCCGAATGGAAGAAGATTCATGCGATTGGACTTGAGTCGGGGTGTTTATGTTACATTTGTATGATATATAACAGAATAATCGGGAAAAAGAATGAAATATATATTTTAAATGAACTTATGTTTTATTCATTTGACAATCAATATCATGGCGGGGAAGAGGTTATCCGAATGGAAGAAGATTCATGCGATTGGACTTGAGTCGGGGTGTTTATGTTACATTTGTATGATATATAACAGAATAATCGGGAAAAAGACTGAAATATATATTTTAGATGAACATATGTTTTATTCATTTGACAATCAATAGCTTGATAGTGAATAATAGCTCAAAAAATATTCAAGTGGTATAAATACTACTAGCGTGTACATTTCAAAGAAATATGAGAAGTTATGTTCAGAAGCTGTGTTTGGAAATGTCTGATGTCACTAACTACACATGTGAGATTGTTTAAATACTCTGAAATTTCTACTTTCTGTTGCAACATATTTTCAGACACATATGTAAAACATATTTGCTGGGTGTATTTCCACTTCAAAATATACTTTCAAAGTGTGAGATATATATTTTATCATAAAAAAATGTATGTAATACATTAAAATGAATGTGATAAGCCCAACTGTGCAACAGAATGTTCAATGAAAAACTAGTGCGCATCCATTTATTCCAGCTATAGTTGGTACTTCAGCAAAATTTGTTGTGATGTATATAAATTGTATTAAAATATGACCAAAACCTTCAACTGCGCATACATTTTTACCCCACATTTTAAAATAGCTTCATTTTGGTTCAATACGCAAACGGGAGTTTATACAAATGCGTAGTAATGAAAATTAATTTTCCGAACACTCCCCTGTTGTGAAAAATGCTCTCAGTTACACTTTATATCTTTCTTGAGTATTTTAGTTGGTTGGGGAGGGTTATTCCTTTAGAAATTGTGATTTTTTCTCTAGCAACCATGTAGTATAATACATAACGGAAGTAGTGAATCCAACTGCGCATCTATATATTCATTAAAAAACCTGTGCGCATCCGGTTTTCCAGTCTTGAAAACATTTTCAGTACAGATATGTAATAGAATCATCGACATGTATGGTAGTATGGTTAATGCCACCCACTGCGCATAACTTTTCTCTTTCACTTTCCTAAAAGTTCAGTTTTGGTCGCATACCTAAACCAGTTACCTGAGTTGTGCGCAGTTGGTTCGCCCTCCCCCCCACACCCCCCCTAAATGAGAACATACCAACATATACTTAAATTTAATTTATTTTATACACATTCAAATATTACATGATAATATTTATTCTAATAATTACAATAACAAAAACCAAATATGTATACAAATACTATATCCCCCTCCCCCTTCCTCTTTAATAAAAAAACACAATCCTTTATTTACAATCTATTACATATACGAACACTAACATGTACTTAAAATTTAAACTATCCTATGGAAAATATACATTCAATTAGTATTAGATACTTAACTATCTTAATTCTATATATATATATATATATATATATATATATATATATATATATATATATATATATATATATATATATATGTAGGTGTGTTTACATGTGTATATGATCCTCTTTTCCAATTCCCTCGATAATTGTGTTTTGTATAATATATATATATATATATATATATATATATATATATATATATATATATATATATATATATATATATATATATATTATACAAAACACAATTATCGAGGGAATTGGAAAAGAGGATCATATACACATGTAAACACACCTACACACACACACACACACACACACACATTCATTTCTCCATAAAAACTCCAACCTTTTTCTGCAACAATTTAAGTCGTCTGCTCTCTCGATTGAGTGAGAACTGCGACTTAATTGCCTTGGTCTTCAGCGTTGGCAAACTTTGCCTAAGCTGAATACTTTCACCCGTAATTCGTTGCTGGCGTCCGTCGAGCTCTTCCAGTTGTCTTTTCAACTCCTCCTTTCGATTTTTAATTTCATCTAGCTCCGTATCGTACGCCAGCAACGATTTCTGAGCGTCAGAGACCTTTGCAGCAGCTTCTCGATGTTCCAGACATGCTCGGGCTTTTTTGTTCACAAAATCCGAAAAAACGCATACAATTTTCCTATCTTGTTCTTCCGCATTTTGTGACCAAACACTGCCATCACTTCTACCACTTCCCAAAATTGGTGATCCCGGTGAACTTCTACCAGAAAACACTGCAGATTGATTTACCGATCAATTCGGAGAAGTGAAACCAACGGATTGTTTTGCTGAGAGAGGACTCGCAAGTGACCCACTAGACACCGAAAATTCGTTGGAACCGGCTCCGTCATTTTTTAGGGTAGTTTCCTTAGTCACCTGTTTTTTTTGGGAGAGTTAACCGGGGTCGATGATTTCATTACACTTCCCTCTCTTCCCAAAATTGACGATGACGGTGAACTAGCTCCGGAAGATAAAACTACCGTTGGAATTTGACTACCGACGGATTCTTTCGATGTCTGAGGTCTTGTGAGTAGTCCTCTCAGCAACGGAAATTCGTTGGACTCATCTTCATCACTATTCGTGGTAGACATCCTTTGTTTTTTGGGGGAGTTTACCGGTGTCGATTCTTTCCTTTTGGAAGACATATTCAACGATGAAGGACCCGCTTCATCGTTGCTTACGTCTTCACATATGGTAACTGAGGTGGAGTGAAGCCCTTGATGTCCGCGAAATATCGTGCCATTTCTACATCACCGAATTCTTGCATATCTGCCACCGATAAGCTAGAATAATGGAAACTCGGTATGTCTGTTTCGTGAAAGCCTTCAAATTCCAAATGATTCGATTGGTCGGTTGCTGTTTGTTCGGGTTTCTGTATTCTAATATCACTCAATATATTTATTTTTTGGGTCGAACAACCAGCAACCGAGTCTTTATTTTTTTCAACTACCGCGTCTTTATTTTTTTCTATTTTCATTGCGCTTAGGCATGCAAACGTTGCCAGCATATTGACTACCGACTTTCCACTATCCTGATAATTGAAACTTTTATTACCTTCCATTTCAGTTAATCCAAATCACACCACTCTTTCACAATAATAACAAATGCACAAACGACTCAGAACTTTATCAACGGGAAGAACAGGGTACAATGATGCATCATTCCACCCTCTAGTTTGAGTAACCTCGCACATCCCCTACTCCGAAATTGTACAGAGTATGCGCACAGGTGAAGATATTGAAAAGAGACCACTACAAGGCCAAATTCTTTTGGGTCACCTTCATGCACCCTGATCGTTCAAAGCTAAGGAATGCGGTACAGGTACCCACGCCTCGCTACCTGCTGCTAGACAAAATAAGGAATGCGGTATAAACTCGCATTCTTCAAGACTAGACCACTCAAACACATTATGGTCGATAAGGACCTAAGGAATGTACATCGGTACAGTTTTTTCAAAACATTAACTACAATGAGACAATGGAATGATATTTTGTTATTTATTATGTCCCTTCAGTCTATACATACACGTTGAATATATCTGTACATTAAATATGTTGATGCTATACAATATATTTTGAATATTTTATGCTCCACTATGAAATTAACATAAATGAGTATAAATAATTCGGAAAGTTAATTTCATTATCGAATATTCATGCTTCGAAAATTGTGTTTTTCCTTTCGATATGAGATATTTCTGGATTATTCTCCAACATATAAGTGGGACCGTTTTTCAGTACCTTCTATATCAAAATGTAGGTTGGTAAAAAAAAAGGAATTCAAATATATGTTATATTGTAATTATGCCTTAATCTACGCAGTCCCTTATCGGGTCACCTTGAGATAACGGCTTCCCATAAATCCAATCCAATCAGCAGAACAGATACTCTTTGTTATTTTAAGTCTGCTGCTGATGAAGCTACTTGGAATACATAAAAAGACCCTGCGAGGTCAAAAGTTAGTTAGTTGATTTTGATATTCCAACCAAGTAGTTGTGATTATTTTGTAATAAAGTTTTTAAAGTATTTGTGTTTTTTAAAAAGATATATTTGAAAGATCAAATATAACAATTGGCGCAGTCGGTAGGATCTGAAAAACGTTACTAGAACACGGAGACACCCCAACTAGTAGCGGCGGATCCCTATCCCTCAACAGAAGACGAACCGAAACCCCCAGAGGAGTCAACACTCGAAGAGCAGCGGAAGGAACACCTGGTGAAGCCCCTAGCTGAACGACTTCGAGAACAAGACGAATCAGAATGAACATCATACTATTGTAAGACAATTTTGAATCAACTCGTTTATATTTGTTTGCAATTAACCAATAATCATACTGATTGATTATTTCTAGTTGAACAATATTGGTAATTGTACAGCCAATTACCGTGTTGGAAAAGTCGTACTGTTCGACTATTTCAAAGTTTGATTTACCTGTATCCAATAAGTTTATTTAAAATGGCTGAAAATAACCAAGATAGAGATAATCAGCCTAGACCTGAACATGAAGGCGATGCAATTGAGCCGTATAAATTATCTGAAGTGTTTTCTTTAGTGCCTGAGTTTGAAGGAGACCAAATTTTTTTGAACACCTTTTTAAATGCATGTGACTGTGCATATCGCATGGCCACAGTGGACCAACGAGTTCTATTAGTGATTCACATAAAGAATAAACTTAGAGGTAGAGCTGCACAACTAATAAGTTCTAGGAACCCTGTAACCTACCATGAAATTAGACATCTTTTAACATTATATTTTGGTGACGCTCGTGATCTCACTTCATTAATTCACGATCTTCAACATATTAAACAACTACCTAATGAATCACCTATAACATTTTTCAATCGTCTGCAAGTCCACAATGCCAAAATGCACTCCTGCATTCAAAAATCCGGTCTTACTGTAGAACAGAAAACCGCTCAATGTGGTCTTATAGAGACTATATCATTAAACACACTTTTAACCGGTCTTGAACCTCGAATAGGTCAAATAATCCGTGCTTCCAACCCTGGAGACCTACTTGAAGCCCACATCAGAATTAGGAGAGAAATGCAACTTTCCTATTTCGAAAATCAAAAATCTGAAAGACCAAATCAGCCACGTTCTCAACAAATGGTTAGGAGGAATCAACCACCCGCATTTCAAAGAACTTGTCACTCTTGCGGTCGTGTAGGTTATATTTCCACTGAATGTCGAGTAAGACAGCAGAGAATTCCACCCCAAAATCCTCCTCAAAATTTCAATCAGAATTATTCAAGACAACCAAGTTCCCAATATAACCAGAACTTCTCGAGACAACAGAATCCTCAACCTAACCAACAATACAATAAACCTCAAACGAATCAACCCCAGTTTCAACTCCAATTTCGACCCCAATCCCAAAATAACCAAAACCAATATCGACCACCGGTGATCCAAAGAAATCCAAACGTTTCAGAACGTCCTAACCAACAAAGAGCTCACTTTATGACATACGAAAATCAGGATTATCATACAGGTGATAATCAAGATAATTATTCTGCTAATTATCCTCAAACCGATGATTATTATCCTAGTGACAACGATTATGATTACTATACTGATAGTAATCAATATTATCAAAATGACACACTGGAACAATCACAACCTCCAGAAGACCCTTCTACATACCAGGATTTTCTGTCACTCTCGAATACAAACCACCCACCGAATCAATTCCAAATGAGCAACAACCAATCAGTCGATCCCATGTACGAAATCCAAACCCAAATTCAGTCATTGAACATTCAAGATTATCACCCAGATCTGAACTTCCCGGAACAGAGTTTCATATGAGTTCATTATTTTCTATGAATTCGAAGAACCTTTACTACATCAAAGACGCTTCGAATACTTTTAGAATTCTCATCGATACTGGTGCAGGTATATCCATTTTTAAACCCAAAACATGTGAAAAATATTCCTATAGATTCCCTGAGAATGTCACTATACAAGGCATTACTGATCAGAAAATAACTGTCAATGAATCCACTTTGATTGATTTTAAACCAAAAGACCCACACAAGGTATATATTTATAATTTAGATATTGACTTTGATGGCCTACTCGGATCTGATTTTTTAGAACATTATAACTGCATAATAGATTTGAAAAACAAACAATTAGTAACAAATTTCAAGACAGTTCCATTATTCAAAGTTCCAGAAGAAAATCAACTAGATCCCAATCATATTGAAAAACCAAACCGAATTAAAATTGAACCCCGCATGGAACGAATTTTTAAATTGAGTTGTGACCTTAGGAATACCGACGCTATACTGCTAGCGGAAGAAAAAGAAAAAGTTAGACTTCCTAACGCCTTAGTAAAAATCGACGAAAATGGTACATTCTATACTTCTATAATAAATACGAACGCCATACCCAAATTAATTGATTTTTCGGAAATAAAATTACAACCCTTTCCAGCCGAAGAATATTGAATATGAACCTAACATATCCCCAAAACACGCACCCAGTAAATCGAATCCTAGAAATTAAAAATCAACTGAGAACTGAACACTTGAATGAAGAAGAGGATCAATTGATAACTGATTTATGTCTTCAGTACGAAGATATTTTTTATTTAGAAGGAGACAATCTCACATTTACCAACGAGATAAAACACGGTATAGAAACAAAGGATGCTAGACCAGTTTTTACTAAATCCTACAGGTACCCACAGGTACACAAAGAGGAAGTAAAAACCCAAATCTCCAAAATGCTAAATCAAGGCATTATTCAACCATCGATTTCGCCTTGGTCGTCACCTGTTTGGGTTGTACCCAAAAAGCTAGACGCCTCAGGAAAACAAAAGTGGAGAGTGGTCATCGACTACAGAAAACTCAACGAGTTGACTGTAGATGATAAGTATCCATTGCCAAATATCTCTGACCTTTTAGATCAGCTTGGAAAGTGCCAGTACTTTACCACGCTCGATCTGGCTTCAGGATTTCATCAAATCGAAATTCAACCAAATGACATTCAAAAAATAGCATGTTCTGTTGACAATGGCCACTATGAATTTGTTCGTATGCCATTTGGTCTGAAGAATGCTCCCTCTACTTTCCAGCGAGTAATGGACAACATTCTCCTGGGCATACAAAACGAACGATGTCTCGTCTACATGGACGACATCATTGTTTATTCCCCTACCATCCATGAGCATATAGCTAGACTCACCGAAGTGTTTAAAAGACTTCAAAAAGCCAATTTAAAGATTCAGCCAGATAAGTGCGAGTTCTTGAGAAAAGAAGTTGCCTATCTTGGACATGTGATCACCCAGGACAGAGTTAGACCAAACCCTTCAAAGATAGAATGCATTCAAAATTTTCCCGAACCAAAAAACCAAAAAGAAATTAAATCCTTTTTAGGTTTAGCCGGTTATTACCGACGGTTCATATACAACTTTGCCAAAACTTCAAAACCCCTTACACGATTATTACAAAAAGACACCCCTTTCAATTTTGACACTGAATGCAAACGATCATTTGATGAATTAAGGAATGCGCTTACATCTAGCCCAATTCTCATCTACCCGAACTTCGAAGAACCATTTTTATTGACAACTGACGCGAGTGCCTTTGCTATTGGAGGAATTTTGTCTCAAGGACCTATTGGCAAAGATCTCCCAATAGCCTATGCGTCCAGAACCCTCTGTAACGCTGAGTCGAAGTACTCTACAATTGAAAGAGAACTTCTTGCCATTGTTTGGGCAGTAAAACATTTTCGCCCTTACCTCTTTG
The DNA here is from genome assembly GCA_944452925.2 of Chrysolina oricalcia. Classification (NCBI taxonomy): domain Eukaryota; kingdom Metazoa; phylum Arthropoda; class Insecta; order Coleoptera; family Chrysomelidae; genus Chrysolina; species Chrysolina oricalcia. The sequence continues at coordinate 38,633,201 of OX101825.2, forward strand.
GAAGAAAGTTTTAACTTGTCACTGACCATAGACCTCTCACCTGGCTCTTTTCAATAAAAGACCCCGGAAGTAGATTGGCACGTTGGCGACTCAAACTTGAAGAATATGATTACGAGATAGAATACAAACCCGGCAAAATAAATAAAAATGCCGATGCTCTATCCCGCATTAAAGTTAACCACTTCAAAAGGAATGTGCAAATTTTCAAAAGAAAATTTCTATTCTCACATCCAACACTGACGAAAGTGAGAAACTAGATAACCCTGAAGAAACTGAAAGCGAACCTGAAGAAAAACGAAAGTCAAAAGGAAAGTCAAGAAGAAAATGAAGGAGAAAACCCTGTAGAAAAACCTGAAATCCCCGTGGAAACTATTCAAGAAGAATACGAAAACTTCATGAACCTTTATAAAACTAAATCGTTGATCGATTATTCCAAAGTGGAATTCGACAATTCTCAACTACTTGATAAACATCATAAAAATATTGTTAGTTTTTTTTTGGCAAAATAAACTAGACGCAATGCATTATGAAATCATTGAAGATTTTTTCGGAGAACATCCCGATTTTCATCATGATAAAGTTAATATACTTGCCAGTAAATCGGTCAAAAATAGGAAATACTTCATCGTCCCTCTTCCGTATGACCCTACAACTGTCGTACAAACTTTATTTTACATCATTTATTCATCCCAAAATGAATTCAATTCCCAAGAAGTATATTCAATTGAGAATAATCTGGAATTACCTATATTGGAAATATTCTCATTTATATTTGCAGATAAAGACATAAAGTTGAAAGTCTGTCAAAACATAACAACAACCCCTGATGCAGACCAGATCCCTATAATCTTAGATCAGAGTCATCTAGGAAAAACTAACTTACACCGTGGCATCAATGAAACGGTTAGACGAGTTAGAGAAAAATATAATTGGCAAGGACTTGTGGAAGACGTTGAAAATTTCGTTAAGAAATGCGAAATTTGTCAAAAAGTCAAAATTTGCCGAAAAAACCTCAGTACACCCCTTGTCATCACTGAAACTCCAAAAACTTGTTTCGAACGTATTAACGTTGATATTTTTGAAGTTCCAACTAAATACTACGTACTGACAGTAAGAGACGAGTTAACTAAGTTTACTCAAACTTATTCTTTGGAAGATAAAACTACAAGATCTGTTGTAAACACCCTACTTATTTACTTCCAACATTTTGGTGTACCTTTGAGAATTCATTGCGACTTCGGTCGTGAATTCACTAGTCAAATGATGAAAGACCTTTGTACCTTATATGATATCAAAATGACATACTCTAGTGTTAACCACCCCCAGTCTAATGGATCTATAGAACGATTCCACGCGACATTCGCCGAAATGATGCGTGCTCATAAAGCAGAAAATCCCGACGAACACCCATTGAATGTTTTACCTTATGCTGTCATATGTTATAATAACACAAAAAATAAAACACACGGTTTTACCCCTCAAGAGTTAGTATTTGTACATACAGCTAGCAGACCTGCAGAGACGGTCTACAATCAAAAAGAACTCATCTCAAAATATGTTAGGGACCTAAATAATAAAATGTCATTCTATTATAAAGCTGCTAGAGCCAAGACAGATAGACAGAAAGAAAAAGCAAAAATTAGATTTGACCGAACGGTATCCGAAACTATCCCCGATTACAAAGTAGGAGACAAAGTTTATGTAAAAGAGTCCCAAATTTCAAATAAACTTGAAAACAAATTTAATGGACCTTTCGAAATTATAGAAATCTACCCAAATTCCGCAATATTAGTAAATTGGAAAATAAAACTAAAGTCAATTTTGATAGACTGAAACCCTTTCACGAAGATTAATTTCTTTCAGGACACTCCTGCTGTCATCAACAGCCAATTCCCAATACACCATTGAACAAGTTAATAGCTCAATAGGAGTTTTCTTCCATGAAGAAGGAACCCTCAAAATATCCAACGAAAAATGGACCCTTTTGGTCTACAAAGACTTATCATCTATCAAAGAAGCTTTAGACAATAACGATAAAATTTTAGAAAATTTGATATATTTTCTCGAAAAAGATGAACCCAGTATAATATCATTCAAAGCTCAAGTAAAGACACATATCAGCCTCCTTAGTCAAATATCAGATTCATTACGACTAAAATATAGAGAAATCTTCGCTGATACTGGAAGTTTCGAAAAAAGGACCAAACGTGGCCTAATAAATGGTGTTGGCACATTTTGGAAAGCCATCACAGGAAATCTTGATGCATCTGATGGTGAATACTTCACAGATTGCATAAATAAAATCAGTCAAGACGAACATCAAATTGAAAACCTTTTGAAAAACCAAATTTCGGTTACCACCTCCGTTATCAAGAGTATCAATTCAACTATTCAAAAACTACAGATTGATGAAGAAACATTCAACCAGGATATCAAAGAAATTGAAAAAACCCTAATGGATATGTCAGATACCTTGGCATTCTATGAAGCACAAGTAAAAGCCCTCGAAATATGTGAATCACTCATGGAAAGTTATTTGTTCCTTGAAAATGCCATTGATGATATTACAAATGCGATCACTTTCGCTCGCCTAAAAATTATTCATAATTCAATTATAACCTCAATAGACTTGGCCTTTTCCCTTCGGGAAATATCGCAAACACTCAGCAAAAACAAATTGCCTTTACCAACAAATCTTGGATATATTGCTCAATATTTTGAACTTATTGAATTGCAGGCATTTCAAACAGATCATAAAGTAGTATTTGTTTTGAAAATTCCACTCGTGGAACATGAAACATATACCCTTTATCACTTGTACCCAATACCGATTTTGGATACTCGAACAGGACTTCATCATATTTTATTAGCTTTTCAAAAATTCATTGCGCGTGACGATGATTCAATGTTGTACATTTCTCTTCGGAATTTAGAAAATTGTAAAGTGATCCAACGCGACGAGCGAATCTGTTCCGAAGTGCTTCCGTACCCAATCGACAATAACGCCATTTGTGAAGCCCAACTTCTCAAACAAGTTTTGAAAATCCCAGAATCCTGTCAATCAACATTGATTTACGCAAAGGACTACAATGTTCAGGAAATCTCCCAAAATTTATGGTTGATTTCTATATCTGATCCGCTACCAGTCACGATCAAATGTGTCAACAGAGAAGTGATTACAAAAATCATAGAATCCAACTCTCTCCTGAAACTTCAGCCTGAGTGCAATGCTTATATTGGAAATATCAGAGTTTATTCGAAATACTTTTTCGACGAACTCAAAAACATCACGTATAAAAATCATGCAGTTCAAATTCCATATCAATGTTGTGAGCACCTACCGAAGAAATCAAAACTCCCGGAACTCAAGCCGCTTAAACTCAGTAAACTAAATACCGAGGACCTTAGTATTGCTGAACATAAACTGAACCAATACTCTGACGATTTGGATAAATTGATCAATGAAACCTTCGTAAACAAACATATTTCCTGGTTTACGTATTTCACGATCGCCCTTATTGTCTTAGTGATTATTTTTTATACCTCCATTAAATGTCGCCGAAGGAAAGGAATTAGAATTGGAATCACCTCGTCAACCGACGATCATCCACCAAGACCACCAAGAACATCCCTCAGAACCCTTTCAAGATTCATCCCTAGAAGAAGACCCAGCGTCCGAATAGGAGAACCAATTGAAGAAGATGTCGAATTAACCTCTAGTTTTGATAAATCTATTGCTTGATAAAAGTTGCTGCAAAGCACCAACTTTTCTTTGAAAAGGGGAGTTGTTATATTGTAATTATGCCTTAATCTACGCAGTCCCTTATCGGGTCACCTTGAGATAACGGCTTCCCATAAATCCAAGACGTAGAATCAGCAGAACAGATACTCTTTGTTATTTTAAGTCTGCTGCTGATGAAGCTACTTGGAATACATAAATAGACCCTGCGAGGTCAAAAGTTAGTTAGTTGATTTTGATATTCCAACCAAGTAGTTGTGAATATTTTGTAATAAAGTATTTGTGTTTTTTAAAAAGATATATTTGAAAGATCAAATATAACATATATGATATGAAGTGTATCAAATTATTTGTTCAACATCTTCGTGAAAACCCAATTGTGAATCAAATATTCCTCTTTCACGCTATCGGACATAAAAAACAAAGTAACTAAAATATGTGAAATGAAGCGTAGCAAATGATTAGTTTAAATATTCGTAAAAACAGTTATATAACCTATTGCGAATTGGAACTTTTTCACGATATCAGATAAATAATATATAATTTGTTCTAATGATAGTTAACGATTTGTGTTCACTTATTTCGACTTATTCTGTTTCCAGTAATGAGATCAGTAAATCCAAATTGATGTCAGATTGTGAATAATTGTTCATTGCCGATTCCACAATGTTTGAACACCATAACAGATTCTGTTCGGGGTCCGTTCGATAAAATTCAATATCGTTATGACCCCACGGCAATGTTTTTGTGGTATTGGGTATAATAAACCGCTTGTCATCGTGGTGTGACAAAGCAACTTTATTTTTCATTTCAGTGAATATGTCATGAGTATCACTTTTGAAACTATTCATTTTTCTAAGTATACAACCACCCTTCTCAACAATATTTTTGTAGTCACTTTTATGTAATTGTTTGACAATGACTGACTTTTTGACACCTTTGGCTTTCTTTAATTCATTTTTAACCGACTGAACGAAGTAAGCTTTGGCCCCAGTTCCATAAAAACTGATAATGTGATCATTGGGAAATTCATCTTTCATATTCCCCAGAATAGGTTTTGTTACGGGAATGCCAATATCGTTTTCAATGTTATAATTGGAAGTATCGAATCTTTCTATATTTTCGATCATGAATTCATAAAAGTTTTTATTTGTTATTTTCATTATAAAAGAATCTGTATCTGTGTACAGTAGTGAAGCGTCATTTCCAAAATTACTTTTTATGCATTTATAGTAAAAATCGTACATTACTGTTTTTGATAAATCCAATATACTGAATCCCAAATAAAGTGGTTTATCGTAACATACTCTCACTTTTTCCATATGAATGGCGACAAAGTTTTCTGTATATATTGAACACGTTTTGAAATTTGGGTTGGAAATCAGACAATTAGCCCCCAATGATCTTTTTATATTTTCCCAATGAGTAACCAGTTTAATTTCCCTTCTATTTTCCACATTTTCCAGAGTTTTTCCGTACACAGCATTGTTCATCAACTTGAAAAATTGTTTTTCGAATTTATTTAAAGCCTTATTACGCATTTCTGTATTCAAGTCGATATATTTTTTAAGTCATGGTGATTGTCGAAATTTTAAAACCCTGTGTGTTTTCACAACCATCAACCCGTTTTCTATAGCTTGTTTAAGAGTTCTATAATGCACAATATAATTTTTTTTATCTAATAAGTTCGGTATCAACTTGCGAATATTAGATTTTGATCCCGGTGGAATTATACTTTCGACCAGGAAGGGTAAATCCGAATGAGAATCATGTAATTCTTCTGGATAATGAATGTCCACTTCAAAAACATAACCATAAGGAGAATCAGCAGAAATACTCATCACATCCAAATCCTGTATTTCACAGGGTGTTAACCAGGTGAATCCACTAATAGGCAAAGGTTGAGACATGCTATGACCATACAAATTTGTTGCATCTAAATACGAAATGTAAGGTACATCTTTTTTGGCATCGTAGTTAGGTAGATATTCATTGTTTGCGACATGAATTCTGTCACTACATTGACTTATTCCACCACGTATACCTTTTTTGAAAAAATGTATCATGTCAATATCAGTCAAAAGCTCCAATTCAACTTTTGTGTATCTCAACATAGCGTCCCAATACAAACCTGGGGCGGTATAATACTGGGCAGGATCCAATTTATAAGTGTTCAAACAAATCTCCCGGAAATTCTCAAATGTATCAGTTAACAGTAAAACATCCGATTTCAAGTACAGATCTGAATATTCTCCCAAACTTCGACATCCAAATAAATTCCATACCCGCTCTACCCTATTATAGCATTCATCTGAAAATTGTTCATCATTTAGGTTATAAAATTCTTCTTTCGATGGTAGATGTGTTGTATCTAACATTTCCATACAATCCACGAAACAATATGGAAACACACCTTTCTGTTTCATCAACTGAAACTTTTCGACATCCGGGAAGAACTTTTTAGTCTCTATGAACTGATCTTCCATTAAATTTGCACCGAGATTCTGAAGTGACTCTGAAAGGAATCTATAGCTATCAATGAACCTTAATTTCATGAAATTATTCTTCAATTTTCCATCTTTACCAAAATAGCTGTGTGTGAAAAGATGTTTGGTGAATTAAATGTATTTTTCTTTGGTTTGTGGTATGACATCAACTCGATCGCCCTTATCGAATAATTCCTTGATGAATAAGTGGCAATCATATCCGCTCATATTATGACAAATAATTGGAATAAAATTTGGAAGTATAAAATTCAAATTACAATTAGAATGAGCTGCACCAAATCTTTTATTTCCGGTCAGGTGACAATGATCTCTCACTTTGATATCACAATCTTCGAATATATTATCACATATACCACAAGTCTTCGCGTCGGAAAATTCTTTTTCTTCCACCTCAGATAATTGATCCATTGGAACAACACTTCAGATGTTTGTGATATATATTTTTCAAATCATTTTGAATATTCGAGACGAATACTTTTGCAGTATCGACCCCTCGATGCGAAACAAATTTGTCAAATTTTTTATCAAAAGAACATTTAATATAGTATGCAAACGAGAATGGTTCATGGATGTGAGTTCGGTTGGTGTGAGAACAATCTGGATTCGGTTGACAAGAATCGATGGGTTTCAGAATTGATTCAAAATCTGCATAGACTACAAACGGGACTTTCATCTGCTTTTCAATATTCACATATTTTAATATATTTTCAGGAATGTATTTACCGAATTTGTCGATTTTCAATTTTTCAGAAGGTGTGGTTGTACACACATGATTGCAGTCATTCAACTGATGCTGAGTCAGTGATTTCCCGTTAGCAAAATATAATAAACAACCATCACAAAAATATTTTTTATGACCATTGGCAGAAATTTGGCTAGAAACTAATTTTGATAAATCTTTAATCCAACAATAATGATTTTTTCCTGTTTCATCACTGATGAGTAAAATATTAACATGCCTATTGAGTCGTTGTCGAGAATAATGTAGTGGACCTACAACTTCATATTTCATTTTAGGTTCCTTGAAAATTTTTTCCAACCCGTATACATTTATAGAGCAATCATTGACAACTTCAAATTTTGAAATTCCACTCAATTTCATTGGAAAATCCATACCTGATATGTTCAGCACTGATTGGAAGGGTGGATAAGAAGACACTTCGGAAACCCTACGATCGGCCGGGTACAGTGCTGATACCACAGCCCATGCAAAACAATAGTTATCCTCATTTCGCACATTCACAACACCCTTTTTCGACTCGATATCATATGGCAGCTTTATATAGGAACACGCACCAAGGGGGCTATACTTGTTAACATTGATTTCAGTGAACATGATTTTCTTCAGGCTCCATCCTGTAATACAAATAATTTTATATTAAAACTACTATTATTGATTTTTTGAGCAATTTATATACCTGAATCACGATTTTCGAATTCTGTACTTTGTGCCGTTATCGTGTCAATGAATGAATCCAAAACACCATTCAGATCCATGGACTGGTCAACTATTTGGTTCGGAGAATTGAAACACTTCACTTCAGATAATTCCTGGGTCTGCAGAATATGTGAGCTGAATAGTTCCATATTCACTCTCACCGCACTATGTATCTTCAACACACCTTCCAATAATAAAACCATTTTCTGTTTGTAAGTATCGAAAATGTTTTATAATCCACATAGTTACTACCGCTCCCAATCATATAGCTAACGATTCTACATTTGAAAGCACTTTCAACAATTTGCACGTCTTCACCCAATTGAATGCATGAATTAGATCTGTGTTCGAGTGTTCTCCGATGTGAAACCATCTGACGCACTGGAATTGGTTTATTACAGCATTCACAGAACTGACTATCGTCTTGCGATGGGGGACTCACTCTAGACCGTTTACTAGGTGGCTCACTAGTACCCGTTACCGCTCTACATGATTGCAGTTGATGGCGATGTAGATTATCACTGCGAGTAAAACTTTTTCCACAATTGCATGTATACATTCTGCACAGTTATCGACTACTCAGAAGGAACATGAGGTCTGAATATCGTGTTTCTCTTTATATAAGTGGTTCAGGTGGAAGAGATGGGATACGTTCACTTGCACTCAAGGACATATGTATTCAAGGTCATGCTTCCTCCAGTTACATGTCAAGGTCACCTACTACAAAGGTTACACGCCCTCAAGGTCCCCAACTCTCAAGGTCACCAAACCACAAGATCACCAAACCACAAGGTCACCAAACCTCAAGGTCACCAAATCTCAAGGTCACCAAATCTCAAGGTCACCAAATCTCAAGGTCACCAACACCCGAAGTCATTCACTTGGAAAGTGGATCTCTGAAGGCCATTTCCCAAGATCAGTTTCAAGGTCAGTGGTGAGGGGAGGTCCAGGATTGGCATAAACCCCCTACTGGTGTTAAATTTTCTTACCGAATACCACTAGCTTCAATTAAAAACAGAATTTTTTTCTCGAATATGAATATTTTTTAGAAAATTCGTGTTCTTGAAAAAATTTGAGGTAATAATTGAAGCTCTAGTGGTATTAAGTGAAGAGAAAATGTAGATGAACAAAATATATGAAAGACCTATTTTATTTTCAAAATTCCGTTTCATTTTTACAAAGGATAACTATTTTTACAACATATTGTTTGGTAACACTTTCTTATAAATTAGCAAAGTAGTTATTTATGATATCACGCCTAAAATCATAATTGACATTTCTCTGTAGATGTACTGCAGGGATTTGTCCCTGTTGAAGAAGATACTCTAGTTTTTCTGCATTTATGCCTACAGGAGGTGGCATATTTTCATGCATCATTAAGGCAATGTTATAAATTACTGCTGTTGCCACAATTATTGGTAAAATATTTTCCATATTACAGCGCAGACCATAACACAAGGAATGGAATCTTCGTTTCCATACACAGACTGTTCTTTCTACGGTGTTTCTCGTACGAATATGTTATTCGTTATATAGTTGCTCCGCCTGTGTATGAGGATTTCCTAATGGAGTCAGTAAATATGATTTAAGTGGGTACCCACTATCACCTACAAAAAAAAAACTATTTGTATAATCAAGGAAGTCATATATGTGATACTTACCAAGAAGGATACCATTTCCAAATTCGCCTGCCTCAAACCTGGTTCTCAAACGGCTATTATTAAAAATAGTCATGGGCTGAACCGGGCCATCTAGCTACAATGTTTCTTATTTTCAACTCACTGTCACACACAATGTTTAATATTAAATTAAAATGCATTACTGAAGTGCGATGTGTTGCCTATCTATACGGCGCAAATCCGATGTTTTAAATTTCGCTATGAGAAAGGGTTACAATAGCTTGGGTTGTCCATATGTGCGAACGCTGATTTTATGGTCGCTAAGAAGTTTTGTGTATACTCGCAGGAGAAAAGGGCCCTTTCGAGTTTCCGCAGCTATAACGGAGTCGACGTGGGATTAACTAATGGTGAGTAGCCTTTTCTCAGAATTTTTTCCAGGATTTTCACGAAGTCTAATTTAGCCAGCATTTTCGCACTCGGAGAAAAAATAAACTGACTTCATTTTTTTTATATAGTCCATTCCAGAACATTGGTCCTTAGGCCGGATCTTTGAGATTCTTGCTTTTGAGATTTTGAAAGATAATTTTTATTTCTAAATTATTTCTATTTATTCATGCAAATGGAAAGCCTTATTTTGGCTAAATAAGTTCAGCTCATTCGATCTTCATTTGTGCATTTCAAAATAAGAAATCCTTTCAATCATTATAATATTTAGTAATAACAATTTCGTTATCATTTGAAAAATAAATTGTCAAGCATAAATACGGATTCTTTCATCGTCGTTCGGTTTACCGGTTTTTATACGGAACCCGGTTTTTTGTGTGTATTGGTATACTGATTTCATTTGTACAATTTTTTACTCTTCTGTGGAGAAATATCGATTTGGTATAATTGAGATATTTGTATACTGGTGTAGGGCAATATTTGGTGTTTTTGATAAAAGAGGTTGGATGGCGTTAGTTGTCTGATTTCAGTAGGGAACTATTGGCTCACGTTCATTTTCAATTGAACATGAATTAATTTGTTGTCATCATTTAATCAATATGACTGAAAAATTTAAACGGTTAATATACAATAGAAATGCTTGTATCAATGATATGACTGTTTTATTGAATTATTCTATTGTAGCTAAAACTGATAAGAGTAAACGACTGATTTTTAAAGTTAGATAGTCCGACATTGAACAGTCTCGTGAAGATTTTTTAAAAAATCATAATAGTATTTTGAATAATTCTTTACAAAGTAACCCTGACGCTGATTTGACCAATGATGAAACAATTCGTGAAGCTTTTCTTGCTGATTATTATGCAGTGAAAGCAACTTACGTTGACCTTTTTGACAGCCAAACAAATTCTCCGAATCAGTCACTATCGAGACAAAATTCTTCTTTGTCGTCCAATGTTAGGCTACCCAAAATTGAATTAATCAAATTTCATGGCGATATAACCAATGCTATAACCTTTTCATACTTGTTTGAAACTTTGGTTGATAAAAATGATTCGTTGGGGAATATTGAGAAGCTAAATTATTCAATAACTTCTTTGGAGGGCCCCCCTCTTTCTTTAGCTCGATCTCTGCCTCTTGCAGGAGATAATTATGACAAAAATTTTAAAAGCCTCAAAGAAAGATATTGCAATCCACGCTTGAGAGCAACGGCTCATTGGAGTGCAATTGAAAATTTTCCGAAAGTTTTTTCGAATGATGCAAATGGCATTAGGAAGTTATTAGATACTTTTTCGGAAAATTTATCTGCATAACAAATTCTGTCATTTCCTGTGGACGAATGGGATTTCATCATAGTTTGTATGATTTTGAATCGGTTAGACGACAATACAAAAAAAAGATTTGAATTGCAACATGTGCGGTCCTGAGACGTGCCTGTGCTGCTGAGTCAGAGACCTGACGCATCATATTATTACGTAGAGTGGAGAGATAAAGAGAGGACTCATTCTATTCCCGGTCGGCATAGCTCAAGTATTTTTAGAGTGTTCTTTCTGGGTACCAATAAATAGTTCGTTTACAAAGGAAGTTTGAGTTATTGGAAGGAAGTCTACATCAGAAGTGGTTAAGAACAGTGTTGAGTTCGGTGAATGGTAGCTGTGTTGTCTTCTCCGACAGAAATTGAAACGGGTCGTCACAGAAAAAAATCAAGGAGGCAACGCTCGCCATCTTCTACGGAAAGCAGTTCCACGTGAAGTGATGGAGAATATGGTAAAAGAAAATAAAAAAAATCCAGAATAACAGAGCACAGGCGAGAAATTGTAAGTCACACACCTCCTATTCTTGAATCATATATGGCACAGTCATCAATGCAAACAAATTTGAATTTGAGAATATCCACGGTAATACCAGACTTTGATCCTAAAGTGATAGATGTTAATGACTGGCTAGAAATTATCCAGTATAATGCAACAACATATAAATGGCCCGACAATATTACGATATTTCAAGCATTGAACAAGTTGAAAGGTACTGCTAAAATGTGGTACGATAGTTATATACAATGTAATTTGGAATGGTCATTGCATTCTTGGGCAAAATGGAAAGATATTTTAGGATCTACTTTTAGAGCTAGTCGAAATGCATATGAGTTATTAATGGACCTCGCCAATCATAAACCTAACGAGGGCTGCTCTTTATACGACTTTTATTTTGAACACTTGGCAAAGATTAACAAACTTAAGGTAAACTTTTCGGATTCTGATAAAATTTCGTTGATTTGTGGAGCCATTGATGACAGCAATATAACAGCTGCCGTTGAGGCTTCAAATATGGTCGACCCGAATACACTGGGGGCATATCTCAAAAATAAAATCTGTGTTTTACCAAAAGTGTCACAGAATTTTTCTAACAGTAAACCACAGTTTCAACATTTTAGAAATGAAGCAAGTAGTCAATATAAAGCTTCCACAAGTAAAGTAACTGCCAGAGAATATAAAGGGATAATTTGTATTGCATGTGGTAACACTGGTCACGATCGCTCAATTTGTCGACACAAACACCAAGTTTGTAATTTTTGTCAAATTAAAGGTCACATAGAAAAAAAAATTGTTTAAAAAAACATAAAAATCAGACTCTCAAAAGAAATAATAAAACAGAAAATGTCAACCTTATTGAAAGTAATAGGGTACAGTCAAAATTTCATAAGGACATCCTCATTGGTGAACATAACTGCCAGGCATTCATAGATTTTGGAAGCGAATGTTCGATAATAACGAAATCGCTAGTAGAAAAATTCAAGTTTCAAATACGCAACCTCGAGAATTCAGTAACGCTTTCAGGATTTTTGGGAAAAGGTATCGTGGCCACACAATTCATTTCAGAAGAAACTAAAGTCGATCAAGTTTGTCTACACATTAACTATTATATAATTGACAGTTTATACTTCAAATTTGATGTATTGATTGGAACCAATTTTACAGAGAATCCAAATATTATATATTACAGAGTGGACAATTCACTTCATTTTATAAATAAACCCAAAGAACCTGAGGGCCTTCAGAATATCATACATGGTGAAATACCCGCTCAAGATTTAAACAATTTATACGATCTTTTAAGGTCTTACGAATCATGCTTTTTCGAGGCTTCTAACATATTAGGCAAGGCTCATAATATTTCACTTTCTATTGAACTAACAACAAATAAGCCAGTAACGCATAGAGCGTATAGGGCTACGGAGAAAGATAAACTAATATTCAGAAAAGTCCTGCTTTACTAATAAATAAAAAAGAAAACGAAAAAAGATTAGTAGTTGACTACAGAGCACTCAATAACATCACGGTAAAACATAAGTTTCCTATGCCCGTTATCGAAGAAATAATCGACACTTTCTGACTATCGATATTTTTCCTGTCTCGATTTGGCATCGGGGTATCACCAAATTCCTATGGAGCAAAATTCAATTCAGTATACTGCATTTGTGACGTCAGAAGGGCATTATGAATATGTCAGAGTTCCGTTTGGTTTATCTAATGCCCCCTCAATTTTTCAACAATTCATGAACGATATATTTCTACCTCTCCGTCAATACAACGTCATACCGTATTTAGATGATTTACTTATTCCTTCACGAACAATATCAGAGGGTATTTGTATGTTATAGAAGGTTCTACAAACTGTAATAGACTACGGTCTTATCATTAAATTAAAAAAATCCAATTTTTTTATGGAAAAAATTACATACCTCGGATGTGAACTATCTTTCAATAAAATATGCCCTTGAAACTTAAAAATAGAATCAGTAATGAATTTTTCTCATCCGAAAAACCAACATCAATTACGGCAATTTTTGGGTCTTGTTGGTTATTTTCGTAAGTTCATTAGAGACTTTGCAAGAATATCTGCTCCACTAACGAAACTATTGAAAAAAGATGCTAAATGGGACTGGGCTCATACTCAGTCTAAAATAGTAGAATTTTTAAAAACACAAATATGTTCCAAACCAGCCCTAAAAATATTCAACCCAAATCTACCCACCAGAGTATACACCGATGCTAGCCGAGACGGATATGCAGGTATCCTGACTCAATTGGAAAACGATATCGAAAGCCCTGTAGCCTATTTCAGTAAGCAAACCACAGAACCCGAAAAAAAGTATCACTCCTTTGAATTGGAGTTGCTCGCAATTGTCAAAACACTAGAAAGATTTCGTTATTATTTATTAGGAAATGAATTCACTATTTTTACGGACTGCAATGCTGTTAAAAATGCCTGGAATAAACAAACGATTATTCCTCGCATTGCACGTTGGATCATGTTTTTACAAGACTTTTCTTTCCAAATTCTACATAAGTCAGGATGTCAAATGAAACATGTCGACGCACTGAGTCGCAATTTTCCCCAACTAAATGAGTCCGACACAAGTTATGGTAATCACTGAAAATGACTATGTACGAGAAGCCCAATCCTTGGACAAAAATATTCAGGAAATCAAAGTTGTTTTATCAGAAGGCGACAATACTCAAAACAAAGACATTTTCAAAAACTATGACCTGCGCGCTAACAAAGTATATAGAATTACCCCATTTGGTAGAAGATTATATATCCCAAAAATATGCAGATGGCAAATTGTTAAAGCTAACCATGATGACATTGGTCACTTTGCTTTTGATAAAACGATCGACAGAATAAAAGGATCATTTTGATTCCCAAAGATGGACAGATTCGTAAAAAAGTATATACAGTCGTGTCTTTTCTGCCTTTATCATAAAGAACATGGTGGTAAAAAACCAGGTTATTTACATTCCATTCCCAAGTATGCGAAACCGCATCACACATTACATTTAGATCATCTGGGGCCATTTGTTGAAACTACAAACGACAATAAGTACCTACTCGTTGTTGTGGATGGATTCTCCAAATATACTTACATAAAACCTGTGCCAAGTACCCCCACGGATCATGTCATCGAAAAACTAGAAGAGATATTTTCAATCCTCGGCAATCCAAAACGAATCATTACGGACGCAGGTACAGGATTTACATCCAAAGAATTCAGAAACTATACCGATAAAGAAGGTATAAGGCTGTTCACAACAGCGGTAGGAATGCCAAGAGGAAATGGACAGGGGTCAGCACAGACAAAAACAACTGGGATAACGTCATCAACCAGGTCCAGCAAGGTTTAAACAGTACTAAACACCGAATTACTCGACACTCGCCCGTAAAACTACTACTGGGATTTCAACTCAGATCAGACGCAGAACTACATCATGGCTCCGACGAAGACATCGTAGACGTCACAAAAATTCGGAAACAAGCAGCTAAAAGGCTTGAAACTAATAGACTGAAACAAAACATCACTTTCAACCAAAAACGATCACCACCCAAACTTTTTGCTGTCGGCGATTTAGTTCTCACCAAAGTGACTAGTTTCCCAGCAAATAATGAAAGCAAAAAGTTACTGCCAAAATTTCGAGGCCCATTCCGAATCACAGAAGCTTTACCCAACGATAGACATCGAGTCATAGAGGATATTCACACTGAAAGGTCCAGTCGACCATATCAAGGAATTGTTGCTTCGGAGGATATGAAACTGTTCAAAATTGTTGAGGTAAATATAGTTACTTAACTGATAGCCATCTTAGGCAAAACAGACAGCCGTCTAAGGCATAACAGATCGCCATCTTAGGTATCACAGATCGCCATCTGGTGCATAATAGATAGCCATCTGAGGCATAAGCGATAGCCATCTTAGGCATAGGTAAGAGAAAGCCATCGGAGGCAAAAAATAGACAGCCATCTGAGGTATACTTCGGATAGTCATCCAGGACATAACTGATAGCCGTCTAGGCTCTCACTCATCCTGTGAGACAACTAACTTCGATACATTTTTTTTTACGGACACCAAGTATACTTGATCATGTTTTTTTTTTTTTTCACAGGCACACCTTTCGAGGACGAAAGATTCGCAGGATGGCCGTGCGGTCCTGAGACGTGCCTGTGCTGCTGAGTCAGAGACCTGACGCATCATATTATTACGTAGAGTGGAGAGATAAAGAGAGGACTCATTCGATTCCCGGTCGGCATAGCTTAAGTATTGTTAGAGTGTTCTTTCTGGTTACCAATAAACAGTTCGTTTACAAAGGAAGTTTGAGTTATTGGAAGGAAGTCTACACATGGTTCAACTGAAATTCCCAAATACGATAATCTCAAAGAATTTTTAACAAAGCACTGTGTGGCTTTAGATACTTTGAAATTTTTGTGTTCCTCTGTTAACAGAAGTTCACTCCAAGTGAAAAAATCTAATTTTTATAATAATAGGGCTTCAACTACAACCAACAATTTTTCTTTGTTTGCAAACACAGATTCGGTGAAATGTCCCTTGTGTAAAGAAAGTCACCACTTGTATTCTTGTACTTCATTTATAAATAAAACTCCTTATGAAAGGTTCAGCTTTTGTAAAAAATTACATTTGTGTTTCAAATGTTTAAGTGACACACATGATTTGAAAATTTGTAAGGTAACGTCTGTTTGTGGACATTGTGGATTGCCTCATCATAATTTGTTACATTTCAAAAATAAACCTCAACATAATGGAAATTCCGATTCGAATCCATTAACAGATATGGATACTAGGCCTTCCACGTCATCCTCTGGAAGTCAAGTTGTTAGAACTTTGTCATCTAACAATAATAATAACGTTTTAAACTCGACAACCAATATGGCTGGTTTTGTTTGTAAAAGGGCTAGTAGTGTTTTATTATCTACTGTTATAGTTGAAGTCCTCGATAGTAAGGGAACATACCAAACTTCACGAGCTCTGCTAGATTCGGGAAGCATGAGTTATTTTGTTTCGAAAAGATGTGCGCATCGTTTGGGATTGAAAAAGGTCGAATTTCTTGATGAATATAAAAGGTCTTGGGTCTTGGAGACAGTCGTGAATAATGGTAGTGTTACCTTGTCTTTACGCCCTGTAGGCCAGCTTGAACCCATTTTCAACATCGACTGTGTAATTTTACCCGAAATATGTGGAAATTTACCAAGTAATTCTGTTGATTGTCATAAGTGGTCTCACATTAAAAACTTGAGGCTAGCTGACCCACAATTTTATAGTCCAGGCAATATTGATTTGTTATTGGGAGCTGACGTATATTCTCATATTTTATTGAACGGAAAAGTGACAGGTGGAACTGGAGAACCTGATGCACTGAATACAATTTTTGGCTATATTATCATGGGAAAAATTGGTATTTCTCACTCTGCGTCTATCACCTCACTCCTTTGTACTACAATCGCAGATTCACCGTCGGAAAATTCAATTAAAAATTTTTGGCAAATTGAATCCGTCCCTGATGTGGTTTGTTTATCATCTGAGGATTCAGCTTGTGATAAAATTTTCAACGAGACTTGTATTCGTAATCCGTCTGGAAGATACTCAGTAGGACTCCCTTTTCGTGGATCATTGCCTAGCTTTCGTGGCATGCGTTCATTGCCTCTGAGCCGTTTCTTGTCATTGGAAAAACGACTGATCAGGCAACCCGGATTATATAAAGTTTACTGTGATTTTATACAGGAATATCTAGATCTACGACATATGGAACCTGTTTCGGAAGCCGAGGTTCTTCCTCAGTCGTATTATATACCCCATCATTGTGTCATTAAACCTGAGAGTGTTTCTACAAAACTTAGAGTGGTGTTCAATGCTTCAGTTAATTTGCCAAATCAGTTATCTCTCAATGAGCATTTGTACGTTGGTCGTAAGTTACAGAGAGATATTTTCAATATTTTGCTCCGCTTCAGGCTTCGTGCCTTTGTTTTCACAACTGATATTTGTAAAATGTTCAGGCAGGTTTGGGTTAAACCTGAACATTGTGATTATCAAAGAATAGTTTGGAGATTTTCTCCGGATGAGATGATACACGGTTATTGTTTGTTGACTGTTACATACGGAACTCGTCCAGCTCCTTACTTATCGATTCGTACCCTCTTGCAATTATCCGATGATGAAGGTGATGATTTTCCTTTAGCAAAAGAAGTTAACCAAACAGATACCTACGTGGATGATATTGCCACTGGATGTTCTTCTATTGAAGATGCTCGTATTCTTCAATCTCAGCTCATTTCATTACTTGAAAAGGGAGGATTTGAACTCCGTAAGTGGTCAAGTAATGATCCTTCTCTTTTAGCTGGTTTTCCAGACACCTATCTTGGTAAAAACCTCTATCTTTTGATGACTGTGATTCTCAGTCAGTATTGAAGGTTCTAGGATTAGAATGGAACCCTGATTCTGATTACTTTTCATTCTCTGTACAAGTTCTGGATAGGCCTTGTACGAAACGTAATATTTTATCGGAGTTAGCTAGAGTCTTCGATCCTATTGGGTTTCTTGCCCCTATTACATTTTTCACCAAGTATCTGATCCAATGTTTATGGAATAGTGGGTAAGACTGGGATCAAAATCCAGCTGATGAAATTCAGAAAGTATGGTTAAAATATAAATCTGAGTTACCTTTACTCACTCAACTTCAGATACCTCGATTGATTATTTCTAGGGGTATTTCTCCAGTGAGAAGGGGTGCGCAAGCGTTATTCATTTTCGAGTATTTGTTGGTGCTGAAATTGATTCCTTTTTCGTTTGTTCAAATTCCAAGGTATCTCCTTTGAAAAAAATTTATGTTCCCAGGTTTGAACTTTGTGGTGCAGTTTTACTGTCTAAATTGGTGTCTTTCACATTGAAAACCTTCGAGGGTAAGTTGGCTTTCGATGGCATTTATGCGTGGACTGACTCGACTATTACTTTAACTTGGATAAAGTCATCACCCCATAGGTGGAAAACATTCGTCGCTAATCGAGTGGCGTATATTCAAGAAAAGGTGTCGCCTTCCTGCTGGTTCCATGTAGCGACCCAAAATAACCCTGCTGACATGGCCTCGAGAGGATTATTTCCCTCTGAGATGATGGTAATTTATTTTGGTTTAAGGGACCTGATTTTCTTTCTGATTGGGATTACCGGAATTTCTCTCCTTCACGGGTTGAAGATCATCCATTGATGTTGGATGAAGAACGTAGGACTGTTCTTACTGTAATCACAGAGACACAATTCCTCGATGATTTATTGAATCATCATTCTTCGTTTTCTCGTTTGCAGAGAGTAGTTGCATACATTCTGAGATTTATATTCAACCTTGAACCTTCTTCTGAGAAACGGTATGGATTCTTGAGCTCTGCAGAATTGTTTGAAGCTTCTCAGGTTTTGTTGAAGCACACCCAATTTGTTCATTTTGAAGATGAATATAAAAATAAAACATTTTCGAAACCTTTTCGAAAGCTGAATGCTTCTCAGGTTTTGTTGAAGCACACCCAATTTGTTCATTTTGAAGATGAATATAAAAATAAAACATTTTCGAAACCTTTTCGAAAGCTGAATGCTTTCATTGATGGTAATGGTATTTTAAGAGTTGGTGGTCGCCTAAAATACACTTCGTTGAGTTATGACAAAAAATATCCCGCTGTTCTTCCTCGAAATAGTCGATTCACAGATTTATTGGTAGAGTTCTATCATAGACGTTATTTTCATGCTGGGTCGAATACTGTGCATTTTTTACTTGCCCAACATTTTTGGATCTTATCTCCAAAAAGAGCAATTCGATCTGTCTCGTCGAAGTGTGTTCAGTGTTGGAAACATACTCCTAAAAACTACCAGCCAAAAATGGGAAATTTACCGCTTCCGAGAATTTCCGAAGCGAAACCTTTTATCAACGCTGGTGTTGATTTTGGTGGTCCTTTCTATGTCACCGTGAATAGATATCGAGGTGCAAAGTCTTGTATGGTTTATTTGTGCCTCTTCATTTGTATGGCTACGAAAGCAGTGCACTTGGAACTGGCATCTGATTTGTCCACTAGCACTTTTTTGTATGCCCTTCAGCGGTTTGTTGCAAGACGGGGGAGATGTATCAATATATTTTCTGATAATGGAACAAATTTTCTTGGCGCTTCTAACATACTGAAACAAATGCAAGAAGATGCTGCTTCTAAGGAACAAATCACCTTTAATTTCAATCCTGCCTCTGCGGTTCATATGGGTGGACTGTGGGAGGCCGGGATGAAATCAGTTAAGTTCCATTTATCTAGAGTAATTGGAGAACAAATTTTAACATATGAAGAGTTGAACACTGTTGTAGTTCAGATCGAATCTTTTTTGAATTCGCGCCCTCTAACACCTATGAGTTCAGATCCAAATGATTGTTTGGCTATAACTCCTGGGCATTTTCTAACTATGGAGCCCTTGACTGCCATCGTGGAACCCGAGGACAAACCATTGGCTCCAACTCACCTGCTTGGGGTAAGGTGGACCCTTTTGCAAAAATTGTGTCGCTCCTTTTGGGATAAGTGGGGTAAAGAATATCAGCATACTTTGCATCAACGCAACAAGTGGACACATTCTGATGGGTTACGACCCGCTGAAAATGGTATACTAGTGGTTATTAAAGATGAACAAATGTCACCCACTCAATGGCGATTGGGTCGCATATCTAAATTATACCCAGAAGTCGATGGTATTTCTCGTGTCGCAGATGTACTGACCTCTGGAGGTGTCCTCAAGAGGCCTATGGTAAAATTATGCCCTCTCCCTGTTTACTGATTATAACCAAATCGATATTTTCCTGTCTGTGCAAGTGTTCATGTACTTATTCAAAGTTTTTTTTACCATTATTATTATTGATGTAATCATCCATTTTCCTCTTTGGAAACAATCCGTATTTATTTATTTTTTCATTAATTTATTTTTGTAAAATGCCTGTCTTGAACTTGCATTTTATGCGGTATGTTTAATATTAAATTAAAATGCATTACTGTCCTTACAAGTCGTTTTCGAATTCCAACTGGTGGTCTATCATTTCTACCAATGATATAGCTGCTGCTTTGGTCAATGGAAATCCAAACTCAATTATGTCCAATATATCAACTTCATCTTCTAAGAAAATTTCATCCTCCACTTCCATATTTATTCAAAAAAACAATTATTCAGACCTCATACATATATACGGCAAGAAGTGAGGTTATGGGATATTTTACACTAAGGCTTAAGCTGAGATTCTAAGTTTAAGCCTCCAAATTTGAGGGCTTAACTTTAAGCGAACTTAAATACCTTTTGAACGACGGTGCATACAAAATGATCATGTTAAGTGAGCTTATGTCGTAAGCCGAGCTTATTTATATACGGTGCATACTGGCATAAATGTTCCAGAAAATCATGAGATAGACGTGATTGAAGACGAATTAAATTACTTTGATGAAAGCCACCTAGATGTGATGCCCATGCAGTGCGATGATATATTAGTAACAACAGACACATATTTGCCAATAATTGAAGACAGTAATAACGGAACACCCCAACATGGAATACACAAATGATAACCACCATGGTGAAAATACATCACAGACAGAAAACTATTCCAAATATGATCCTGAAGATGTAAATATTCTCGCAGATAAAAAAAACTAAAAGTGGGGGGAACAAAAATCACGAAGAAATAAATTTTACTGTACCAAACGAAATAGAAAACGAAAATGAGAACGAAGAAATAAATATCAATTATGGAGAAACAGATACCCACAATGAAGAAACAAATAACGATGGGAATGAAATTTAAACTGTGATAGAAAATGTACCTGAAAATTGCA
The DNA here is from genome assembly GCA_944452925.2 of Chrysolina oricalcia. Taxonomy (NCBI): domain Eukaryota; kingdom Metazoa; phylum Arthropoda; class Insecta; order Coleoptera; family Chrysomelidae; genus Chrysolina; species Chrysolina oricalcia. The sequence goes on from OX101825.2 coordinate 38,654,633, forward strand.
ATCATGAGAAAATGTGCATTATTGCCGATAAGAAATCGGTGGACAAAAGTAACAGTGAAGAAATTGATACCCATAATGAATAAATAAATACCCATAAGGGAAAAAATAATACACAAATTGAAGAAATGCATGAAGATGAAATCATTACTGTGCTAGAAAATGAAACTGACAAGCACAAACCCGAAGAAGGGAATAATATTGTAACAGACTTGAGAATGGAAAATAAAAATGATTCTGAGAAGACCATAGTGACGAATATTGAGGATCAAAATCCAGTCAGACATTTCGAACAAGCCGAAGTACCTGATAATGCAATGGATTCCGATTCAGATGTGACGAAAATTCACGGTGAATCAGAAAAAGAAGTTGACTATGACGGTGTGGAAGGACTACCTCCATTGGCCAAAAATAGAGCAGAAGAAAAATATAACTAAGTCAAAAGAGCAAATACCATTTGCTATAACATCATTGAAATGGAAACAATATTACCTTAACAAAGAATCTGATAAAACAAAATTGATTCAGAAAAACACCAACACGAAAAGTGGTTTTCCAATATAAAGGCTTCTCAGTAGTGATCGTGGTGGTGGTAGAGGGTTTGCCACTAACTCAGATCCGATCGTCTGCCACTGAGCTAGAATAATTCGGAATCTACTCTCATGTAAGCTGTAGGTCCCGGATTTCCCTTGCTTGCACACGTTTATGACTGGAAGGGTTTCTGCAGAAACCTGAGGGATTTGTAGAAACAAATTTTAGAATTTATTTTTTCTGGTTGAAGTAAACTTCTACTTTTTGCAAGTGTTGGCTTGATGAGAAAATGTATTCGATAATGTGTTAGAGAAAATTTTGCTGTCACACTCAGGGAAAAGGGAAATAATAAATATGAAAACAGGTAACTATTATACAGGGTGTCAATTTGAAAACTTCCCACCCTTAATATCTTCCTTCCAGTAAACAATATGAGTAATCGAAAAAACAGGTCAATTTTATTGTCAAGGGGGACACTTTCAAGGACTATTTGTAGCCCTCGTGGTTCAACCCCCTAGGAGGGGTAGATGTTACCCTTAGAATTTTAAATGGGAAGGGGGGTCAAGTGACACATCATTTTGATGGGCGTTCAATTCTTGTTCCAATGGTACCCTGACTTATTATTTTTTTATGAGCATTTTCCGAAAAATTGCGTTCTAAACTAACAGAAGTAATTATTAGAACGCCTATACTGAGATGCATGGTTTGGCCAGAACTGGTTAGAATATTAGGTGGTACCGTTCCAACCCTTTATTAGGGGTAACATTAGCCATTAGCTCCAAACACTTTACATAAAAAAGTAGTCTAATAGTAAAACGTAGATGGTAGTAAAGTTGTGTTTATTAAATGCTGAATTTTTAAGTGTCATCGCAGAAATTGTACTTGATAGCCTTCCTTTTTTGCTACTTCTGCTGTAAAAAGTTTCTGTTTTCCGGCAAAAAATTTGTTAGCAAATTTGAACTATGTGGTAGTATTGTGAATACCGTTGTACCTGTTGGGCTGTTTAGGAATTACTTTAATAAGTGTATAAAAGTGTAAAAATGGTTTACATTCTTCAAGACAGAATTGAAATGATTGTAATTTATGGCGAAGTTGGAAAGTGCGCACGAAGGGCGGCATGTCTTTTTAACGAAAGACATCCAAATTGTAATGTAAGTCACCGGTATGTGCTTGATTTGGTGAATAAGTTTTACGAAACTGGTTCAGTGACAAATAAAAAAAGAAATAACCCCAGAGTACTAAATGAAGCAGCTCAAATTGAAGTTTTGGGAACATTTGCTGCAGAGCCCACGAGCTCCTTACGATCAGTATCAGAACAGACGGGAATGTCACGCGAGACTATAAGAAAAGCATTGAAAATGCATAAATTTCATCCATATAAAATGCAGATTCTTCAAGAGCTCCACGAGGATGATTATGATAGAAGAATAGAGTTTTGTGAAATCATGTCTCATCGAGTCAATACCATCCCTAATCTTCTGTTAAACATCTGTTTCAGCGATGAGTGTTCATTTTTTCTGAATGGCAATGTTAATAGACAAAAATGTCGCTATTGGAGTGACGAAAACCCACATATTTTTCGGGAAGGGCATACACAACACCCACAAAAAGTTAATGTTTGGGCTGGTATTCTTGGAAATGCCATTCTTGGTCCATTATTTCTGGAAGAAAACTTGACTGGCAATCTGTACCTTGATATGCTTGAAGAGACTATCGATCCTCTTATAACTCACGAGCTAGAAACTCAAATTGATGCAGAAGGTAATGAACTTTTGCAGGAGGATCTGTTACATTTCCAGCAGGACGGTGCTCCACCTCATTATTTTCTTCCCGTCCGACAGTGGTTAAACGAGAGATTTCCGGGTAGATGGATTGGCAGAAGGGGAGCAGTTGAATGGCCTCCGAGATCACCGGATTTAACACCCTTAGATTTCTTTCTTTGGGGGCATCTTAAATCCGTTGTTTATAAAACACAACCTTCTGATATTGACGAACTTAAAAGACGAATTACAGCAGCATGCCGGTCAATTCCTAGTGAAGTTTTCCGTAATGTTAGAGGGGAGTTCGAAAACAGACTGTACTACTGTTTAGAGCAAAATGGACAACATTTCGAACAGCTAATAAGATAAGCGTAAGTAGATTTTATGTTGGAAATGTCTTTCTCGCAAATTAAATTTTATTGTGTAGAAGGAAAACAACCACCAAATAAAAAATCCCATGCGTAATAAATTTATTCCTGTCATTCAAGGGTTGGAGCGGTGCCACCTACTCTTCTAACCATTTTTATTAAAGGGAGTCAATACAATAATGCATCTCAGTTTAGGCGTTCTAATAATTACTTCTGTTAGTTTAGAACGCAATTTTTCGGAAAATGCTCATCACAAAATAATAAGTCAGGGTACCATTGGAACAAGAATTGAACGCCCATCAAAATGATGTGCCACTTGACCCCCCTTCCCATTTAAAATTCTAAGGGTAACATCTACCCCTCCTAGGGGTTGAACCACGAGGGCTACAAATAGTCCGTGAAAGTGTCCCCCTTGACAATAAAATTGACCTGTTTTTTCGATTACTCATATTGTTTACTGGAAGGAAGATATTAAGGGTGGGAAGTTTTCAAATTGACACCCTGTATACATACTCGAAGTGGAAGACCAAGTTTTTTGGAAAAAGAACACGAAGTCGTCTCCACGAAAAATTTACTAGAGCATAGGATATAAATCCTATCTCAAACAACAAGGAGTTGGAATGTATCGAAATATATCTGAGTATGACTGAATTTCTAAAACACTCGCTGTTGAACCATATATCCAGTGAAGTCAGTTTCCTCTGGATGATGAGTTTTTTGTACTGGCGGACTAGGGTTGCTTGACTAGCAGAATCCAGGAGAAGGTAATAGTCCATACTCGAGGTGGAAGACCAAGTTTTTTTTTGGAAAAAGAACCTGAAGTCGTCTCCACGAAAAATTTAATACAGCACAGGATATAAATCTTATCTCAAACAACAAGGAGTTGGAATGTATCGAAATATATCTGGGTATGACTGAATTTCTCAAACATTCGCTGTTGAACCATATATCCAGTGATGTCAATTTCCTCTGGATGGCGAGTTTTTTGTACTGGCGGACTAGGGTTGCTTGACTAGCAGAATCCACGAGAAGGTAATAGTCCATACTCGAAGTGGAAGACCAAGTTTTTTTGGAAAAAGAACACGAAATCGTCTCCACGAAAAATGTAATAGAGCACAGGATATAAATCCTATCTCAAACAACAAGGAGTTGGAATGTATCGAAATATATCTCTGGGTATGACTGAATTTCTCAAACACTCGCTGTTGAACCATATATCCAGTGCTCTATTGAATTTTTCGTGGAGACGACTTCGTGTTCTTTTTCTAAAAAAACTTGGTCTTCCACTTCGAGTATGGACTATTTATTACCTTCTCATGGATTCTGCTAGTCAAGCAACCCTAGTCCGCCAGTACAAAAAACTCATCATCCAGAGGAAACTGACATCACTGGATATATGGTTCAACAGCGAGTGTTTGAGAAATTCAGTCATACCCAGATATATTTCGATACATTCCAACTCCTTGTTGTTTGAGATAGGATTTATATCCTGATTTGTATTAAAATTTTCGTGGAGACGACTTCGTGTTCTTTTTCCAAAAAAACCTGGTCTTCCACTCCGAGTATGGACTATTACCTTCTCATGGATTCTGCTAGTCCAGCAACCCTAGTCCGCCACAAAAAACTCATCATCCAGAGGAAACTGACATCACTGGATATATGATTCAACAGCGAGTGATTGAGAAATTCAGTCATACCCAGATATATTTCGATACATTCCAACTCCTTGTTGTTTGAGATAGGATTTATATCCTGTGCTCTATTAAATTTTTCGTGGAGACGACTTCGTGTACTTTTTCCAAAAACAAACTTGGTCTTCTACTTCGAGTATGGACTATTACCTTCTTGTGGATTCTGCTAGTCAAGCAACCCTAGTCCGCCAGTACAAAAAACTCTTCTTCCTGAGGAAACTGACTTCACTGAATATATGGTTCAACAGCGAGTGTTTGAGAAATTCAGTCATACCCAGATATATTTCGATACATTCCAACTCCTTGTTGTTTGAGATAGTATTTATATCCTGTGCTCTATTAAATTTTTCGTGGAGACGACTTCGTGTTCTTTTTCCAAAAAAAAAAGATAACTATTATTTTATTTCACAAAACATAAAACATTTCTAGAAATATAAAATATTGCTGAAATGTTTCGAAAGATTTCGAAACATAATATCAAGAATACCCCAATCATACACTTAAAATCTATTAAGGTGGACATTTTTAGTTTTAGGAATGTTCTAAGAACCAATTCATTTATTTACGGTTTCACTATTAGAAACGATATAATTACAATTATAGATCAGTGAACTACTACTCTAAGAAGTTACCTACTATTCATCAAATATTAAATTTTGAGAATGGATTTAAAAATCTAGGAAATTGAGTTGTGAGTGTAATACTGTCACGCTCAATATATTTTATGAAATCTAAAAAAGAAAACTAAGTTTTTATCTTCCAGCATTGAAAATGTTTATGATAAGAATGTAACACCGATGAGAGTCTGACCAACGAATTGAACATCATCAAGAATGATCTGCGACGGAATGGGTACTCCGACAAACATATAACAGCGGTCCTCAACCGCAGAAGAGGCAACACCGAGAAATCAGATGAACCAACACAGCCTACCGTATGTCTTCCCTATGTGAGAGGTTTATCGGATAAGATAAGGCGAATTGGATCAAGGTACAACATCCGAACATGCTTCCGATCAAGTAATACCATCCGTAGCCAACTAACAAAAACGTGACCACCCAACGAGAATAGTGACTCCAAAAACTGCATTTACCGTGTTCTGTGTGAATGTGGGATGGATTATGTTGGAGAAACTAAAAGGCCACTAAATGTGAGAATCGGTGAACACAAGAGAAATACTCAGCGAGGAGAAACAGCGAAGTCGGGAATAGCAGATCACGTATGGACTAATCAGCACAGCATCGCATGGTCGGAAGCCGAAGTTATCCACAAAGAACAGCATTGGTATAAGAGAAAGTTTATAGAGTCGGCTTATATTCAGGATAATAACGTGTTCAGTCAGCCGAGCATAGAGATTCGGAATGTGTGGAAGCCACTTATCACCCAGCTAGATCGATTGAGATTTCAATAAAAACTCTGTGTCGAGATCTATCAAAATCGGTCATCAATAACAACACTCACCAAAAAAAGGTCTTTGTAACACATTAATTAACATTGATGACCTGAGAGAGACCCCACGAAGATCATAATTACCGTTATAGCAGGTACATCAGTTGTAGGCTATATAATACGTATCCGAGATATCTTGTCGCATTCACACACTTGATAACGACAGTAGATGTTAACTGTTGAAACGTCGTAACTCAAACACATGCAAAGAATTTATTTTCTTTGTTATTAGACAATGGAAGTCCAGAAGAATTCTACTAACACGAATACATTGTCAACCACTTTCAAACAAATAAGAATGTAAGATGAAAATATGGAAAATAACAACTTCCTTGGTGAACAATGGGAAATTGGTCAAGAAGATGGCAAAAATGAAGGGGTCATTGGTATGATGATGGGCGTCTGTGTTTGTTCTTTTAGTTGCATCGATCATTATCGTGTCAATGACTCCTCTGGTAGTAATGTGGGTTTTTCCTGAAGTTGAAATAGCAAATGCGCCACCTCTTTTGTCAAGCCGCCCTTGAGGGTAGATGGTGGTAGTACTTTCTTTTCTATTTCTATTTTTAATTCCAAACTCATGAATGTGCTATTAGGTTGTCTACTGTGAACGAGAGTGAATTCGCGAATGTGAAAACTTACCAAGGTTTTCAAAGCAAGAAGCACGAATATTCTTAAAATTATTCTCATTCGAAATGACAAAATTGCACATTCGTGGTTCTGGCATGGTACCGACCATATATATTTTCATTTATAGTTAAAAAGCTTTGTCAATAAGTTGAAAAACTTCTGATACTAAAGTATATTTTGACTTCGACTAAATCAGATTTTTTCAAAATTGACACATGTATAATTGCGAGGAAGAAATCGATTGAAACTCTAAACTAAAAAGAAAATATTAGTAATGTAAATGGCCATATTCAATTTGAACTTGTGTTGGACTGATGGACAGTTTTGGAGTAGATAAAATATAACATTCTAAAATTTCGAGAGATGCTGTTCAATTAATTACAAGAATCAACTGACATTGGTTTATTCTTTGAAGTATTCTGTAACTTCTTACTACTTGAAATTGCTGGCATGCACATGTTTGTATATTGCTCTTGAATATTATGCCAAAAAGAGAGTTCAATGTGAAGTTAACATCGTGAAATTTCGACTGTATAACCTTCTAAGTGTGATCTACGTTCTCAGGAAGTTATGTGATTAAAAGTTGCTAGATTTGTGTAACTATGAAGAATAACGTCTAGTCAACACTTCATTTTATTAAAAAAACACCAACACCGAATTCCTACTTTGGATAAAAACGTATCAGTACAAAAAGTGAGTGAAAACAAAAAACTATTTACTTTAGGTCAACTTGTTCCGAATAAATAGTACAGGAAAATTAACAATATCTGTTTAAGTATGAGTGATACTTGTACAGTGTGTGATCAAGACCTTGGTGATAAATATGCCGTATGTGATAGTTGTCACTCTGTACAACATCCGGTAGAGTCTTGCACAGGTTTAAGCTCATCTGAGCTCCGAGCTTTGATTTTGATAAAAAGAACTCTAGTATATTTCTGTCAAGAATGCCGAAGTTCTTTTAAAAGCATTCCAACACTATTAAGAGAAATAAAAAACTTCAAAACTGAAGTCATCTCCTTAAAACAAGAAATGAATACTCTAAAAGCTGAAGTCAATTCTCTAATTGCTGAGAAAAACACATTAAAAAGTGAAATAAAGTCGCTGAAAGATGAGTGGAAGAACAGAAAAGAAAATGATTTAAGTGAAGTCACCTCAAATGAAAGCATCATCATGGAATTACTGGAGCGACAAAAGCGAGAAGCAAATATTATGATAGCTAATGTACGAGAGTCACAGGAGGCCACCCCATTGCAACGGAAAGAAGATGACGTAAAAATAGTTAAAGATCTACTTCAAAATCATAATGTAAATCTTGACAATTTAACAGTATTCAGAGTTGGGAAAGTTCTGCCCGACAAAAATAGATTAATTAAAGTGATCATGCAGAATAAAAATGATGCAATTACTGTATTTAGGAACATAAAAAATAACAGACATAGTATTCCACAAGGTGTAAGGTTATTCAGTGATCAAACAAAAAAACAAAAAAAAAATTACCTAAACGTAAAAAAACAACTACAGGAATTAATATTGAATGGCGATAATACAATAACAATTAAATACGTAAATAATGTACCTTCCATAGTAAATGCAAACTTTAGTAGAAAAAACTAACCAAAAATCCTAATATATCGCTGAAGTCAGACATTATATATGGTAATATTGAGAGCTTTACTGCTCACAGAGACGAAATAATTGTCTCAATCATAACCTACCAACCATCTATAATGTTGTTCAGTGAAAGCCGCACTACTATTGAAATTGAGGACAGTGAAGTAATGCTACCGGGCTACAAAACAATTAGGTGTGATTCTTCATCGCGACATACAGGAGGCGTTCTCACGTACATAAAATCCCATATGCATTACTCCAATTAGAAAAACTATATTTTAGATAGAAACTTTTGGTGTTCTGTTATAAAAATAAAATATAATAATGCTAAAATATTAATAGGAGCACTTTATCATTCACCCAACGCGAGCCATACAATATTTCTAGACCATTTTGAAAATATATGTGAAGATCTTTCTCAATCTAACTTCAAATTTATTCTAGCTGGAGATTTTAATATTAACTTTATAAAAAACGAACTTTATTCAACACGTCTAAAAAACTTATTAAACATGTATGGAATGATTCAAAGTGTGCTAGAATGTACTAGAATCACTAATAATAATGCAAGCTTAATTGATTATGTCATTAGCAACTTTGAGATTCAAACATTAGTTCACCATGTGCCTAAGCTAACTGATCATTCTTTGGTCTCAGTAAACTTACTAAATAATAAAACTAGTTAGCCAAAAACTTTGAAAAGCTATCGTAATCTAGGAAAAGAAAATATGAATAAAATCTATATTGAATTAATTAACAATAATTATTTACTTAACTGCGTAGACATTGAAAGATTTTACGATGACTTTATTAGTAAAACAAAATTGCTCCTGTCAAAACATACTCTTTCCACCAAAACAGTCTCCCTTGGTTTGACAGTGATCTTAAAGATCTAACTAAACAAAGAGATGAAGCATATCAGTTATATAGACTCAGCAGTTATGAAAATAATTGGGATAGGTACAAAAGACTAAGAAACGATGTAGTTAGTTTACTTAAAATAAAAAAACAAGAATATTATTATAATAAAATTGATTTGAGTGCAAATAATCAGAAACTAATGTGGAAAACCATCAAATCATTAATAGATACAAAAACGAATACCAGTGTTATAAACAATATAGAATTTGAAACTGAAGGTCAAGTAAAAGTTCTTGAAAATGTAACTGAAATAGCAGAAGCTTTTAATAAATATTTTGAATCAAGTTTAGAAGATATTGTTAACTCGATTAACGCTACTGAAGAATGGCAAAATGAAATTGTAGTTCAGTGTAATTTTGAATTGTTTAACCAACTTGAATTAAAAGACCTTACTCGAATTGTTAATGAATTGGAAAACAAATCAGGAGCCGAAATTGTTGATATTAAGTTTATAAAAAACACCATAGGGGTGATAGGCCATGTTTTGCTACACCTCATTAATATTTTACTTCAATATGGTCAATTTCCCGATCAACTAAAAACTAGCATAATCATACCAATACACAAAGTTAAAAACACATGTAAAGCTAGTGAATTCCGACCAATAAACACCTTGCCAGGCATTGAGAAAATACTAGAAATGGCTGTGTATGATCAGCTTTTGAACTATGTTGAAAGCAATAATCTTCTCATGACCAATCAATCAGGTTTCCGTAAGGATCACTCTTGTGAATCGGCATTACAACTTACTATAAGTAAATGGACCCAATCTATCGACAATGGAGAATATGTTATTGCTGTTTTTTTGGACTTAAGACGGGCTTTCGAAAAAAATGGAAGCTATCGGAATTAAAGGAAATGTACTAAAATGGTTTAAGGACTACTTGAGTGACAGAAAACAAATCACTAAAGTGGATAATTATTATTCGAATCCTATTGTCACAAAATATGGTGTACCTCAGGGTAGCGTGCTAGGCCCTTTGCTATTTTTAATTTACATTAATAATATCGGCTTATGTCACAGCTGTGATTTTATAAATTTATTTGCTGATGATACACTGTTGTCTGTATCTCATAAGAATTTAGATGTAGCTCTAACTAAAATGAATGCTTGTTTAGAAAAAATATACAATTACTTGAACATCAATAAATTGAAGTTAAATGCATCCAAAACAAAAGCTATGATTCTAACTACACCATACAAATACAAACAACTTGATATAAATTCCTGCGTATTGGAAATCAATAACGAAAAAATTGAATTGGTAACAGAGTTTAAGTATCTGGGTTTTATGTTGGACAACAGATTATCTTTTGATGCACATCACACATTTGTAACGAAAAAAATAGCAAAGAAACTGTATTTTTTCACAAGAATTTCCACCCACTTGTCAATTGATACCAAGATCACGGTATATAACACTATTATACAACCGCATTTTGACTATTGCAGTACCCTGTTATATGGTTTTGATCAAAACAAAATCAGGTCATTACAAAAATTACAAAATCGAGGCATGAGAGTAATTCTGAAGTGCAATCGGTATACCAGTATAGCATTTATGCTAAATACACTACAGTGGTTTTCCGTACAAGACAGGCTGTACAAAGCAGCAATGATATTTGTTTTTAAAACTATTAATGACATGCTGCCATCATATTTTAAGGAATTCATTATATATCGAAATAGTACTCATAATTATGTTACAAGACAAATCAATGATCTTCATCTGCCAAGATGCAGCTTATCTAATTTAATGAAAGTACTATTTTATAAAGGGTTAAATCAATTCAATAAGTTACCTCAAGATATTAAAGACAGCAAAAGTTTATATATATTCAAAGCCAAACTTAATGATTATATAAAATTGAATAATATATTACAATGATTACTCTGTACTTATATATTTATCTAGTTATTTATTACGTATCAATGCTAGTTTTCCAAAATGTAAATAAGTAGTTTTTTAGTGTATAATATCTATGTATTACTTGAATTTCATGTGTATTGATGTATTGTTTGTATATTAGGATTTCCTCCTATTCAAATAAACATTCATTCATTCATCATTCAACTTCTGTCTCACCTGAAATGCTAGCAGTGAATTCGTCTTTTATCCATATTTGGGGTTAATATGACTCTCTGTGAGCTTGAAAGCCATCTTGAATTTTTTTTATTCATAGTCAAAAGGTTTCTAAAATGAAAAAATAAAACAAAACTTTCTGGAATCTAAAATGATGGATTACAATGACTGGCAAGCAAAGTTATTTTTTTTTAACTCTGAATTTCTTTTTCAGCATGAAGTTATTTCTCACGCATTTGATGAGGTGTAGAAAATCCGAAGACATTCTCATATTCCTTGAAGCATCCATGGGATGCTCACACCAAGATCACAGGCTATTCCGGACACCAAGATGTTTCCACATTTTCCTATTCCAAAGAGTAACAAATTGAAGAATAATTTTGGAAAAAATGTCCACAGTGGCATCACCTACACTTGTAAAACATGCCAAAGCTTGGAGACTACGACCGGCAAATGATTGAAACATTAGCATCAAAGCATGGTCCCCAAGATTGTCTGCTAGTTTCAGGAGTATGATCACCCAAGTCCACAAATCCGATAAAATCATCAGATTTTTATCAAACTTTTTAGTGTTTGTTATTTTACATTCAACTACCAAGAGAGATCCATGTTTTTCCGATCTGCAAAATGCTTAGTTTTTTCTTTTAACAGTGAAAAAACTTCCTTCCGGAAGCCAAAACTGCCATCTAGGTACCGTATATATCTTAAAAACAAAATTGCTTTTCAGAAATATTCTCTTCAGAAATATGCTCATACTGCTATCCACTTAATTTATTGTAACTAACCAGCATTTTTTTTATTTCAATTACATCAATACTATTAAAATATAATTCTAAATAACTTAAACAATGTTGAGTGGAAGATATAACTTTCCCTTTTGGAGAATATTCAGTGATTAAGGTAAATGCACCAGTACCTGACCCTGAACCAATTGATGACACATGTTCCTTTAGTTGAATATATTTAAAAAATAATAATTTAATTTTAAGTTTCCTGTAATTCCGACCGATTCTTGAATACCCTTTCAGTAAACAGCTTATTACCAAATATGGCTACAGTGTGTTCTTGTTAATTGTTACGTCATCATATTTCCCGCCGTCACATTTTAGACTAACTTGGTCAAAAATTAGTGAGTTTCGTTGCGAGGTGAGTTCACAAAATAGTGTTTATATCATTCTGCTTTCGTTATAAACCTCCACTGTTAGATTTATTTTGTTAGGTCTAGGAAATTTGATAATTTTTAGTGAAAATGTGGTTATAATCTAAAAAATTGAAAATATTTGAGAGGTCAGCGTCAGGGACAAAATAAAAAGCGATGCTCTAGTATATGACAACTGTACCCATATTGTTATAAGTATGTCTTATGTTAATACATTTAATCTAATATTTGCATCTATGTTTCGAACATTCTTATAAACTGATAATTTCCTATAGATGACCCAGTGTGTCACCTTTAGGTACACTAGATGCGCAATGCATGACCCCACTTTTTTTTAATGTCTTGTAATAAATCGTTTTAATTCGATTATGATTCGATTAGATTTGAATACTTGGTAGAAAGTGTACACGTAATAACATATCGGTCAATATTGTATGAAGTACGAATAAACTACTTTTTGCAGATGGCTGCGAAAAAGATTTTGCAGTACCCAGAAGACGCAATGACAAACGCTTTTACTGCAGTAAAAAATGGTGTGCCCGTTAAAACAGTATCAAAAACATTTAAGGTCCCCAAAACAACATTACTGTATAAATTTAAGGGGATTCATCCAGAAGCGAGAAAAATGGGAACCGCAACAATCTTTTCAAAAAATGAAGAGGATCTCCTCCTAAAATGGATAACATCTATGGCTAAATCTGGGTTTCCGATTTCCAAAGAAATTTTTCTATTCAGTGTCTCAAAACTAGCGAAAGAGCTGAATAAAGCTTTCAAAAATGAAATACCAGGGCGAAAGTGGTATGAAAGTTTTTTCGCCGACATCCCGAAATCAGTCACAGGACACCTAAAAATTCAACAAATCGGGAGATGGTTCAATAAAGTGTACGAGTTTCTGAATACTTCTAAATTTACAAGTGTCTTGTCGAATCTTTCGAATCTTTAATGCTGACGAGTCAGCGTTTTTTTTAACCCAAAGGGAAATAAAGTTTTAGCATCAAGAGGTGATAAAACAGTTTACGCCACTGTTAATAGCAATGAAAAAGAATGCCTCACAGTACTTTTAAATGGGAATGCCGCCGGAACGTTAGCTCCACCAATGATAATTTTTCGATATAAAAGAATACCTTCCGAACTTTCTGCGAGTGTACCAAAACACTGGGGCATCGGAATTTCAGACAACGGGTGGATGACATCAGATACCTTTTGTTGTTATATGGCAAACGTTTTTTGTCCTTGGATTGAGGAAAACGTCTTTTGTCCTTGGGCTGAGGAAAACGTCTCATTTCCCATAATATTTTTCGTAGATGGACATTCATCACATTTATCTTACCACCTTAGCAAATTCTGTTCGGAAAAACAAATAATTTTAGTAGCATTATATCCAAATGCCACACATTTGTTACAGCCCATGGACGTAGCAGTGTTTCGTACGTTGAAATCAGGCTGGAAAGAGCAAGTCAGCTCGTGGAGACTTAAAAATCAACACGAAACATTAAAACGAAGAGACTCTGCTCTCTTATTAGATGCTGCGATTAAAGAACGGGTAAATTAGAGATCCTAGGAAATGGATTTTAAAAATTCGGTCTCTATTCATGGGATTCCGAGGTTATACTAACAACCTGAAGACATCTTACAGACAACTAATATAGATGAACTTGCATTCATGGAATCTTTTATAGACCAAGAAAAACTTAGACGTTTTCAAGAGAGTTTCGAAGAACATTGGGGGGGGGGGGAATGGAACAATGGAACATAAATCATTGTTTGAAATTTGGAAAGAAATGAAACAGAGTTGCGGATTCAAACTTACACCAATAACTGCTGAAAACATCATTGAAGAGGCTGATATTGTATTTGAAAAAGCAGATATCAATTTTGAACTAAGATGTAAATAGTGCCACAGATACCAATTGCAACGAATCAAATGATAGTTCTATCTTAGAATTAACTGCAGAAAACGAAACGACCACTAATAAATCTGCGTCGTTGTCTGTCTGCAATAACTATACCTCGACCTTATGCTGAAATTATAGACTGCAAATGCTGAGCTGATCGGTCTTGATATCACCAGGGCACACAGTTCCGAAAATATACATCATTCACCACCCAAGTACAAACCGACATTTTCAGAAACATCTTGCGAAAATAACATTATTATTTTAAATGTACAGGTTATAAAGCCTATACAATCTAATGTAGAACTTCTTTTTACGAAACTCCCAGGTTTTCGGAGAAAACCCCTCAAAAGCAGAGCTTGTGCGAGCAAGGGAGATCCGGGACCTACAGTTTAAATAAAAGTGGAATCCGAACTACTTCAGCTCAGTGACACACGACCGGGGATCGAACCCGGACCGTCTGGGTGGAAGCCAAACGCTCTAATACCTCGAACACCTCGACGAGTGTTAGAACAAAATTCTCCAATGATGATTCTGAGGAATAATTCAATACCAAAAATGAACCCAGTCCAGACAAATTGAGTGATTCGTCAAAACCACTGTACGCTTAAGGTAAGGTAAATCATTATTCATTGCTGTCAATTTTGATAATATTACATTTTCCTCTAATTTATGATAACCTCATCTATCATGGAGCATGATGTTAATATTATCTTGTTTGATTAAAGGATATATGTTTGTCGTTTTTCTGTTAATGAAGATTTTTGTTCTATCTGGGAAGTAGCAGGTATCTCTGTAATTAGACTTGGAAAAGGAATATCTGGTAAGTTGAGTCGGAGACAGTGTTATCACAAGACGGACCAGGAGTGAAGTGGAACGAAAGATTGGAAGCCATACTAATATAGAAACATTAATTAGTGTATGCCTACATATTTATTGTGATAGAATATAATGATAAACTTTTTCATTTAGCACATACAGCTAATTTACATTGTCACGGGTAAAAATATATAATATATAAAGTTATATAAAATACAATTTCATCCATACATTGAATTAATTTAACAAAGTCGACTTCCTGTTATCTAGATCGGTGACCTAATTTCAAAAGTATAGTAATCAAAGAAAAAGTTATTGAAATTGAATATCAGTTCATTGATAGGCAAAAACTTCATTGCTGTCAAAAATAACCTATTTCAAGTAACATTGTTATTTCAATACATTAAAACATTTCATGTGATTCGAAGTTTCTCCACTTCATTGGACATTAGCAAACTGAAAATGCAAAACAAGTAAATCAATTAAATGTAGAGAAAATGTAAACTGCCAAGGCATTCATTTTGAATTGGATGAAAGCAATAACTAGCTTCAGAGTTTTTTATTCAGTTTACTGAAATCTTTGTGTAGATTGATCAGACACTTTGACGCAAAAAATGTGAACCAAAACGATAACAGCTATAATTTGTTTTGATACAATTGTTTTTGTTTTGTTTTTAGCATTAAGTTTTACGATTTGAGATTTCATTTTAACGAAAAACGGATTGTTATTCTGGTAACGCCACACAACAGTGGTGAAATTGAAGATTAATTTTTCAATTCTGTTTTGCGTCCTGTTTTATTTCTAAAAGTCATATCCTAAATCGCAAATCTTAAATCGTCTATTGTGTTTCAGCCTATAGGTATGTGGCTAAAATACAATATTACATATTCTGCAATCATGAGTAATTTTTTTAATAACATTTTTTACGTATTCTAAAAAAAGATACATTTCCCTTGATATCTTTTAACCTTCATATTTGAAAGAACGTATTCAAAGTTTGGATAATGCATTTTATGATTGAATGAGATTTTGTTTCCTTTTGTATCCAAATATATGTCACTGTATACAACGAATTATCACTAGGAATTGAGAAAGAAATTATGGGATAGTTTCAAAATCAATCAAACTGTTCCAGTATCTAGTTATCAGATTTGTTTTTGCACATCAATCTGGAATATTGAAAAACACTTCTTGTTCAATTTGCTTATTCATGAGGTTGAGCTTACAAGATTGAAGTAAAAGAAACACTATTTGATAATTCAGTGTTGCAAAGTTACTGAATACTTTTAGAAATTTGATTTTAAATACTCACATGGATGACGGTACTGCACCTTTTAATAGCTTCCTTGAACTAATATATTCTCTTCGGCAGAACACACGTGTCCAGAAACTGGAAGGTGTTTTCCAATGGCATCAATCTATGTTCGGCGTAAATCATCATTCTGAAAATATGGATGTCTTAGCATAATGTAAGGTAATATGTATGAGAGCTCCACTGACTACTAGCTCAAGTGCACACTAGCTACCTATCTCATCGTTCTTCAAGTAAAGCCAGTTTTCTCTGTATATTTTCAGAACAATAAACTTTTTTCTTTTGAATTTTATTTCTTTCTTTATAAAGAATAAACTAACGGAAACAATAATAAAAACAGGAAACAGGAAAACAAGAAATTTTAAAGGAAAACAGATTAAATACGACGAACACAATACACCATAAAAAATAAGAAAAGATAAATCTCGACTAAATCAGATTCAGACTTAATACATAATACCAAAAAATAATGTCAAATGTATGACACCTTCAACCTTTTTTGAAAGGAACCAATAAGAAAACAGAATAAAAAAGTCTTGAACGTAAAACTCTGTTATGTGTAGCCGCTTAACAGTTTCTGTCATTGATCTAAGCGCTGTGCAGCGGTTATTACGGAACTAGAACCTAATCCAACAGATGGTGCCGCCCGAAAAAATCAAAACAAATTCGTATCGTTAGAATCACCAGGTTATTTAGACATCTTACCTATAACCAAGATGAAGGGATAATAAAAAATGTGTCCCAGGAAATACATTGTACGCCATCTACATGTTGTTGTACATACTTTACCAACTTGTCTTTGTCAGGTAAACATATGTTTGCTCCAGTGTTGCCAGCCCTAGTACTTTCGTACTAGTTCTGGTACCTTTTCATTCTGTCTAGTACGCTAGTACGCCGATCGCAAAATTCGTACGTTTTCTACGTTTTGACTTGAAATATCGAAATAAAAAATATCAAACATTACCGAAGTGAACCAAAGAAAAGACCAACGTGCAATATCAGTGCAATTCGTCGATCCAAACATAGTTTTGAGTTTTGTGCTGAAGTTTGTTCTATGCAGTTCATATTAAATGTCACTTGTCGTTGCGTCGCTCATGAGTCATGATAACTGTCATCTGTCAATGTCAAATGTCATTGATGTGAGCTCGAGGGAGTATCGTTATTCGTCAATCGTCTATATGATATGAATTAATGTGCAATAATGGGTATGTTATATATTTCATAGTGAGCTTTCGTTACATTACTTTTTATAATATTTTAGGTACCTATTTCAATTGCCAGCAAAACAAGCTACTCCTGTGAGTCCCGATACTCCCGAAGTGGCACAGGAAGAACTTGTCTCTGCTTCAACTTCAGAACTTCCACAAGAAGAAGGGAAAACTACTGACATGGATAATAATACTAATGCAACCTATAGGGAGGAATCCAAAAAACCAAAAAAGAAGTACCTACAGAAATATAATAAAAGTTGGGATAACAGATTTCCTTGGTTGGTATTGAAGCGTGAAAGAGATATATCTTGCAAATGTTGCAATACGATGATAACATGCAATTTGAATCACATAAAACGACATGAAAATACATTGAAACATAACACACATTGTTGTGTTCTGCATTTCCTGATTCAGATATTATCAAAAATTTTAAATGTTCAAGAACAAAAGCTACTGAAGTTACAAAAGACTGCCTGGTTAAACAAGCTTTGGAAGAAATTTCAGCTGAGACACAGAATAATTTTTATTCATTGATTGTAGATGAAACTACTGATATTTCAACAAAGAAATCACTTGCCATTGTAATTCGTTACCATAATGGAACCTGTGTAAGAGATAGATTTTTATGTATAGCTCAAGTGAATTAATGTACTGCTGGAAGTTTATTCAAAACAGTGTGTGATGTTTTAGGTAAAAATAAAATTCCACTTGAAAATCTAGTGGGTTTTGCAGCAGATGATGCCAATGTGATGATGGGCGATAAAACTGGCCTAAAAGCACGAGTCAAGGATGTGAACTCAAATATATTTGTAATGGGAATGAGAACTACAACCCGTTGTGCACAAAACCAGGCTTAAGACACAGTCTCTTGGGAATTTGAAAAACCAATTCTATGCTCTAGATCATGGGACAGGTCTAATGAGAACCTACCCAATCCCAAGGCGCCAAAAAGGTTGCCCAAAACCAAGAGGTACTACAAACCGAAAAGATTTAAGAAATTTTCAAATTGTTTCATATTTAATCAATTCAGTAATTCTATTAATCAAAACCAAGGAAATTGCTGAACCAAGGGAAAGTCTAGTGAGAACTTGACACGGCACTTGCAAAAACCCAAGTTATAGAAAATTAGAACCTGAAGTTGAAATTATAAGTTTCAAATTGAAAGCAATAGATTATGTTCTGAGAATTGAAAGGAAAGTCGAGAGGGAGGGAACTAAGCAAACTGCAAAACGGGTTCAAGCCATATCATCATTGAGAAAGAGTTCAAGAGCAATTAAATAGGTAAATAATTTAAATTTATGAAAAGTTTCTTACTTTAAGCGTCTATGAAGAGGAATGTAAGCTCTGTTTAAATCAACTTGAGTGTTGAGACAAAGGTCATTATTCAGTAATTCCTTGTTAATATGTAAATCTTCAAGAAAATCTAATCTATTGTAATTTTTGGAACTCACCTCCTGTAAAATTTTTGAATTCCTATTTGGACTAAAGTTGTGGTTGTTAAACCTCAAATGTTGACCAAAGGCTGAAATTTTGTTGGGATTTAAATGTTCTGTTATACGGGCTTTCAAAGGTCTGCAAGTTTTTCCAATGTAGGCTGCATCACAATCATCACAGTTTAACTTGTATATGCCACTTTTTGAAAGTTTATCAATTTTATCTTTTGTGTTGACCAGGTATCTGTTGAGGCTATGGTTAGTTTTAAAAGAAATTTCAATGTTGTCTATGTTGCTTTTGATGCAACCAGATATTTTATTAGAAATATTGTCATTTAAAAAAGGAAGTGAAACAAATTGTGCTATTGAATCTACTTTGGGGTAGGCATCATTAAGTTCTTTTTTGTTTTTGATTTTTTGGATCAAACTATTAATAATATTCGGGTTATAATTATTATTTGAGGCTATTTGTTTAATGATATTCAATTCATTTTGATAACTAACTGTAGAAAGGGGCATATTCAAAAGTCTATGAATGTAACAATTGAAGGCTGCCATTTTATGTTGATGGGGATGGTTGGAGAAGCTGGGTATAACGTGATCGGTTTGTGTGGGTTTTCTGAATATGCTAAAATTTAAAAGATTGTTGGTTTTATGGATTGTGAATTCTAAGAAATTTAATTTATTATTTGATTCTAATTCAAGTGTGAATTTGATACTTGGGTGTACTTGGTCTATTTTTGTCAGAAGATTGTTGACAATGTCAGTGTCGCCATTCACAAATACCAAACAATCATCAACATATCTAAACCAAAGTAAAATTTCTGGGTTATTTGCAGTGATAATGAATTTGATTTCTAAATTATTCATGAAAATATCTGCCAAAAAAGGAGATAAACAACTACCCATGGCAAGTCCGTCTGGTTGTTTATAGCATTTATCATTAAAAACAAAAAAGTCCTGTGAAAGGCAAAAGTTTAACAAGGTCAAAATGTAGGCTATGGAATTGGCATCAACTTCAGCAAGGCTTAAGGCCTCACTTACAAGTGGTAAGGTTTCTATTTTCGGAACTGAAGTGAAAAGATTACTTACATCAAAGGAAATCATTAAGCTATCTTGAGGTAAATTTAAATTATTCAATTTGTTAATTAAATCTAAAGAGTTACTTACTGCATATTTTGGAGTGAAGTGTGTCAAGTCTTTTATAAGCCTGTAAATAAATTAAGCTAAAATTGAGACCGGAGTGTTAGTGAAGCTAACTACTGGTCTTATTGGTATGTCGATCTTGTGGATCTTTGGAAGTCCATACAAGCGAGGAATGACTGGGTTGCTGCTAATGAGAGAATAAGGGGCTGAATGTTCAATGAAAAAATCTTTATGAATATTTAACTGAGTTTTCAATTTTCTAATGAAAATATTGAAAGGATTTGATGATAAAAGTTTGAAATTATGTTCAGAAAGGAAATTTTCTACTTTATCAATGTAATCTAACTTGTTCAAAATGACTACTTGTCTGCTTTTGAAAATATGAGGTTATGGTCTTTGATTTTAATTTTGATTTTCTTTAGAATAGAATGAAAATGTTTATGAGGATGAATCTTAAAGTGTTGTTTACTACGTTTAATTTTGTATAGAAAGTTATGAATATCATTGCGAATGATATTTTTAACATTATAGTCTCTAGAGAGCTGTTCAATAACAACATCAACTTCCACTGCAAACTCCAAGAGGTTTCTCTCAGAGACTTGAGAGCCCAAAGCAAATTTGAGTCCCAACTTCAACAGGTCCATTTCGTCATCATCGAACACAACGTCAGGAAGATTTTTGACTCTATCATGAAAAGTGAAATCAGAAAATTTCTTATTGTTCCTTTGTTTATTTTTCCAAAAATCATGTTATTGTTTAATCAAATATTTGAGCTTTTTATCAACTTTTTCAAATTTAATCTTCTTGGCTATGTCAACTTCCGTATTTACTTCATTAAAGAAATCTTGTAAAAGGGTAACATTGATTGATCTGACTAAATTATCATAACTATTTTTGAGTTCACAATTAATTGAGTTGGAACTTACCTTTTTACAAGATTCATTGTCTTCGTCAACTTTCGGCACAATGGCAATTTTCATTCAGTAGTTAGACAGTAGACTAAGCTTCAGCAGACATGTGTTACTCTGCCTGTTGAAACTTTCTTAAATCTTTTATGATTGTGTTAATGGTGCCTCTTGTTTTTGGGCTACCTTTTTGACGCTTTGGGAAGTGTGAAGGTTCTCATTAGACCTGTCCCATGACCCTGAGCTAAGAATTGGTTTCACAAATTCCCAAGAGACTGTTTCTTGAACCTGGTTCTGTGCACATCGGGTTGAGGTTCTCATTAGACTTTTCTCCCGGTTTGTCACAATTCCTTAGTTAGATTAACAGAACTATAAATAGATTTACAGATCAATTTGACTATTTGGTCTTTAATCAATTTTCAAAACACAGATCAGGGTTTCTAGAAGTTAATGTTCTAAGCCAAACGTCATTGTCAACGTTTGGAGTCATTCAATGCACCGTTCCATCTGTATGGTTTCATTAACCACTTTTGTAACGGACTTGCAGAGTCCCCTACAATACGATAATCATCTAATGGAAAGTATTTTCTATATTGTCCATTTTGTTCAACGTCTATGAATATTCCTGAATTGTTGAGTACCCTGATGTCATGTGCGGAACCAGGGAATCCTACCATTATATTAGTGAAAATTTTATCTGATATTACAAATGCTTGCAGTTTTATTGAATGCTGCATTTTGCGATCAGTGTAGCTGTCTTGGTGTTCAGCTGGTGCTTTGAATTTAATATTACAACAATCTATAGCCCCTATGACTCCAGGAAATCCAGCTCTATCTTGGAATCCTACTTGAATTGAAGTGAGTTCTTCTTCATTGGGCCATACAATGTATTTTGCCAATAGTTTCACAATCAAATTCAGAACTAATTCCGTTCCTTTGTGAGCTGCGCTTAAAGAAACATTAAATCTATCAGCCACTGACAAGCCCTTTCCAAGCCACCACAGAGTCATGAGTAACAGTTTTTCTGCTGAAATAGGATAATTGCCTCCTAGATATCCTTTATGGAGTTCTTCACAATCTATATTTTGCAATAAAATCAAAAAAGAATCTCTACTCATTCGGAATAGAGAAAAAAGTCATAATTGAGGTAATTGGTAACCATTCCTCTTCCCACAGTTGGGTTCTTTGGTGATGCTCCCGAAAACTTAAAATGGAAGAAATATATTGTTCCGAATCAAACATGAAATATAAACAAATTGAATTATTTTCAAAAAGCTCTTGCTGCTGTTGATTCAACCCCTGCAAAATAGTAGCTATTGTTTCTGGGTTCATCTTTGGTCATATAAAAAAATTCGTGAATCGTATTTGAATTTATGCATTCTCGCGGTTCATGCTATTGATGACGTCTCATAGGTATAGTATTCAAATACAAAATTAATACGTTTTGACGCCAAAAAACAACTTATATTAATGTTTCACATTTAAATAAAACAGAGCTCAGTAATGTCTCTCCAAGTAATCCTGAACATTTTTTGCCCATTGAGGATATGTATTTTGGGACAAAAGTTCAACTTGAGATTCAAGAGGTTAACGATCCACAAGAAGTTCAAAAGTTTCGAGTTAATGCCCTAGCATTCTATGTGGAATTATGTTGCCAAATTAAAAAAAGGTTCAATTTCAAAGAACCTCTTTTGATATTTTTATCAAACTTTACTGTCAGTCAGACTATTTCTGGTAAGGTATTGAGCATTACAGAAGTAACCAAATTTGTCCCACAGGTAAATTTAGATTTGGAAAATCTAAATTCAAAATGGAGGTATTTGGCAGATGCCACTGATATTAAACAATATAGTGGCCTAGATTTTGAAAAATTTTGGTACAAAATTTTGAGATGTTTCCAAATTTGAGTAAGGTCATCAAATGCATTATGAGTTTACCTCATTCTTCAGCATGTGCTGAACGTATTTTCTCCCAATTAAATTTACTCAAGACCAAAGTTAGAAATAGACTAGAGGTTGATACGTGTGTTGCAATATTACACGCTAAAGATTTAATGGGAAACTAGAATTGTACAAATTGGCAACCTTCAGCATCCTTGCTGTTAAAAATACCAAAGTATGATTTAGCCAAAAAACAATGATTTTGCCAAAAATAAATGATTTTTCTGAGTTACTATTGAGATGTTACCGTAATATAATATGTTTATGTTTGTCCCTATTTCTTAAAGTCAAATCTGATATACCTTTGTAATATGGTATGGAATGCAATTATTTATTTCGTGTTGTTTCAGAATGTTATTTTTTATATGATACATAAAATGTTGAAGTTCAGTAAATAAGATTATTTCCTCTCCTTAATTAATGGAAGTTTAGATGAAGTCTTAAACGAGCTCCTAAATGCCAAGGGAGAGTCCATTTATTGCGCAAGCGTAAGATAGAGGTTACAAATTCGTCCATTCAACGATCACAAAAATAATATATACCACCGGGATCAACGTGAATTTGTTGTTTTTGTGATCATTAAAAGAAGGACGAAGCACATATGCTAATATTAACGTAAATTTGTTGTTTTCGTGATCGATGAAAGGATGAATAACCTCAAAAACACGCGCATGGGCAATAGATGGATTCTCTCTTAGCATTTAGGAGCTCGTAAAATTTAAACTAGTACCTTTCCCGAAAACCTAGTACCTTTTTCGTCTCTTATTGTTTGAAAGATAACCTCGCTTGAAAGAGATTCATGTTGTAAAGGGAAACATTCTTAACCCTTGAGTGCACGGGTTGGGTCTGACATACACAGCCTATCACGTTCGAGCGTTCCCCTCCCAAACGAGGCTCATTTGATTGTCGTCTTCTACAGTACCTTTCTATCTTCAGTAGAGCTGTATATCCCGAGAAGTTTGTATCAATTGCACTTTTAGTTCTCGCTAATTCAGACGATCGGTGTATATCAGACCCAACCCGTGCCTTCATGGTAAGATTTTTTTCAAACTCATTTTGATGAAATGTATTGAAACGCCTATTTCACAGCCTTCAAAATGAATGATCCTTACGAAAGAGAGATACGAGAGTTGCAAGCTATGTTTGATGAAGTTTTGACTGACGAAGAAGTCAAATCTGACGATGATTCTGAGACGGATGATATGGCGATGGAGGATGGATCAGACATTGTGAGTACTCATGATACAGATTCAGAACAGGAGCTGAATATGGACGATGAAGAGGAAGAAATGATTGTAGATGTGGATCAACGTCGTGGTACACAGCGTCACCTGTCTTATTATGGAAAAAATGGTTTTCGATGGAATAAATGCTGCTTTCCAAAAAATGTTAGAACTAGGCAACATAATCTTATAAAAAAACTACCAGGTGTTATCGGCAGAGCAAAAAACTCAAAAACTGCACTGGAAACGTGGGAACTATTCTTTTCGGATAACATACTACAGAAAATAGTTGAATATACCAATCAATACATTGACAAAGTAGCTCAATCCTATAAAGATAAATATGATGTACGTTACACTGATATAATGGAAATCAAAGCACTAATCGGCTTGTTATATTTAGCTGGTGTCCATAAAGGAGGTCGTACCAGTATTTACGAATTATGGGCAACAGATGGTACTGGTCTGGAGATATTTGCAGCAGTTATGGCTAAAAGAAGATTCCGCTTTTTGATAAGATGGTTACACTTTGATGATGTCGATACACGTGAAGAGAGAAAGAGAACCGACAATCTTGCTCCTATTAGGGAATTGTTTGAGGAAGTGAATGGAAAATTCAGAAATCATTATTCGCCAGGAGAATACGTCACGATAGATGAAATGCTATTAGCCTTCCGTGGCCGATGTGCCTTCCGAATGTACATACCTAATAAACCGGCAAGATACGGAATTAAAGTATATTCGCTTGTAGATGCTAGAATGTTTTATACGTTCAACATGGAAGTGTATACAGGAACCCAACCAGCTGGAGCATACCAAGTGAGCAATAAATCTCTTGATGTTGTTGTCAGAATGACAGAACCAATCCATGATAGCAAAAGAAATATCACGATGGATAATTGGTTTACATCTATCCCGTTAGCTCAATCACTACTGACTGATCATAAATTGACTCTTCTGGGAACTTTACGCAAGAATAAAGTGGAAATTCCACCTGAATTCCTGACAGTGAGGAGACCTGCTAAAACTAGTATGTTTGCTTTCACTAAAGACATGACTTTAGTATCTTATAAACCGAAAAAAAATAAATCAGTTGTATTACTGTCTACCATGCATCATGAGGATAAAATCGACGAAAGTACTGGAGACGAAAACAAGCCAGAAATGATCACCCTGTATAATGTGACAAAAGCGGGGGTAGATTGTGTGGATCAACTAGTAGCATCATACGATGTATCAAGAAACACCAGGAGATGGCCAATGACAATATTTTATTCCTTGCTAAACATCAGTGCAATAAATTCGTTTATCATATATAGGACCAACAATAAGGATTTGGTTCTCACAAAAACAGGAAGGAGGAAATACCTGAAAAAACTAGGAATGAGTTTAGTTACGGAACAGCTAAAGAGAAGAGCCATTGACAAACATATTTCAAGAGATGTAAGGCTGAAAGCTGCGAAGTTTAGTGGACAGAGTTTGGTTGAGCAAGCAGAACCACTACAAGGAACATATCGAAGATGTGTCTTTTGTCGAAATCGCAAAACAAGATTTTTTTGTCACATTTGCAAAAAAATGATTTGTATGGAGCATTCCAAGCATACATGCCCAGACTGCGCTCAAAATTAACGTTCTGCATCTTTGTAAAACATAATTTTCTTCAAACTTGTATATTTTTATGAATTTTCTTTTATGTTACATGGTATATGTAAAATATGAAATATTTCGAAATACTTGTTTTGGTTAATAGTGCGAGTTACAATAAACATAATTTTGCATAAACAGTCTCGATTCAATTTATTGAAAAAAATATATATATATTAGAAAATGTGTGTATCTCAGACCCGACCCAACCCGTCCTTTCTAGGTATATTTTTTCACCCGTTCACTCAAGGGTTAATTGAAAATTGAACCAATACATGACTCCTCTGGAAATGGAAAAACTTACGATAAAATGAAGTAACTTTTTTGTAATATCTAACAGAAAACAACTACTTCCCCGGCTAAAGCCACGCTGGAAATTGAACTACATCTGCTAGATTTTGTGAAAGACCCTATAAAAATCTGAAAGTGAAAATTTGCTTATTCATTCCGATAGTTGATTATTTCTGAAATGTCCAGTTCCCATTGGAGATTCTTATCTATAAATGTGATAAGGGAGAATGTTATTCAGAAGTATCACTCAAAGAAAATCGCTCATTTCATTGGTGCCTGAATTGCATCTCTTTCGCTAGGCCTCCAATACATTTTGGCTGACAAAAATCACTTTATCTCTTCTAAGATCATCAGGGAGGTCGGAAGAATTGGAAATCATACTCTTCAGAAGAAATTTCACACTGTAATTGTTGTTGTTGTTAAAATTGTTTTTTTTTCGTTAACCAGGTGTCGTCGCCTTATGAACGACAGCCCTCAGAAGTCGAAACTTGTGCGAGCCAAGGATTAACGAGGACTTACCTTTTTACGTGCGATTCCTAGCACTTTCTCGGGCCATCAGAAAAATTTCTGCAGTCGCCATGGTTTGAACCATCGCCGACTAATAGGATTGTTAGACTATTTCTTGTGCGGTGACACTTTGAAATTTTTTTCTGGCATAAAACCGGTCATGGGTATGGCATGTTGATTTTATTGAAAATATGAGCAGGATGTTTATAAAGTCAGTTGTGGAATTATCTACGACTGAAACATGAACTTCAGTCGCTATTTTCCATCGTACAAGATAACCTCTCTTGGAAGGGATTCATATTATAAAGGGAAACATACTCAATTGAAAATTGAACCAATACATGACTCCTCTGGAAACGGAAAAACCTACTATAAAATGAAGTTACTTTTTGTAATATCTAACAGAAAACAACTACTTCCCAGGCTAAAGCCACGCTGGACATTGAACTCAAGTTATATAGGGTTATATAGGGATCCGTAGAAGATGTAATGAATATTTCGGATGAAGACCTCAATATGAATAACTATTATTCTGAGAATTGGAAAAAATACCGTGATGGTGGTAAAACAAATGGAAGTGTGATTGTGAAAGAAATACCAGATGAAAACATGACTGTGAAAGAACTGCCTGATGTTGGTTAAAAACTTATAATTACTAAATTGTTGGATGTAGCCGTTACTACGTGGTAGGAAATCATCACGAAAAATGAGAAATAAAACTTTCTGTTTTTATACCACTTCTATTTGTAACCAACGTTACTGCAGTTTCGTCCTATATGGACATTATCAAACAATACAATAATCTGAAATAATAACACTTCTTAAATACCCTTAATTCTACCCGAGGCCTGTCTTAATAACTAACGGTCATTAATGACTTTTACCTGTACCTTGTTTATTTGCGACAATGTGACTGCGCTGCCTTAAAAACCGGTGAATAGACCAAATCCAGTTGATCATTCAGTAGGTTACATCCACAATATTTGTGTTTATGAATTTCTAGGGATTCTAAATAATTCAGTTTCCAACCCTTGCTTGCATAGTGCAAAATTTCCGTATCGTTCAGACTAATTTGTGGTTGCATTCCAAGGAATGGTTTGAAAACGTCGAATCATTTTTTCCTAGTCTGAAGGACCTTTCATGTTCAGCGTATCTTTTTGAAAAATTACGTCCACATTGTCCCACATAAACACCGTTACACTCTGGACACTTAAGTTTATAAACTCCAGATTTTTCCATTTTTGCTATTCTATCTTTGGCATTGAAAATAATTATCTGTGAAGAGTTACACTCAGGACACTTAAGCTTATAAACTCCAGATTTTTCCATTTTTGCTATTCTATCTTTGGCATTGAAAATAATTATCTGTCAAGAAATATTAAATTGTTTTCCCTTTGATGAATTGATCAGCATCTCTAAAGAGCAGCCCTATAAGAGCCACTCAAAATCAATTGAGAATACTGTACTTGAAAATATAAATTATTTTCAATTTGAAGCTCTAGAAAGTAATATCAATTCATCAAAAGTAGGAATAGGTGAATTCCATAGTGATACAGTAGATATTGCTCTCAATAATATAAAAATGCCTCTTAAAATTCTTGAAAAAGGTCGTCCAAAAGGTCCAGAAACTACTGCAATTGGCTTGAAAAAGTCTAGGAAAGATAGTGAATTTACTGACAAATCTCTTGAAGCCCAAAACACTATAATTTTGCATGAAATATTTAATGATGAAGTATTATTGGAAAAGATCTTCTATGGTTTCCAATTCAATGCAAATATAAATATAAGCCAAATCTGTTCCATTATTTTTGAAGATAATCAAGTTGAAAAATATCCAGAAATATTTTTTCTTCTCCCCATTTAATAAACTTAAGAAGATATTGAAAATCAATAAACGAACATTAGTATACAGATAGATGTCCAGTGTGCAAGCAGCAAGTTAATGATGATAGCATTCGGTGTGATTTTTATTTGCTTTGGATACATAAAACTTATTCTAATATCAAATTTGCCCATATTGTAAAGAAAACTTATGTTTGTGGGGTTAGTAAAAATTTATAACCAACTAAAGTCAATGTCAACATAGACTTTCTACAGAATAAAATGACACTTGTGTCAAGTTTTGCTGTTAATATTCATTACAATTTTGACAAGCCAGATTTCCTTTATTGAAATTATTCATCTAAAGTCTTGATTAATAGAAAAATTAAAAAGACAATTCTGTAAAACCGTCAACTCTTCTCTTGATCTCTTTTTTACGATGGTTACGTTATGTTTCAAATCCAGTCCATTAGATCGAAAGTGCAATATTCCGATAATAAATGACTGACTGATGAATATTGATTTTGAAAATGAATTTCAACACAACACTAAGCTGTAATTATAATATACACACGATAATTTTAATGTGGGGAAAGTTGGAATGTTATATTTCTTTTCGTATCGTGAAATGTTAAAAATGACTTCATTCCATTTCAAAAATGAATATCTACACAATTTATTAACCTGATCCCAATGTTATACGTTTCCTACAGAACCCGAGAGATGAATTTATTCTAAAACCCAGTGGTAAAATATATTTGAAGTTTGGTGCTTTGTACATCATTCATCGAAATCCTTCAGTGAGAACACTTCCAATAATATGAGTTTATTTCATTGGGTCCAGTAAGTAGGTAGTATTTTTTTCTATTAATGAGAAACTGTCAATAATGAAAACCTCCATTTTCATAAAACTTGCATCTTCTCATTGATAAAACTTTTGCCAATCATAATAACATGTTGTCTCTAGAATTACAATCTTCATGGAAGACTATAATTAAGTATTAGAGATTTTCCAGAAAACGGTTTTATTCATGAAATTGTCTCGTCTTCAAAAAGTGAGATAGTTTACAAAGACATAAACACACAAAAATACACAAACCTATTTAAAAAATATAAGATTTTTACGATCAGTTGAAATAGTTTATACATTTTCCATGAGACATACACCATATTTTAGCCTATTTATGTGGAATGTACGTATGAAAACAATTTAAGAAAATGTGGGGGCCGTATATTTCATTTTTCATAATTTCTTGCACTTTCAGACATTTTGTGGATTCAAAGTCAAAGACTTCAACTTCAACATCCACGTCAACAATTTCTGGACCTATTATTCACAGTGACGATGAACTTGAAACTAACGGGTAAGGAATGGAATATGTGTGGAAAAATTAATTATAATAATTATATTCAATTTAGACATATAGAAAAAAATATATTTATGCTAGAAAGATAACTTGAATTATTGTTTCATATTTTCAGGGGTTTAAGGGACTACTACTTATTTATATTAATTTTTTTACCCAAAAGATCACATTTTTCTTCTGAATACAAGTCATGTCATATGATAATGGAAAGGAACTATTGTTTCTGTTGTTAGGTTCAAATGTAATTGATAACTTATGTTTCCCCTCTTAGCTTTAAACTTATTGAAATTTTCATATGATGTGGGTCCATACAACGTACATGGGTTTCTTGCTCCAAGCAGTGGATCATCCCTTCTGAACTAAAATTTATTTATTTGATACAAGTGTACAATTTCAGTTACATAAAATTTACTCATGTGTATCTTCTTCTTTCTGTTGGCAATTGCTAAATACTTACAAACATTTTAAGCAAATATTAAGATTCCAAAAATGTTATTCTTAACTCCTTTAATAACATTTAAATAATATTCCTGTTTTCAGTGAAATGGTGGAAGAAATTACACCAAAACCAAAACAAGATGTTTCAACTCAAACACTTACTTGGAAGAAAGTTGAGACATTGAAGGTAATAGTTGTTCTGCATTCCTGTTTACAAATAATCCTGCAAATAATATTTGAGATCCCACATTTATAAATTATATTCAAAATTTGGATAGTTCCATGCAGGACTTAATAAAAAAAATTCAAATAAAATAATAGTAATGGCACTGAACAAACTTTAGTTACTATCTTCACTATTTGAGATAAACAATGCTTTGGTTCCTGTAATCTCGTCAGGCATTATGAAACCAAAACAAAGACTCTGTCAGGGCCAGTATTCTCGACCAATGAACTTGTCATGCGTATGCGCATTATTAGACTATCGTACGTTTTCATATTCTTGACCCGTGAAGATCGGCACGTATACGTTTTGAACGCGAGTGTTTACTGCGAGCGCTTTTTAGCAGACGTTTGATACTCGTGTTGTTATTATTTGACTTGTGACAGTAGTAAAATTCCATATTTAGATGTAGTTAGTATATTGAAGTAATTTTTATAATTATTAAACACGAAGTGAAGAATGAAAAGCAGGTTATCATTTTGGCTGATGAAGCGGTACAACTTTTGTTGCAGAGCAAAGAAATATGCGAAGATACAGACAGCGCGGAGACCCATTCATTGATTTGAGTGAAACAATTTACCAAACTGTTTCGTCTGTCCAAAGAATTGGTGCGATTTGTTATAGACATTACAGCGGATTACATAACACCTGCGAATCGTGTTCAAGATTTAGATATCTGGACAAAGGTGAGTATGCATGCTTGATCAGGTGCTACCTCTACGAAATCATGGTTTATTTTCTGCGTGTATTGGTATGTTTGCGTTTTCTTGCAAGTGGAAGTTACCAAATGGGCATTGGGTGGATTTAATTTTTTGGTATTACAGCCATCAGTTTCCAGATATGTCGATGAAGTTGTGGCAGTATTAAACCGTGATGAAGTATTTCAGAGATTTGTCAAATTTCCCTAGAATATTGACCAGCTGAATCGGCTCCGAACCGAGTAGGATTTGCAATTATGAAACATTATATATGATTGACTAATTGATATATTTCAGATTCTATAGAAGATAAAATTTCCCAAGAATAGTTGGTGGTATCGATTGCACTCATGTGGCAATTTATCCCCCAAAAGTACAAGACAATGAACATCCGGAGCACATATATGTAAATAGAAAATACCATCACTCCATAAATGTTCAGTTGATTTGTGACTTTGACTTGAAAATAATCAACGTGAATTCTCGGTTTCCCGGTAGTACCAACGACGCCTTCATTTAAAATAATTCCAATGTTCGAACGGTATTAGAAGATTACATGATACAGGAAATACTAACTATTATTTATTAGGCGAAAATTATTTGTTATTTTTTTATATATGATCAAAATCAATCCCAATTTCGTGGTTCCTCAATATGTCTGACTAAAATGGCACTGAGTGAGTGATATGTTTCTAAATTGGCATAATTTGTAGGTGATGCCGGATATCCACTGAGGACGTGGTTGATGATACCCTTGGAGAATGAACCAATGGAAAATACTCCAGAATATCGCTATAAGAAACACAAAACCATCAGGAGCTTGATTGAACGATGTAATGGGTTCTTAAGATGTTCCTAAACACAGGGTTCTACATTATGCCCCGGAAAAGCCAGCAAAATCATTAATGCTTGTGTTGTTCTACATAATCTTCGTATAGAACATAATGTGCCTGATTCCGATGATAATGACATTGCAGAGGCTGATTTTGGACTCTATGCACCACTTCCAAATAATAATAATAAAGATAACGTGATACGTAGAATTGATGAAGATCTGACACCAGGTAGACAATTACGATCAACTATTATACCACCATATAAATTGCACCACAGAACCATTGTTAGTCTATGTAGTTGCACGAAAATGATCCAGCAGATCTGCACTAGAAGGAAAATAGTTCGTCATTGTGTATCACAAATCTCCAACTGCCTAACTATGTAATTTGTTATTGTGGTCCAACATTTGTAAGAGAGGATCCCATATTTTCTGCTTTTTTTCTTGAAATACCTATAGTGTTATGTACAATAAATGTTATTGCTGAAGCAAACACCGCTCCAACCAAACAATTTTCAAAATTGAATTTTATTTACAATCAGCAATAAAGAAAAACATCACAAATACACAAACATTTACGAATATCACAAATCATTAACAAAACATTACACCTCTCATACTGCATACAAAATATAACACACAAAAGTATCACCATTACATTATGCTATCAGATATAGTTGCTAGAGCAAATGCAATTCTTTCCTTGGCTGCAGCAGTTTTCTCCGCTGCATCAGCTTTCCTGTCTGCAGCACTTGCCTTTCTTTCTTTAGCACTGGCTATCCATTCTTTAGCACTGGCTATCCGTTCCAAAAGTTTCAATTTGTCATCAAAGTATTTTTTTTTTTTCATAACATGGTTTTTCTTCCATGCCTCAAAGTTGTTGATTTTTTCTTTTTTGACAAAGGTTTCACAGTTTGGGAGGATGTCGACGGTGTTTGAAGCATTTCATCACATTCGGCCGTCGGTAATTCCTCCTCCACTACCATTTCTACATTCGTTCGCTCCCCTGAGTCAAAATCGAAGTCAACTGCCGATTGTGTTGTTTCGTTGTGCCCCTCGATAGAGACAAATTTCACAATATTGATGATATCTTCATTACTTTTCGAAATGTCGTCTTCTATCGGGGGCCCGCCTGTTGCTCTTTGATATTTTCTTATACCACTGACTTTCGATTTTGTCCGTGATTTTAAATCTTGCCCCGTCTGGAAGTGTATAATAGAATTAATCAGAGGCTTATATTATATCGTCAACTGACCTTACTCCAACCTTTCCAATCTCTGGCAGCACCCGGCATACTATTTAACATTTCACCTATGTCTATCCATTTTCGTTGGGCATCTTTGAAAATGAATTTGATCGAAAACTTTCCAGACTGGAGATCCTTGTTTTTTTCATAAATTGTATTAATACATTTTTCTGCCCTCTTGTAATTTGAGTATTCGTTTCGCTTTGTAGGCCAGTAAGTTCATACATCACAGCATGCGTCAAATTCGGTAGTTCTGATTGTTTTCAGGCTTGTTTATGATCTTGGCACAACGAATAATCCAAGTTTGCGCCGAACGCCGAACGCAACTTTGTCAAAAATCGGAAAAACTGCGAAAAAATTGTTTTTTTTTTCATATTTTGGCGATTATAACCCTAAAGTTTTTGAGAAAACTTTTTTCGGGAATTTTCAAAGACTAAATTTGCTACAATATGATACTAGAACTGTCTCCGTAGACCCAACAGTTTCCGAGATTACGCTTTTCAATGTTAATAATTTTTTTTTTTTTTATTTCGCAATTTTTAGCAATTCAGTCGTTCTGAATGAATTTTGACCCTGATTATACTATCGAAGTCCTGTACTTTTATGATGGGATGTTAAAAAAGAAAATGAGAAGTGTGAACGATGATGTTTAAGCTAAGCTACGAATAATGAAGTAAAAAAGATAAGTACAACCAAAGTTAATAAGTTTATTTGTTAGGAAATTGAGTAATATTGAAAATCTAAAATTTAAATTAATTCAGTCCACTTGGAAGGTCCCGGTTGAGGTTCGTCCGTATCTGGATCGACGTATTGGGATGGTGATGAATCGTCGACGTCTTGTGCTCACAAGTCATCCTCCATTTCGACATCGGACAGATCGTCGCCTTCTGGGATATCTACCACTGCAACATCAGGTTTATTGTCACAAGAGGCCCCACTGTAGTGCCTGCAGACTGATGAGCATTTTAATCCTTCCTTCCTGCAGCTGCACGCATTCCCACAACGTATTGTGGGGCTTCATCTCTGGTCATCATTTTGGGGTTGAGGGTTAAATTAGTTAATGGCATGACGATCTGTTCTGCTAGTTTCTTTTATTAAGTGGCTGTTCAATTCATGAATATCTCTAGAACTAGAATTTACTCAATTTATTTAAAGCACTAAATAGCACTATGAACTTCATATTCACAAACAGGTTCTAAGAAGGTTTCAAAAGAAGGGAATTTTTTTCAAAACGTTTTTTCCATCAGAATCTAATTGTGGAAGAGATTTAATTGTTTTTTAGCTATGGAAATCTTGCTTTTATTTATTGAATTTCTCTCTGAGTTACTTTCGACTTATTGGCAGAGTTTATTATATATTCGCCATGGGCTCGTTTTTTTGTTCTAATAGTTCAAAATAATAAGATTTCTTCAATTGTTTATAAACTTAAATATCTTTATTGTATACACATCTGATATAATTTTGACAGCTTCCAAGTTATTTCTCATTGTCTTGAGTTCATCGTTGTACCAGGTTATTTTGATTCTATGGTCGCTTTTTTCTTTTTTCTTTACGGGAAATGATTGCCTCAATATCTCTTGTAGAGTACTGATGAAATAATTACATAAATTATTAATATTCTGATCAGGCGAATCAAAGATACCCCAATCTACATTGAAGAGTGGAATTTTCAATTTCTCAAATCCTTTTCTTGTATAGCAAATTTTAGATATATCATCAATTTCCTGATCTACAGGTTTACTGGTAGATATGGATTAAAATTATTCCTTGTGGTCGGACAGATTCCTGCTTTGCTGGTGTGCATATTCAGATTTGAGATTATATTGTCAATACATCTTGCGGATAATGCTAAGACTCTTGTGTAACCTGATATCATTATTTCTAATCCAAAAGATTGAAGCAGGCATTTCAGATTGAAAAGGGATAATGAGTTCAAAATTTATGTTAAAATCCCCAACCAAGGCAATTTTTTTTATTTAGTTTGAGATACGTGGAAATCAGATTTTCGAGATTGTTAATGAATAGGTTAACGAATCCTGTACATGATAAATTGTTATTATTAAAATATCCAAGGATTGCAGTAGAATGCCACAGAACTCAGATTGTATTTCTTCACTGAAGGTGCTCAAGTTCAAGTTTTTCGTGTTCAGAGTGTTCCTACAGTATATCGCAACATCTCCATGTTGATGTTGTTTTCGACAAAATTGTGATAAAAAATTCTTATATTTATAATGAACAAATTATTAGTTGTTTGCCAGTGCTCAGACAGACAAATAATACCAAAATCAGAATTGTCAGTGAAAGTACATATTTCGTTTACCTTGTTTGCTAAACATTGAATATTTACATGAAATATCTTGATATTTTTTCAAGAAGTTTTAATTTTTGGACATTTTTGACATCATTCACTATTTTCTTTACGTCACTAGTTTTGACTGTCCTGGTTGATTGGGTTGGTTCGTAGGTTTGATTTCTTCCTGTTGAGAAGGATCCTCCGACTTCGGAGGCATCCTCTTGTAGGCAAAAAATAAAAACCAGTGCTCCAGTTGGCCAAACTTCCCATCTCCATGCCTGTTTCAGAAAATCACGTTTGATTGTCACCTTGGCTGATGCATATAGATCTGGTCTTTTGGAAGGGTGAGCTTCACATTCAAGACCAGACAGATGGTTGTAGGAATTTCTCAAGTTCTTCTGGTTTGGCGTTCAGTTTGAGTCTGGGGACCGTCTTGGGACCGTTTCCACCTCACAAACTTGTTGAGTTTGCCTGACTAGGTATCTGCGTTTCCTCTTGTGAGCAACTTGAGTCCAATCGGCATTGCCATTAAACTCTTGATTATCTCTATTGGATTGATTGAGCATTTGAATGTTTCTTGAAGTGGTGCTCATCTCAGCTTCATGAATGGCTTCATTAAGTTGTTCAGTTGCAATCAGCTGTTGATTTGTATTTGAATTATGATTTTGTTGGTTAATATCCTTTACTGAATATTTACGTTTACGTTGGTCAGCCGGGATCATAGACACTGCCAGTTTGTGGGACATAGGTATGACACCACGATCATGTTTTAAAACTGCACCATTTGCATTTGTACACTTTGGCCTTTCGGGGAGTTTGGTGACAAGAGGGGTATTGTTTACTATTTTTGAGTAGCTGATATCTGATTTGTGATTTCTGGTTTCTGAATAAAATACAAATTCGTCTTTTTTCATTAGGTCACAAAGGTTCGAAATGGAAGATTAGGAGGATGAATATAGATAAGTGGAGAACAGGGGATGGTAAAGAGGGAACATGAGGGCCTACTTGCCAGGCTGCGGCCTCCCCAAGAACTACTACTACAACTACAAAGTAACATTGACCAGAAGATTAAAAATTTAACAAATAAGTTTTTACGTGGAAATAAGTTCAGTTGTTGGTTCTTAGTAACTAAATGAAAATTTGAATTTCTAACATTTTGTCCTTATTGTATCATCATTGGGTGAATAATTTTTGATGTTGAATTAATTTTGGCGAATGTACTCGACAATTGTCTCATGATTTACTGGAACTGTTCTCTTCGAGTTCTATATAAAAGCCGTTTGACCGAATTGTATATGTATGTATATAATTACGAGAGTGATACATTTTTGTAGTAATAATAAAATTCCAAACAAACTGTTTCTGTTGATAACGTAATAATAAAATTCCAAACAAACTGTTTCTGTTGATAACGTAAATCTTGTTTTAAATACCATCTACTGAATTTAAGGATCAACTGACTGTTTTATTTCATTATTTTACTATACAGTGCGTTCATAAAGTGAGGAAACGCTCTATTATCTTACGAGTTAATTATTTTCGGAGGAAAAGCTCGGACAGGTCGATTTTGTATTTTAGTTTTCCACCTTTTTTTAAGAAAAAAATAATTTTCCCCCTACCACCTTTCAAGATATGACGTCATCGATTTTTTTTTTAAATATAAAGGGTATATTTTCATGTCAAAAATTGAAAGCCCATATTTTTCTGACTTCAACCATACCACATACGTCATATCTTATAGTTCGAATTACAGTATAGGTACTGAGTATAAAGGAAACCGGTGTTCATATTTTCAACATTCATTTCATTATTTATTTGCAAAATATCATAGGTTAGTAGTGGAAATAAACAAATAAGAAATCTACAGCAAATGCTCGAATTAAGCTCCTTGGGTCAGTTGACAATATCCAAGACGTCTGATGAATTCTTGAGTTACGTTAGACATCACCTCTGGTGTAATTAGTTGAATTTCAGTTCGAATTCTCTTCTTAAGGTCTTCCAAATTGGTGGATTGGTTTATGTAAACTTTAATTTTTAAGTAACCCTAGAGAAAGAAGTCCATGGGAGTTAAATCTGGGATCTAGCAGGCCATTCAATCTGTCCGCGTCGTCCAATCCAGCGATTGGGGAACGTGGAACGTTTCATTAAGAAAATCTCTAACAACTCGAGTATAATGTGGACCTGCTCCATCCTGATGGAACCAAATAGAAGAAACTATTCGACCAGGTTGGTTGATGTCTGGAAATTTCTCAGTTAAATACGGAACCACATAAGTTTGTAACATTTCCAAATAATTTCCACTTGTCACAGTACCGTCAAAAAAATATGGTCCTAAAATGGTATTCCTGAGAATCCCAGCCCACACAGTTACTTTTTGGGTATATTGGGTATGAGCTTCCATTGTCCAATTGGGATTTTCTGTTGCCCAATAACGACAATTTTGTGTATTCACAGTACCGTTTGTAAAAAAGTTGATTCGTCGGAAAATAAGACATTAAATTCAATCCCATTATTTTGATTGCACACTTCTTGCATAATTTCACAAAACTCCATGCGTCTATTGAAGTCGTCTTCATTAAGTTCATGTATGAGTTTAATTTTATATGGATGTAATTTAGCTTTTCTAAGAGTTTTCTGCACAACACCACGACATATCTAATTGTTGTCAGATAAAGCTGTAAGTTGTCTTCGGCAACGGTAGGTCTGCCACTCTTAGGCTTATCCCTAACATTGCCGAATTCATTAAATGTATGTAATATTTTGCTTACCGTCGATTTGCTTATTGGTTCTCGATCGGTGGGATATTTTTCATTGAAGATTTCGCATAGGTACTTCTGCCGTACTTCTTTTACGATCGCCGTAACCTAAGATCATCAGAACTTATATTCTCTGTTTTTCTGACAGCACCATCGTTATTTCAAATAATTGCTTTTAGGATAATATTTTTCAGAAAGTTATTATTGCAGACTTATAATCCGATATGCTACACAACAAATCAATTTAATAATGACATATGCAATGGTAACTAAGAACTTATTGTCTGGTTGCTAAGGGCTTTCAGATGGTTGCTTAGCCTACTATTCAAGTATAGCAATATACTTGTACTAGCTACTGAGTAATTATCAGGTTTACATTGCAAAATGAATGTTGAGAAATATGAACACTGGTGTCCTTTATACTCAGAATACTGTAATTCGAAGTGTAAGATATGACGTATGTGGTATGGTTGAACTCAGAAAAATATGGGCTTTCAATTTTTGATATGAAAATATACCATTTCAATTTAAAAAAATATCAATGACGTCATATGAGCTGCTCAGTGGAATAGTGGCCCATCCCACAAAATAAGTAATATTGAGTTAGTGTCGCCATCTACTGAAAACCAATGCGAACTTTATGAGTGACAGTGGCCCAACCACAGTACCGATGATATTCACTAGAGGTCAACAAATTTTCTGTTATTCCACTAACATAAATTGAACATTTCAGTTGAACACAGTGGCCTATTATCTCTTAGGCCATTGTGGCTTATCAGACATAATATACTACTTATATTCAATTGTGGCTCAAGATTCGTTAGGCCACTATGATTTCAGGAAAATATGTTGCTTGCTTGTTAGATTGTACGTAGGTTTATCGGCAAAACTCTTTTTTCGTCGGGCGAATCGAATCACTCCGTCGGAAAGCGAAGCTTCTGTCTCTATCGGTTCAATGTCGTTAGACCCAGATTTACTTGTGAACACCTGTTAATAGGGTTATGTTTGTCAGAGATTATTGTAATAAATTTGAGTTTCTGCAATTGAAAAATAGTTTTAACTGTTTAGTAGTCTATAAAAGGTAAGTTATATTTTAGTTCCGAAGTATGATATTGTTATAGTGGATGTTTTGTAGGTATTTATACAATAATGTCGGATGTGTCGAGCATTGAAGCGTTCTCAGATTTCCAGGATTCTGGATCTGAATATTTACCAACAGATGAAGAGCGTGATATTTCATTTGTTGATAGTTTTTCGGAAGATGAAACTGCTGAAAATGATAATTCGTCAGTTCCTGGACCTAGCAACTCTGTGGTAACTACAGAAGTCGTGTCTCTGGAAGAAAAGAGGAAGTTGAGTAGAAAACGCTTGAGACATCAGGCTGAATGGAAAAGAGAAAAGGCTAAAAAAGCAAGAGCTCTTGGTCAAGAATACATAAATGTAAAAGGTCGTGTTGTGCATTCGAAAAAATTTCATACTGGCGACTGTTCATGTTATAAAAGATGTCACACTTTGCTGACTTTGGAACAACGCAAACAGATATTCGAGAACTTTTATAAGCTTGGAAATTTTAACTTACAAACATCATTCCTTTTTGGTAGTATACAAGTGATACCCACAGCAAGAACCTACAATAGACAGCCATTATCTGAAATTACAAAAAGACAATATACTCGAAAATACTTTTTACCTAAAGAAGGACAAAACGTCACTGTTTGCAAGCAGTTTTTCAAAAGAGCTTTGGGAGTGTCTGATGGCCGACTAACACGTGTCCTTCGTAACAAAACGGCAGTTACCTCTGAGACCATCGCTCCTGTAGATCAAAGAGGAAAGCATTCTTGTAAAAATAGAACAAGTGAAGAGGCTAACACTGTTGTGACAAATTTTATCAAAAATTTCCCGACTTATACATCTCATTATAGAAGAGGAAATACTCCTAACAGAGAGTATCTTGCACCTGACCTGAGCATCACCAAAATGTACAAACTCTATAAGGAAGAAAACGGTGAGAATATTGTTTCAAAATTCATGTATTCTGGTACATGTAAAACATGTGACGCATTCAAGATAAAGTTACGAGTAGCATCGGACACAGAAAAGCGAGCAATCGAAGTCCAGAAGGAGCTTCATCATAGAAAAGCTGAGGTAGCTCGTTCAGGTCTGACTAAAGATATTGCATATGCAAAAAATCCTGAAAATGATACTACGGTGATTGCCTTTGATCTTATGAAGACTTTGCCAACTCCTAATTTGACAACCGGCGTTGTTTATTATAAGAGACAGCTATGGACGTACTGTTTGGGAATCCATAATTTGGTCACCAATAATGCATTCATGTATGTTTGGCATGAAGGACAAGCCTCTCGTGGACCAGCTGAGATTGGTTCATGCCTACTTCACTTCTTTAAAAATTTTGTAGGCACCAAAAAAATAATCATGTACAGCGACCAATGTGGAGGGCAAAATCGGAACATAAAGATAGCTGCGATCTGCAATTTTATCACATGTTCACGTCAATTTTGTATTGACCACATTGACCATAAGTTTTTGGTATCTGGTCACAGCTACTTACCATGCGATCGTGAAAAAGAGCGAAAATACCACGACAATATTTTTCTACCGGCTGACTGGGTGAGAGTCATAGAGTCTGCGAAAATAAAGTTGCCCAAATTTCATGTAGTTAAGATGAAGGCAAATGATTTCAAAAGCACCGAATCACTAGAGAAATTTATTACCAATAGAAAGATAGATGACAATGCCGTAAGGGATCAGAGGACGAAAGTTGAATGGATGAAATTTCAGTGGATGCGATTTTCTCGATCTCAACCTTATAAAATATTTTATAAGTACACCAATGTAGATGACAACTTGATAGCACCATTCAATATTGTAGATATCGAGAAGAGAAAAACTCGCAACTCTTCTTCTTTGGAAGACGCTGAGTTAGACTTGCTGTACCCAGGAGGACGCGCAATTGAGGAAAAAAAATGTAAGGATTTATGTTCTTTATTTCCTTATATTCCTCAGATTCATCATCAGTTCTATACTGACTTGAAAACTAGTTCTACTGCTGTTGACGATGATATGGACCATTAATAGGAAGAATCCGGTGACCTAACTGACGCCTCATCTTTATTTTCTGGAAACATAATGGCTCAAGCCACACTATAGTTTTTTTATTTCTGAGTTTATTTCCATGAAAAAATTATTTTAATCTTAGTTTTTATTTGTTGTATGATCTTGATAATAAAAGTATGGAATAATATTGTTTATTTTGGAAATACAAAAATTAATGATGTCTCATTATCTTCATTGCCTCTTTTCTCAATAACACCAACTCTTAACTTGGGCCACTATTCCACTGAGCAGCTCATATCTTGTAAAGTGGTGGGGGAAATTTTTTTTTTTTCTAAAAAAAGGTGGAAAACTAAAATACAAAATCGAACTGTCCGAGCTTTTCCTCCGAAAATATTTAACTCGTGAGATAATGGAGCGTTTCCACACTTTATGAACGCACTGTATATGTCATGTTATTCATGTTACTATATTATTTATTTAGTATACTTAAGAATAATTTGTTTGTTTTTTGTTGAATGACTTAAAGAAATTATGTGATGTATATTTTCTGTTTTGTATTGTAATTTTAATGAAATGCAACGAATTATAAACAATATTTCTATAGATATTGAACCATTATTTACCTCCATCTATTTTGTTTTTCTTGAACAAAGTAAGAAGTAAATAGTCCATTAAATTGTGTCTGAAAGATCTATGATGATTAACTATTTGTTTCCATAAAAGTGGTGAATTGTAAGTAACAGGAAGTTCAGTCATCGATTTTCAGTGAGAAAATGTAAGATTTCTACAATTCTGCTTTATTTGACGTCAGCGTATTTCTACTATCAAGGTTTATCACTGAAGCCGGTGAGCACACCCTCAAACCGGTTTTTTCCTAACCGTCTGTGATTCCAACTAGAGGTCTTTAACGAGCCTATTATCCATTGACTTCAGACCGACGTCTTAACGTCCCCTCCGAAGGACGGTTTGGCCTTTACAATATAATAATCCTCAGGTTCCGATATTACTGAACAGTACTGCCCAGTGAATGTAGACTCTTTCTCTCCCTATAGTTTCCATGGGCAGAGAGAGAGACCACATTTACTGGGCAGTACTGTTCAGTAATATCGGAACCTGACCAATATATCTCGTGCTCATTGATATATCATCCGCAGCTATATGCTATATTCGCTACATTGTTTGAGCTTTAGATGCAGGTGTTACTCCTCAAAGTAGTAAGCATGCTCCATATTGCTTCAGATATCGAATGACAGTCAACTTGAAGAGCCAAGATTAATTGTTGTCACTGTACTGCCTAAAAATCAATTCTTATATCGATTCTTTAAAAGCAGAATCGCAGTTGATATGGCAAAAATCGAATGATGCGCACAAAAAGAAAATGACAAGTTCATCAAATGGATAAAAAAGCAAAAGGTAACAGGTATAAATGAACGAGTTATTTATTTGACGTTACAAGTTACTGCTGTCAGATCAATAATCAAAAGTTGTCATGTATAGACTTCACGTTGATGTAACCATGGTAACTTTAAAAAACGCGCGTTTTTTAATCAGGTTTGATTTAAACACGATGAGGCGTGCTATAAATAGCTAAAAAAAGAGACACCAATAAAAAAATGTAAATCACAACATATCATACAATCAAAATGACTGCTTCAGATTAAAACTACTAGCAATATGCCGAACACCCCTTCCCAGGGCTCGTTCTTCCTACGAATGGAAAATCTTTGGAACTCACTGCCCCGGGAAGTGTTCTGTGAGGCATACAATCTGCAAAAATTCAAGACAAACACCAATTCCTACCTACTTTCCCTCGGCTCTCACGATGTTCTTTGAATATTACAGGATTTTCCTCTTTGTGAGAACCAAAACCTAAAAAAATTGTCCCGTATAACTTGTGGCACTATTTTATTGTGAACCGATCAGATACACAATCCGTTTTTTGTTATAATTCTATGAATCAGTAAAAGATGGGTTAAACTTTGATTCTTTGAAGACTTCAGGTTTCTCTTTTATGGTTCCTTATGTTTAGTCGGTAATCATCTCATTGTGAAATTACCAGCTAGATCTGGGGAAGGTCCTGACATTTACAGTTTGATTGTAAAATACACAGGTGCTGCAATATTAATTCATATAGGTGTACGATTTGCTATGTACCTATTTTGTCTTTTATTAGTTTTTGGGTTTTATGTTCAATTACCTAACCTCAACTGTGCCTCAAAATTTGCCACTTTCTGATTGTATTTAACTCATAAAAGACAAAATAGGTACATAGCAAATCATA
Organism: Chrysolina oricalcia; assembly: GCA_944452925.2. Classification (NCBI taxonomy): domain Eukaryota; kingdom Metazoa; phylum Arthropoda; class Insecta; order Coleoptera; family Chrysomelidae; genus Chrysolina; species Chrysolina oricalcia. The sequence goes on from OX101825.2 coordinate 38,698,197, forward strand.
CACCTGTTCGGTACATTTTCTTATGACTTGAAACTTGGGTGTTTGGGGCATGAGTGGGCTCTTCAAGTTGACTGTCATTCGATATCTGAAGCAATATGGAGCATGTTTACTACTTTGAGGAGTAACACCTGCATCTAAAGCTCAAACAATGTAGCGAATATAGCATATAGCTGCGGATGATATATCAATGAGCACGAGATATATTGGCCAGGTTCCGATATTACTGAACAGTACTGCCCAGTAAATGTGGTCTCTCTCTCTGCCCATGGAAACTATAGGGAGAGAGAGAGAGTCTACATTCACTGGGCAGTACTGTTCAGTAATATCGGAACCTGAGGATTATTATATTGTAAAGGCCAAACCGTCCTTCGGAGGGGACGTTAAGACGTCGGTCTGGAAAGCAATATCCAAAAGCTTGTTCTACTTTTCATCGATGGGCACAAGTCTCATATGACTATGGCTCTCAGCGAGGCTTGTGAACAAAATAATATTATACTTTATGCCCTTCCGCCAAATACAACACACATACTACAACCTGCGGATGTAAGTGTCTTTCGACCGCTCAAACAAGAATGGAAAAATACAATCAGAAAGTGGCAAAATTTGCCACAAAATGTCAACAGCTGTCACAATTTTTGCAAGGTTTTTGAAATGGCCCTCAAAGAAACTGATATGGAAAAGCACATTAAAAACGGTTTCAGGAAGTGTGGGTTATTTCCACTGAACCCTAATAATGTAGACTTTTCAAAATGTGTGAAAAATTTACTTGAAAATCGTAATCCAAATTCCACGCCACAAGATGAAAAGATCACATCTGAGGATTGTAGAATAGCAGAAAAAGTCAAAAATAAATTGTTCTCCTATGCAATAAACGCTGAACTAATTTTAAATGAAATTCGATTTTTAGAAGAATCCGAAAGTATTGATTCCAACAAGGATAATACTACTAACAAACAAGGTGGTGAAACACAAATTAATGAAAGATCCGAGATTGAACATGACCACAAAGTAACACGAGAATCGATCACTGAACCTCATTTGAATGTTGAAGTTGGCTCCATTATCAACCTCGACGATGTTGACATAATACCTATAGATACTGAACCGAGTATTATACCTACCATTTTCGATGATAAAGTAGTCGTTACTTCCGACCCCGACTTCTCTTCTGAAACAATTGAGGACGAATTATTGCCTGAAATTACCAAAGAACCTACGATGAGTAACAAAGTCAGTTTACTAGAAACTAGAGACATTTCGACGGTTACTACCGAAAATTCAGTAGTACCTATAAAGACTTTGGTTGATTCTACCAAAGATAATTTCGAAAATGAGATTACACTGCATGCCAAAGAAATTTCAGAAGAAGTACTTAGAGAGAATATGGTGGACATAACTACAGAAAATGTAGAAGATGAACCAACTGGGAGCAGGATGGAGAAAATAGAAAATGCACAAGAAGAATCTAGAAAAATTATGATGGATGTAACTAACAATGAACTTGAAACAAGAAGCCTAACAGTGCCAGAAAAACTACTTATAAGTTCTGACTGATGTTGAACTTGATACCAATAAAGAAAAAGAAAATGTTGAACCCGTTGAAGTTTCACACCAACAAATATTTCAAGAAAAGCTTGATGGATTAGATGCTTTCGATAAACACCTCACATATCCAGATCCTATAAAAAAAGGAAAAATTACCAAAGAAAAATTACCTAGTGCAATATCTTCAAACGCCTGGCGAATGTATTACCAAGAAAAAGATGCATTGAAAAAACAAAAGACTGAAGAAATTAGGAAAAGGAAGGAAGACAGATTATTGGCCAAAGAAAAAAGACTGAAACAAAAAAAAACTACTCCTACATCAAAAAAACTGAGAACTGTTGCACTTGGTCAACAAGAAGAAGAAGGAAGTTCAACGGAAGTATCACCCGATAATAGAGTTAATTGTGCTTCTTGTACGGAAGTACTGGAAAGTGATACTGAAAAGGATGAGGAAAAAAATATAGGGTGCGATTATTGTCCGAGGTGGTATCACATGAGATGCAGCGAGTTTGTTGGATTACCGTACGAAGAGGCTGCTGAAAAGAAGTATAGATGTGATTTTTGTACATAATTTTTTTAAGCAAGCATGTTTATTTTGAATCATTATTGTTTGTTATAATATTTTTTTATTATTTTAAAAAATACATGCATTTTTCTTCGATTTTCATTAAATAAGTGCTATGTCCAAAAATAGACGTAATATCGGCCAGTACATAAAAGTGTGGCCGAAAAAAGAAGTAAAAGTTGGCCAGTACAAAAATCGTGGCCGAAAGTAGGAACAATGCTGGCCGGTAAATGAGCGCGTGGGGCCGAAAACCGGTGAAAACTACACACTACACACTTACAACATTCAATCTCTAACAGCTATTTGCAACGGTTCTCCGTAATAAGATTTATCAACTAATAAGTCATCAATGAAATTTAAAATAAGTGGCAAGCCTACAGCAGGGTTGGCAAAAACCTGGGTTTTTGAAAATTTGTATTGGGATTTTGGGTTTTTCAGGGTGGATTTAGTCAACTTTAGCACAAGCATTATCATAAACATAACGGTAACATCAAAGGTTTTTAGCATAAACTTAACATTGTTGTATAAATAACAGATTCAACTTTTGCTTTTAACATATATTTAAGCACAATTTTAAAATGATGTTGACTAAATGCACCTTCAGTCAAGCGAATTACCTAAGAGTTGTGAAGCTATGAATAGTATGATATATGAGGAAGTTGATATTGAAACAAAACAATTTTTTTGAGAAATCTGAATTTCTACTGTTCGAATGGCTTATACATAAAAATAAAAAATGGTTTTGCAAGATTTGTATTTTATGCGTTGATAGCATTCAGCCAAGTGTGAGATGTGACTCATGTTTGATGTTGGTACATAGAAGTTGTTCTGGGCTCTCTTAACTACCTGCTTCAAATGCAAGATTTTCAGATCTTCTTGGAAGTCAACTTCCTTAACCTTCCAGTGGTGACGTACGGTTTCTCACACCGATGCGTCACATCCCCTTCCATAACTTTTGAGTGGGGGTTATAATTTACAATTCCCTCTTCCCTCCATGTATCTTTCAGTTACGTTCCGTTAGAGTCTCAGACGAAGTGGCGTGTTATCAAGATAATTTATGAAGAGGTTATGACAAGTTTCGGTGTCGTAAACCGAAGTCACTGTTGCAGTTAGGGAATTGTTATTGAAGAGAAATATATTGATTCGCAAACTTCTGTAAGTATGATAAAAGATAATGTTGTTATAGTTCATAACTCAATATATTTTAGTTGTTTGAAGAAAATGGGTGATTATGAGCGTGAACAAGAACGGCTGATGGCCCTTATGGAATTAACTTTTGAGGATACTGTTGAAGAACAGTACGATGACGAGGAAGAAGGTATGGAAGATTGTTTGAAAGAAGAGAAGAACAACAGCGACACAGAACAAGAGCTAGAGAGTGAAGAACAGCCTCCTCAAAAAAAGAAGTTAGTCCAAGAACCGAACTTTACTGGGAAAGATAATGTTACTAAATGGAACAAGCACATGCCGAACCAAAATGTAAAAACTCCCTCTAAGAATATAATAAGAATGAAACTCCCGTGTGTGAGGGGCCCTCTGAAACAAATAACAGGCCCATTAGATATTTGGAAAAATTTTTTTGACAATGATATGATAAACATTATAGTTACTAATACCAATTCTTATTTAGAGAGCGTATCACATAAATATAACCGAGCAACATATACAAGACCCACCAGAGGAGAGATAGAGGCACTTTTAGGACTGGTCCTATTCAGTGTTGTGAAGAAGAATAATAATTTAAACGCAGAAGATTTATTCAAAACTGATGGTACGTCTGCTGAAATATATCGATTGGCCATGTCACTTCAACGATTTCGTATTCTTCTGCGCTATATCCCAATAAGGAGTTTTTTCAACAAGTTCATTGATAACTGTAAACGAAATTATAATCTGTCACAAGAAGTTACAATTGATGAAAAACTTGAGGCTTTCCGTGGACGCTGTCCTTTTCGGCAGTACATGCCAAATAAACCCAATAAATATGGGATTAAAATTTTTGCACTTTGCGATTCAAAAACATTTTACTCTGCTAATTTATAAGTATATGTTGGTACTCAACCAGATGGTCCATTTGTTCAAGATACATCGGCACTTTCTTTAGTCGATAGGTTGTGTGAACCAATTCATGGGTCTGGTAGAAATGTAACAACCGATAATTGGTTCACAAGTATTCCTCTAGCTGAAAAACTTATACAGCGGAACCTAATTTGGAATGAATTAGCTCTGTTCCACACACTTCGGCGTTGAGCTCATGACTGAATATTGTGATGAGCTCAACGCCGAAGTGTGTGGAACAGAGCTAATTGATTCCAAATTATTCATTCTAACTGTCTATAGGTCAAGTAGTTACGGTGATACCGAGATCTTCATAAAGAACTTGGAATCTATGCTTGACAGATTGCTGAAGCACGATAGGAAAGTCATAATACTTCAATATCGACTTTAAAGTTAACACATTGTTACTAAACGACCTGTTATGTCTTGTACATTCGTATGGTCTATCTGTCACGATAGATGATTATACCAGAATATCCAATCAAAAGTCGAGCTGTCTAGACAATATCTAGACTAATCTGAATTCAAAACATTTCAAATCTGGTGTATTTGAACCCTGTCTTTCTGACCTCGCAGGCCAGTATATTATTATAAATCAAAAACCCAACATAATCAACAGTCACACCTATAGTAGAAAAATTACCGTTTCAAGTTTAATTATCTTCAAGGATATGCTATCTCAGTTGAATTGGAGTATTTTTGACTCCAATTCAGATGTTGCCTTTTTGGCTTCTTTCATGATAACTGCTTTTCATGATTTAGTAGAAGCATTGTTTCCTTTAAAAAAGTCCAAAATAAACAGGTCTAGCCAGCCTGTTGTATGGTTCAATGAAATACTCTAATGAGTATTAAAGTCATATATGATTCAAGCAAAGATCCATTGGACCTAGAGGCTTACAAGTGTTTCAAAAAACAATACGATAAACACCTAACATCTGCTAAAAGAACAGCATACACCAATTATCTTGAGAGCGCTGAAAAAAAATCAAAAGCCAGCTGGCACTTAATTAACTTCGAAAGGAATCATACTGGTAACAAAAATGACAACCTAACAGACAACTTGACCTCCCATGATTTCATCAACTTTTTCTGCAATGTAGCTGAAGGTGTTATCAAATCTCTGCCCGATATGCCCGACGTGAAATTGATGAGCTATAAAAACTTTCCTTCTCCCTCCTCATCATTCTTTATGCAACCTGTCACAACTACGGATGTCTATGAAGCTATCTTGTCTCTGAAAAACTCTACATGTTTAGATATCCATGATCTGAATAGTAAAATTATAAAGGCAGGAATTGATTCAATTGTTCAGCCTTTAACTGACCTTATAAATTTAATTTTCGTAACAGGTAAATTCCCCGATATATTTAAATACTCCAAAATAATTCCGATCTTCAGGAAGGGAAATAAAACTGAAGCTGGAAATTATCGTCCAATTTCTAAAATCTGTATTTTTTCAAAAATAATTGAGATTATTTTAAAACTAAGACTGACCAAGTACTTTGAAGACAATAATTTCTTGAATGATTCACAATTTGGCTTCCGATCAAACAGATCAAGTACTATGGCAGCTTTAACTGTGATTGAAAAGATAAATGAGGGCCTGGAGCAGGGTTTTCATATGGGTATCACCCTCTGTGACCTATCTAAGGCATTCGACTGTGTCTCACATGATATCCTTATTGAAAAACTCAGCCACTATCGGATTAGAGGTGTCACTCTCACACTCATAGAATCATATCTAACGGATCGTTTTCAAGCTGTTTACTACAACAACGTATTATCTGAATACAGAGACGTGAGATTTGGTGTCCCACAAGGCTCTGTTTTGGGACCACTACTGTTTATAATCTATATCAATGACCTATGTCCATCTCTATCTCCATATGAAAGTGTCCTATTCGCAGATGACACAACATTGATATATTCCCATGAAGATTATGACTCCCTGATTTCCCTATACGCTGAGGTAGAGGGTAAAGCTGAACTTTGGTTTATTTCAAACAAGTTCAAATTGAACCAGGAAAAATCACAGAAACTGATAGTCACCACCACCACATCCTTACAAGAGGAGGGTAAAGTAACACTTTTAGGTCTTACTCTAGACGAAAAGCTCAATTGGTCTAATCACATAAGGCAATTGAATTTGAAACTATCCAGTTCAATTTTCAATATGAGACAACTAAGATATATCATAAACACCACTAAGTACTCTTAGAACAGTATATTTTTCACTAATTCAGTCTCACCTTAACTACGGTATTCTACTTTGGGGTAACTCTTCGGCAGCTTCGATTGTCTTCCGACAGCAGAAAAAAGCTATATGAATCCTAGGCAATGCAAAATTTAGAGAAACATGTCGACCACTATTCAAAAAATTCAAAATAATGACTCTCCCGTCACTCTTTATATGGAACACTATCATAAATATTCACAAAAAAATTCCAATGCTGACTACTCAGTCTGATATTGATCACCACAACACCAGAGGAGCAAACATGATTAGAATACCTAGACACAGACTCACCAGATCTAAGAACAACTCACTAAATTATAACCTTTATAATATTCTTCCCCCTGAAATAAAAAACATGACCATGTTCAATTTCAAAAAAACAGTCAAAACATGTCTGACTGAAAATTCATTCTATTCCCTTGAGGAATATATTGACTATATGAGGAGTACCGGGTGCTGCATACTCACTGAATCAAAACAAATTACCGGGCCTACTTGCTTCGTACATTCAGTATCTATACTCTTATTGTCAATTGTACTTTCTTAGTCTTTTTAATATGTTTGTTATATTTCCATTTACTTATTTTATTATAAGAGTGACTATGTCTTTATGTACCAGTTTTTACCATTTTTTATCTATACATTACCTTTTTAGCTTAATATTTTTATCTATACATTATCTTTTCAACCACACTTTTACTTATTTTTTACATATTATTACTATAATTTACTAATATTTCTATACCATTGGACTTGTCATAAATGTATTGTTGTACATATCATGATTAAATAAATCTATCTATCTATCTATCTAACTACAATTGGAACTTTACAAAAAAACAAAAGGGATATACCGCCTGAATTTGTTCAAGGGACAAATCGTCCAATTGAAGGGGTAAGAACCATAAGGTAACGGTACCAGTTATAGTCCTAGCTCCAGTTATTGTCCACTTGACGTTTCAAATAACTTTAATAAGCTTCTGCAGCATTATAATCCATGGACAAATACTTGGGGTGACATCTAGTAGTCTATAGCTGATTTAACATGAGTTTAACCCATACTTCTTCCTCCAGAGCATTTATTCCAGTCAGTTCAAATTGATCACCCTCGGCAGAAACACGAAAACACGCAAATTGCTTAAGTTTCATTTAAGAAAGAGCCCAACAGACTTCTTGTCGTAAAATTGTTTCTATTCAAGTGAAGTGACTACCGTCTGTGGTAAGTACTCAATGACTGCATTTTCTCGAGTGGCAAATATGAAAAATAAACATTTCACCAAAGAATAATTTATTTTCCAGTAGGTCAATCATAGGAACAGGAAAATGCAGGGGTTTCCAGTTATTGACCTATAGGACAATAACTGGTGGAATGCATCATTGATAATTTTCTCTTTCTCTGATGATAAATAACTAATAATATCTTTGATATCTTTCCATTATACTGAAATATGTATAAACTTCAATTGGTCCAGTATTTGACCTATGACTTTCGATTGAAATAACTATTTAAATGAATTACAATCTTTCGGTCCATAATAGGATAATTATTCGGTCAATTACTAGTACAAATTTAGGTCGTTAACTCCTGTCGAACCATTTTAGATCTCTTTGTGATTTTTTAATGATGTTTTGATTAGTAATATTATAAGCTAACATGAAATATATGATGAAGAAATAGCCACTTTTATATTCCTTTTTTCAACCAAAAAGTTTAATATACATATATTCTTTTATGGTTCTAATAGTATACTAAGTTAATAATATGATCGTTATACGGACGAATACTGGCGCAGATGAAAATGGTATGAATTAATTTTGATAATTTATAGTTTCAGAGATGGCACCTACAAAAAAACTGCAGTATTCGGAAGAAGACTTACGAAATGCTTTAATAGCAGTAGAAAATGGCATGTCCTTTTATAAAGCTAGTCAAGTTTATAACATTCCAAAAACTACCTTGATATACAAAAAATCTGGAAAAACTCCGATGGAGAGAAGGATGGGTCCAGAAACTATTCTAACCACCAAAGAAGAGAACTTAATAGTTCAGTGGATATTTCGTGTAGCCGACCGAGGGTTTCCTGTATCCAAACATTATTTACTGGATAGTGTTCAACTTCTTATAAAGAAAACTAAGAGACCCAATCCTTTTCTGAATAATAGACCTGGACGAAAATGGTATGAGGCTTTTTTGCGACGACACCCAGAAATAAGTGTACGTGTTTCCCAAAATTTAACTTCATCAAGATCCCAGGTAACAGAGGAAAAAATCAGGAGTTGGTTTTCGGAAGTAAGCGACTATCTTAAAACTAATTCCTTCAGCACCATAACTGAAGATCCTAAAAGAATTTTCAACTGTGACGAGAGTGCATTTTTCTTAAGTCCGAAGGATAATAAAGTACTCGTTAGAAAGAGTGAGAAAGCAGTATATAATTTCATTGGTAACGATGAAAAGGAATGCATAACAACTCTAATCATGTGCAATGCTGCAGGTGACCTGCCTCCTCCAATGTTGGTTTTCAGTTATAAAAGAATCCCCCAAAAAATTGTTGAACGAGTTCCTGATAGCTGGGGTATTGGCCATACTGAAAATGGTTGGATGACGGGAGAAAGTTTTTTCGAATATATTACTAATGTATTTTACAACTGGTTGATTAACAGTGGTATTGAATTGCCAATTATTCTATTCGTTGATGGGCATTCTTCCCATTTGACCATGGCATTAAGCGATTTTTGTTCGCAGCATGGTATAATCCTGGTATGTCTCCACCCTAACTCAACTCATATCCTTCAGCCATTGGATGTAGCGTTTTTTCATCCTTTGAAAAATCACTGGAAGAAAACTGTCTACCAATGGAGAATTGACAATGGAGGAAAAAAACTGGCACGCGAAGAATTTGCGGGAGTACTGAAGTCGGCTATTTATTCACTGGAAAACATCGAAGGCACTCTTAAACATGGATTCAGAACCTGCGGACTACATCCCTTCACTCCTGATAATATCAATTTCGATAAAATTTTCAAAGCATGCAAAACCAAAAATGACGAAAAAAAACTTATTGAAAGTCAGAAACAGCAAGATATGGAGAAATTTTTGGAGTATATGAAAAGAGATATACCTGATAAAGTTGCGATCTTCGAACAGTCGGGTGTATCTTGGACTGGAGCTGTTGAAGACAAAAGCCTATTTTGTTTCTGGAAGAAATTGAGAGATCAAATTGAAAAGAGAGATATTTCAATAGGAATTAATAACACGAGTCCTCAAACTAATAGACTTATAGAAGAAGTACTGGTAGAAAACCAGGGTATCCATAATTTGGAATATTTAGAAACGAATGATATCTATATTCCTATTGAAGAAGAAGAATATGACACACTAATCAACGCAAAACCTGCTGGTTTTGATAATTCTGAGACTCATATTCTAATTGATGTACCTGCTGCTTCTTGCTCAAAAACTTACAATGAAGTTGTTCCTACTGTACCTAGTCCTAAGAGTGATAATAATGACTTACCTGCTATATCTAGTCCTCAGATTAATAGTGACTTACCTGCTATATCTAGTCCTGAGATTATTAATGACTTACCTGCTATATCTAGTCCTCAGATTAATAGTGACTTACCTGCTATATCTAGTCCTGAGATTATTAATGACTTACCTGCTATATCTAGTCCTCAGATTAATAGTGACTTACCTGCTATATCTAGTCCTGAGATTATTAATGACTTACCTGCTATATCTAGTCCTCAGATTAATAGTGACTTACCTGCTATATCTAGTCTTGAGATTAATAATAATGACGTACCTGTTGCATTTATTGCCGAAACTCATAATAATACGGATGAACCAAACCCAATGAACCAGTCTCCAGAACCTGTTAATAGGACAGCAGATATTCAAAAAGAAAACGTCGCTATGCAAAAAACTCCACCTAAAAAGACTGAATCATCAGAAAGAAATGATTTAATCCAAATACCAACACCATTCAAAGAGGCATTCAACTTCTGGCCAGAAAAAGACACCAAAAATCAAGTAGCCAAAAGAAAACCTAAAGAAAAAGTTCCCGCTGTGGCTTCTTCGGAGCAGTGGAAACTGTATTTTAAAAACAAAGAGGAAAAGAAGGAGATTAAGGAGAGAGAAAAAGAAGCCAGAAAGCAGGCTAGAATGGATAAGAAAAATGAAAAGAAGACAGGAAAGAGCAAACATATCGAGTCTTCGGATTTGGAGGAATCTGAGGGTGAGACGGAAGAGACAGAAGCAGAAGAAACTGAAAAGAAGCAACTCAAGTATGAAGGCTATGTGATAGTTAAATATGACAATGATTTTTTCCCTGGAGTTATACTCGATTCAAAAAAAGACGAAAATGAAGAACTAGAAGTGAGAGTGAAAGTAATGTCCAGAAGTGGACTGAACTGGAAGTGGCCAGAACATGAAGATATATTGTGGTATGCAGTCGAAGATGTAATAGAAAATATAGATGAACCTTTGAGAGTGACGAAGAGGGGGTCCTATTATGTGAAAGAAATCACCAAATATTATCCATGAAATAGAAAAAAATCATGTACTTTTTGAAATATAATAAATATTCTCAAAAAGTTTTTCCATGTTTAGTATTTACTATTGAGAAATCAATATTCGATAACTGGTACAAATATAGGTCAAAGAATGCAACATTAAAGTATTTACTAGGTCAAAAACTGGAGCAATCTTACACATTTTAACAAAAAAGGAAAAAATAATAGATTTCGTATTTTTTTCTTCATAAAATTTTTCAATAATTCGCAAAACACATTAGGGTATTCGAAAAAATTTATGAAACATCGTTATACATCTATTTGACTATTTTACGAATGCATTATTATAGACGAAAGCCTTAAGTGGTCAATAACTGGTACCGTTACCTTAAGGGTATAAGTGACATTATTTGTGAAAATGAGTTAAGTGCATATCGGGATAGTTGAAGTGGAAACAAAACGATCTGAGTGAATTAGATACTGCTAGTGCCATCTTTTATCCAATAGAAATAGCGTGTTTACAAAAGAGGTAATTCATTTGCTGGCATAAAGGGACAAGCACATTTATACCGTTTTGACTCTGAAAAATTTTTCGAAGTCGTTCATCTTGAATGTGTTACTGGAGATTAACAGTGTCTGCTGAAATAATTTTTCTTATATCTAAATCGTTGATTCAATCCCAAGCAAAATGGAAAAAAAAGAGGAACCAATAGGTAAGCCAAATTAAATTATGTAATCGATTCGAAAATCATAAACTTCGTTGATTCAAAGTATTTTCTCAAACATAACCTAAAAGAAAGAGTAAAATATTTATTTTTATTTTTCCAGCAGGTCCATCGAATCGTCATAACGATCATTACAACTCGGATGAGGAAGACCCGTATGCCACTGATGATGCAGGCAGTGACTATAGTCCATCTTCAGAAGAATTTGAAAGCGATCAGGAACCATTACGAAATGTTTCAAATCATATTCATAATCCTCCTAAACGAACAAGAAAAAGGCTAAGAAAAATTAGTGAGTGGAAGAAAAATAAGAACAAGGCGCTTAGACTAAGGGGAGAAGAATATTCTACTATGACAGGAAAAATTATAAATAAACGTGCAGTTAGAGAATATGAACATACATGTAGGTATGAATGTCATAAAATAACAAATGAAGAACGAGAAACTCTCTTTAAAAAATTCTATAATATAGAATCGCATGATCTACAGACAAATTTTATTGCGTCTTGCATAAAAAAAAAGAATCCAATCAGAAAAAAACAAACAGCTTCATGTAACAGGAAATTCGTTACACATATTACTCTTATGAACTTTCGTGTATGCAAGCAGTTTTTCCTGAAGACATTGGATATAACCAACAGAAGATTTAATGTTGTTTGTAACAAAATATCACCAGAGGGGATAGTAGAGTCAGACAAACGTGGAAAACATGTGCCAGGTAATAAAATCTGCAATGAAAGAATCTTAGATGTAATAACCCATATTAAGACCTTTCCAAAATATAAAAGTCATTATTCTCGAGCACACAACGAAAATACGAAATATCTCTCACCAGATTTAAGTATTAGGAAAATGTATGAGTTATATATCGTTTGGTGTACAGATTTTGGCAAACAACCAGTAAAAGAGTCTTACTATAGGCATATTTTTTGTACTCAATTCAATCTGAAATTTCATAAACCGCATTCCGACACTTGCCATACTTGCGATCACTTGACTAATATTATAAAATGCAATGATGATAAAAGTAATGAACATAAAACTGCCAAGGCCGAAATTTTGGTCCACCAACGAAAAGCAGAAAGTGTTCTTGATAACAAAGCCAAAGATATCACATATGCCAGAGAGAATAAAAATGTTTGTGTCATATGCTTCGACCTTCAAAAAACACTTCCGACACCTTTACTCACAACCAACAAAGTATTCTATTTGAGGCAGCTCTGGACATACAATTTTTGCGTGTACGACTTAGTTTCTGGAAAATCTTACATGTATGTATGGAATGAAACTATTTCCTCTAGGGGCGCAGCAGAAATTATGTCGTGCTTGTTGAAGTTCATTGAGAATTTACCGAATAGCATTGATCTCCTCATATGCTACTCTGATTCGTGTGGGGGACAAAATAAAAACAAGCATCTAACGAAATTTTTTATGTATTTAGTACAGTGCTCTTCCTTAACAAGAATAGACCATAAGTTCTTTGTTCCTGGTCACTCATACATGGAATGTGATCGGTCATTTGGGTTGATAGAAAAGAGAAAGAAAAAAATACCCCAGATGTATATTCCACAACATTGGACAGATCTGATAAGAAAAACTTCAAAAAATTTCTTAGTGTTCGAGATGGGAATGGAAGATTTCCTGTCTCATTCTCACCTTAACACTATTATGAAGGATCCTAAATTCACTGATCAGGTGATTTGTCCTTCAGTTGAAGATGATGGAAATGCGGTTCAACATCACACATCGAATGAAAACATCCGAACAGGGGGAACCAAAAGGAAACGTGTCCCAAAGAATACACAAGTACGAACACCTTTAAAGTGGCGAAATATAGTATGGTTTCGATACGAAAAAGACAATTTTTTCAGTTTTTCATTTAAAGACACACAAAACACCGAGTTTCCTTTTTTAAATTCTGAGAAGTGTTCCAAACTATCCACAGGCAGACCAAACTTGCATCTCAATACTCTTCACAATACCAAACTGAATGATGTTCCATTAAAAATAACATATGCAAAATGGGCGAATCTGATTGAACTACTGCCATTTATTCCTCCTATACACCACACATTTTATAGAGAAATGCCGCATCAGCTTCAGCAGAAGAAAAACAAAGCAGGAGGCAAGAATGCAGCTGGTACTGTCACCCAAGAAGTGGAAAAAGTTAATCAAGAATCCGAAGAAGAAACTTTAGAAGAAAATTTCGAACTTGATGATAATATATTAGAATCAGATTATGACCAGTAATGTAAAAATGATCTATCAATATTCTGTTATAGCACTGTTAATATGAATAATTTATTAAAATATTCCAGATTTTGTGATTTTTTTTTATATTCGTTTAGTGGCAAAGGGGTTTAAGGTTTCAACAAAAACCAGAGAACTCAAAATTTTCTTTCAACTTGAAAATTTACTTTCAACATGACATTCACCTAAAATCTGAGAAATTTATTTTTCTCAATTCTGTGCAGATTTTATAATAACTAATTAACTTTGGGAGCCCATAACTCGTTATCCATTTTATTGCATTTATACCCTTTTGGTTCTTACCCCTTCAATTGGTTCCAGTATGTTCGGTTTTAGGAAAGACTGAACACTCGTTTCCTATATACCAAAAAAGAAGAAAAATGTTCTTTTGATCTCCACTTGCCACAGTGACGATAAAATCGATGAAGATAGTTCAAAACCAGATATAATTATTGACTATAATCGCACTAAAGGGGAAGTTGACGTAGTGGACAAATTATGTGCATCTTATAACACTGCAAGAGCTACTCGAAGATAGCAAATGGTAATTTTTACAGTTTGCTAAATTTATCTGGAATGCGCGAATAAATCCCAGAGCAAAGTAGTTAGACGCCAATTTCTCGAAAATCTTTCGTTGTGTCTGATTGAACCACATTTAGAAATCCGTGCAATGTCTCAAAATTTACCAAGACCTCTTAGAGTTCGAATACATCAGATTTGTAAATTAGAAGAAGAAAAGACGAATCGCAACACGGAAAATATTTTCGGAAGATGTTTTTACTGTAGTTCAAAAAAGAACAGAAGGACCAAATACCGCTGTCAAGACTGCAATAAATTTTTATGTTTGAAGCACGTGACTACCTTCTGCATGGAATGTTCCAGTCAAGAAGAAGCCAAAGATTGAGTTCAACCTTTGAATGGGTGCATCGCAATTATAATATGTAGGCTTAAGAATGTTCCTTTTTGTTATTCATAGTTGTTCATCATGTTCTTTTAATACTTACTTAAAGAAAAATTAACTTATTTCTATTCTGAAAGTTATAACTTCATTTAAATCCTATAGTTTATACAGTTTATGACATAATATAGACGATGAAATTCGATCGGTGTGGTAGACTGAAGTCACCACTTGTGGCCTACGGCAACACGTCACCACTGAAAGGTTAACAAAATTTTGATTTTATATCAGGTTCCTATAACTGTGCTGTGCAATTTTCTTTTTTTTTGTTATTAGTGCAATTTGTAAACTTTCAATGTTATGAAATTATTTATTTATTTATTTTTATTTATTCATAATTGGTGGTATCACATAAATATTTCCACAAGTCAAGTCTAAATAAAGATAAAATTAAGATTGTACAGCTATAAATGCCTATAGACATACATACATACACACACACACGAACACAAAATGTACACATACACACATATACAGATAAGCACATAAGAACTGGTACTAACATTATATATAAATAAAAAATCATGGGGAATAAAAATGAATAGTACATTGTTGGGGCTATTGATTAAATATCTCGTAAAATTCATCAACACTGAAAAGTGCATTTCCAATCAGGATGTTTCGAATCTCTTTTTTAAAAGTTATAATTGGAAGATCTTTCAAGTTTTCAGGTAGTTTATTGAATAATTTCAATCCTATGTATTCTGGTCTTTTTTGGCACTTCCCAAGCCTATAGTATGGAACCACTAGATTATTTTTGTTTCTGGTGTTGTGTGTGTGAGTGTCACTGTTTCTCAAATAGTTATCCTTTGTTTGTCT
Organism: Chrysolina oricalcia; assembly: GCA_944452925.2. NCBI lineage: Eukaryota > Metazoa > Arthropoda > Insecta > Coleoptera > Chrysomelidae > Chrysolina > Chrysolina oricalcia. The sequence goes on from OX101825.2 coordinate 38,713,868, forward strand.
AATATACAGGAGATTTTCATAAATGTATTGGGATGGTAATGTCATAATTCCAAGAAGTTTAAAAGCTAGTCTACAGTTATCTCTATACCCCAGTCCGCTTACAATTCTTATGGCTCTCCTTTGTAATCCGAAGACCCTCGCAGACTGTGATGCTCCACCCCATGAGATCAGTCCATAGGACAGAACAGAGTGGAATAAAGCGTGGTAAGCCGTTTTCAGTGTGCTTGAAGATACACTGCTAGATAGACTCCGGAGTACAAAGACGCTACTACGAAGTCGACCGCAAATGTAATCTACATGAGCGTCCCATTGCAGTTTGGGATCAAGGTATACCCCTAGAAACTTAACTTTTTCGCATTGTGGTATATTATCCCCTATATCTCTCAGTGAAAAGATAATGTTGTTTGTTTTATCATTATTTATTATTAATTTGTTTGAGGTGAACCAAGTTTCAGCCCTTGACAGTGCCTTCTGTGTATCCTGAACAACACTATCAAGAGATGAAGCAGCTAGGGAGATGGTAGTGTCATCCGCAAAGAGAGTATGCCCCACTCGGGTGTCACACAGAGGCAGATCATTAATGTAGATCAGAAAGAGTACTGGCCCTAAAACAGACCCCTGTGGTACACCAGCATGTAGCAGACTCTCCGCCGAGGACACTCCATCCACCCTCACTGATTGGTACCTGTTGGATAGGTATGATTCTAGTAGTCGGATACTACTGTCATGAAAGTTATAAACTTGGAGCTTTTTCATCAAGAGATTGTGAGAGACACAGTCAAATGCCTTGCTTAAGTCACAGAAAATAACTGAGTTATACTCCAAGTCTTCATAACTGTCCATAATGCGTGAAGTTAAGTCGAGGATCCCTAAGGACGTGCTTTTTTCTTTTCTGAATCCAAATTGAGAGTCTGTAAATAGTTCATGAATTTCAAAATATTCATTGATCGAGTTAGCCATATATTTTTCAAATATCTTAGAAAACACAGGGAGCAGAGAGATAGGTCTGTAGTTTGCTGCCTGTTCAACATCTCCTTTTTTAAATATTGGGATTACCGTAGCTCTTTTGAGAACACTGGGAAAAGTGTTTTCTTTGATGCAAGTGTTAATTAACTTGGTCAGTGGTATAATTATTAGGTTTTTTATCGTTTTGATTAGTTTAACACTGAGTCCATATATGTCCGTACTGTTCTTGTTCTTCAAGTTATTTATTATGTCTCTTATGTCATTATAGCTTACTTCTTTGAAGACAAACCCTGCTTTTGGAGCTAGTATACTTTTCATATTTATCATAGGATCAACAGTGGCTGCTGGTAAGTCCCTGGTCAAGTTATGTGCTATGATAACAAAAAATTCATTATACTGATCTGGGGTTAAATTTGCACTATTTTCTTTTTTCTTTGAAGCCCTCTGTTGGTTAATTATATTCCACATAGTTTTTGTTGGATTACTGGAAGTTTGAATCAATCTATCATTAGAATTTATCTTAGCGAGTTTTATTGCTTCCCTATATCTTTTTTTAAAATTTTTATATTCTTGCCAATTTTGTGGATTTTTATAGGTATCTGCGAAATCTTTAAGGAAGTTGAGATGTTCCCTCATCTGTTTCAGTGGTTCATTAAACCAGCCTACACTGCTAGGGTCATTTGCATTGGTCTTATACGATTTTTCTGGAAATGATTCAAGATATGCTTTTCTTAAAATATCAGTAAAATGATTAAACTTTTTGTCTGCATTTATAGTATTGTTGTCAAGAAAGTTCCACGACTGTTGCTCTATTAGATCATAAAAGGTATTCATTCCGCATTGGGTGAGTGGCCTGAATGTTTTAATTTTTGTTATATTATGGATGTTTTTTGCAATTTTGTAGTTCAATGTGATATTTTGTGCAAGATGATCAGAAAGGTGTAAGTCCAGGTTCATTGCCTCACTGTCAGTATGAAAATTTAAGAAGATATTGTCCAGACAGGACTGCCCATGAGTGGGCTCAAAGATTGTTTGTCTGAAGCCGTATACCTCTAGGGTGTCACAAAGTTGAATACATTCTTTTTGGTTAGTCCCAAAAGGTACATTAAAATCACCTGTCAGAACAACGTTCTTCTTGTCACTGAGTCGTAGTAGCAAGGTTTCAATGGCATCTAGGAAGGTTCCAAAATTGCCTGATGGGCATCTATAGATTACTATGATATATGTATTTATATGTTTGATTAACACACCTGATATTTCAATACACTTTTCAATGTTGATGTCATCAAAGATGTCTAGGGTTGTAAAATCCAAATTTTTCCTCAGCAGGACGGCGGTACCTCCTCCCTTGTAGAGTGTACGTGTCGAGTATCCAGCTAAGTGATATCCAACAATGTTAAAAACAGCTGCTTCATCCTGGTTAAGCCAATGCTCTGTCAAGCATAGCACGTCAGCTTCAAGGTTAATCAAAGCTGCTTCGATTATGTTCGCTTTATTTCTCACCGATCTCACATTACAATGCAAAATGTTGAGAGTAAAGTATGTAAAAGGATCGATTTTAACTGTCGATCTGTCTAACCTAAGTTCATTTAATGAGGATCCGACTAGTGTATGGATGTCGGGGTCCTTTTCCTGGCAAAAAATTGAGATACCAGGCTGCCTCGAGGCCAAACATCTCGTCTCCAGGCATCCTTGAAGTGTTCCTGTTTAATATTAACTTTCAGTGATGTATATAGTTCTGGATGTTTTGAGTTATGCATTTCGCAGGTAATTCCAGGAAATCGTTTATCTAGGAATTTAGTGAGGTCCTCAGGGGTCGTACCGGGCTGTAGCCGAGTAACGTGAAGGGATACAAATTTTGGTACCGTTTGGATGGTTCCATTTGCCTCATTTTCTCCAACGACGAATCGCCTTCTGCGTTTATGTTTGACATCCGTCCAATTTTCAGATATGTCCACATTGTCAAGTTCCTGTACATTTTTCATAGTTGTAGCTGTTTGAGCTTGTAATAAGGCCACTTGAAAATCGTCTGTTTGGACGTATGGTACTTTCTGAAAGTTTTTGTTTTGTTTTCCGCTTTGATTGGACGTAGTTCGGTTGATAATTCCATCACTTTGTCTATCAACCTTAGGTGGTTTTGGGGGAGACGGTTTTTCCTTTTGAATTTCAGAGTTTTTATTATAGATAAATTCGTTCATCTTGATAATTTGAGCATTTTCCAATTCGAGTTTGTTTTTCCCAACCATTTCTCGGTCTTTTGAATGACCTGGCAACATTGAGGGTTCTGGAATATTTACTATAGATGTTGACGTTTTTTGTTGTTCCTTTGGAATTTGGCTGGTTGTTTTTTTGTTCATATTTGTTAGCGGTTTATTTATCGATTCGTTTATCTTTAGAACCTGAACAAGTTTTTCTTCAAGTAGTTCACTATTTCTTTTCAGAAGTGAATTATTTTCTCGCAATATATTAAACTTTTCTTCTTGCTCAAAGATTATTTTTTTCAGCATTTCATTCTGCATTTTCAGATTTGCATGATCTATTTCTGTTTCCTGATCTACCGGTTTTTTTGACCTACAGCAGATAATTCTTGAGTCACAGAGTCGGATGCACTTGAGCTTATTTTTCACTGCACATGATAAATGAAAAACATCTCCACACTCGACACAAACTAAATTTCTTGTTATTTTCGTTTGGCAGCATTTAAATTGCTTTTCTGTGAATTGTTCATCTCTAATAACGGATACAGCATCTACGCGTTTTACTTCAGCTGAGGCCATCTTTGTTCTACGGCCAGTTCAATTACGTTCAATTACGTCAATTATAATATAATAAACCATTCTATATGGACTGGTCTTTAATTTTTTAATGTTTGCTTCCACACCCATTTATAGAAAGTGGAAATGTGCCTATATTAGTAGAACATGCCTATTAATACACATTTTTGTGGCATTCCAACTAAAAGAGAAAAAATGAATGTTTCACAAATCCCCCAGGCTTCCAAGAAACTCCTCAAAAGTTCAGTTAAGAGTTGGTGCGAGCAAGGAAGAACGGCCCCTACAGTTTTTATAAAGTGGACCTCGGTCAGGTAAGCTGCAGTGATTAGAAGATTAATGCTTTTCCACTGAGCTACCTGACCCTATAATTATTATACATCACACAATTTATGGGTCCCTATTATTATATATAAAAGTCCGACATTAGTGGATCCTTATTATTATATATAAAGGTCCGACATTTGCGGATCTTCAGAGTTCGTGATCAGAGTCCGCAAATTGCGCTTTATTGAAATTTACATACTCCAAGACTCTTCCCATAAAAATTACTCATAATTGAATTTGAATAGTTGGTTTTGCAAATCCCAAGTGACCTTACTGCAAGAATGAAAATTACTATGGGTAAAACTTAGGGTGACCAATTGAATTTTTCATTGTCTAGTAAAAGTAGGTCAATTTACCTGATTTTTTTTAAACTGCCACTATCACATCCATGAGCATATCCTAATATCTGCAGAACCTTGCCTTGTAGGATTCAATGTGGGAAATATTTGCTGAAATGCTCAGATCAATAGGCTGAATATTTGGTAATTTTTGCTTCTTAATCATAAACTTTGCCCTGGATATCACTTCACTAGCTAAGACTACATAACTATTAGCGCATTTGAGTATGAGTTAATCAGTTAATCAGATTTGTCTTCGCCTCATTACAAACACATGCATTTTCGTCTTTCGTTTCTCATTTTCTTGTTTGTCTAGAATACCATTTCAGTTCATAATTCACCCATTTTTGGGAATTTCATTGGAGCACAATACGAATGCATGACTATTTACGTTATTCAGCATTAACTACTGTCTAACTTCAGTAACTTCTTTATCAGAAATCGGTAAAATGTTGAACTCTCGAATGTAAATATAACGGGCAGGTAAGTTTCTTTCATTTTCCAGGAAAAGTGAAAGTAGTGGCTTACTGTTAGATCATGGTTTACCATTAACCTTAAAGTCCTTCTTCTTCTTCTTCTTCTTCTTCTAGTTAGTTTTTTGTATTTCTGTCTCCATACGGAAACAATTTCTCCAGATCAGAATTTGAAATAAACTTATGCCGACGTTTGGTTTCGTCTTCTTCTTCTTCTTAATCATTCAATGAGCAATGGGCGAAAAAAGGCAACCGCTAGATGTCGCTGAATAAACCAATATGTCTACCGATGAGGGTGAACAACAAACTTTATAGCACATAGAAACGTAACAAAACTGTGTTTTTTATAGGAGTTTTGTGGTGACTTCTTTTAATTTTGTGGGTTTTGAAAACTATGGTTGATTGCAGTTATTAGTATTTTAGATATAATCTCTGGATTGTTCAGTTGTTTGAGGTACTGAATTACGAGATTCTATAATGAAAGGACTTCATTAATTTTAGGAGAAAATGCCAATAGTACAAGTGGACCATACTCTCTTTATCACTTTCAATCTCAATTTGTCCTACACTCACATTTTTATGAATGGTCTCTTGAGTCTTGACTGAGCAAAGTGATTTTTTCAAAGAACTAGGAGAATAAATTTGCAATCAGCTCTATTGAGAATGAGTACCTCATGAGGTTTGTATAGTACATGAAACTCTAAATTAACTTCGAATAGGTAACAAATACAACATTGAAATTAGAACTATGTTAAACCCATTTTTACATTCTGATTTTTGACTCTCCACTTCTTTTGACTTCTGTTAACCTTTGACTGCGTCTTTCGATACTCCGATATAATGGAATCTTTTGGCTGTTTTTAGAGTGTACCCGAAGACATAGCCTGTGGGGGTAGAGGATGGCTATTATTGTCATTTGCCATGGCGCTCCGGGGCAAATTAATGATTTTTAGTGGATTTTTCAGTTGCAGGAAAACCCGGAAGTCATCATTGTTAAGTTAAAATGTTAAAAATAAAACGACGTAAGTATTTACTATGTAAACAATAGTCCTGTACTTGGAAGTGGAGACTGCAAACATGCAATTTTCCAATCTTGAGTCTTCCATTTGAGACACAGCTTTCTATCACCAAGAGAAAATTTATGAAGACTGATTTCTGAAGTTCAAGAAGAATACTTGGGTGCAGAACAAAATTTCCGCGATTTGTTAGTTACGGTTTTATTAATATTCTGCATGTTTATATTCACCAACACCAAACAGCCCAACAATACAGTTCACCAATGGTCTATTCTAAGAAATGAAAACAAATCATTTTACACGGCAAACAATAGACTACTGTTTGTTGTTCACCCTTACAAAAGTTGGTAGAGTAATTATTAGATGGCGCAAACTTCGAATTTCTAGCCTATGCTTACGCAATTTACTCAGCATCCCCATATGTGTTAACGCAAGAATCCGTCTTGTCCCGGCCTCTAACCGGTGTAAATAATACAGGCTTCGTTGAGGGATGAGGGATTGGCTTGTTCGAGGCAATATCCTCGCTCTTGTCTTCTTTTTGCTTACACTTCATGCACATTAGGTAGCTAAGATCTTATGGCAAACATTCACTAACATTCACATACACTTCATGCATATATATATTTTCTATAATGGCGGACATTCCAAGCAGCAGTTTGGCGACTGTAACCAAAGAAAGTAAACTAACAGGAGGGTTCAATAAGCTCTAGCCAATCAGAATCTTGAAGCTTCAACGGGTCATAGTGACGTACTTGGACATGAGTACAGAGTCGAACTCAAACCAAGGAACAAAACTGTCACCTGTATACTCTCATAAACCAAGAGTGCGGATTGAGCTAGTCCGTCACTGTCTATAGAGAACGGTGGCCATGACCTGTCCAACTGCGTCACATTTCGTTACAAATGTTCTTTGAGTGCTCCCATTGTTTTATAGGGATTGGACTCTCCTAGTCAAATAAAGTTTAGTCTCCTTGGTCTGTAACCACAGAATACACCGATATCAACGGTGTAGAAATTAGTAATTCATGAAACGTCGCTCTCTAAACCACCGAACAACATTGCATTAACGTTGAGCATGACATCAGTTCGCTACGACGTTATCAGAACGTTTTACCCAACCGACTGCAACTGGTAAATACTTTCGGAACGGGAACAACACGTATCAAAAACGTTTAAAGTGATAACTTTTTTGTTATGTTAAACGTTTTCCAGATGGAGTGTCGTCCTTGTAAGATTCAACTAAGCAGTGGGCATTGGGCAATTTTTCAGTTAAGCTGAAAACTTTTTCGTGGAGTCATCTTTACAACTAAACTTTTTTCAAATATTTAGTATAGAGGACGTGCCGGCTATATTTAGATAATAATAATTTACCCAATTAATCAATTTTTTTCATTCTAGTAACAAGGATTTTGGCATTTCTATGTTCCTCCCGATAAAACGATTCCAACAAACTTGTGGTCTGAAACGATTTGTTCAATAACTACAGGTACTCCAATATCCATTGTCCCACGACGTTTTCTAATGAAATATGGATGATTAGTATAATTTTGCATTCTTTCAATTATCACAAAAAATATAGGTTTGTCCAAATATAAAGGATGATCCTAAACCTAAATAATTTGGCATTGCTCGTTTCAGACGTCGGCGTCGTGTGGAGCAAAGGATATTGAAGTATCTGTATTTCTTGAAATAATCGTTTCAGACCACAAGTGTGATAGATTGTTGAAATTGTTTTTATTGGGAGGGGCCTAAAAATGCCAAAATATACCGGTTGTCCCATTAATAATTTTGAATCTGATTTTACGTGATCCCCACTAAACAATATCAAATTGCTGAAATTTTGTTTAGGGAGTGTAAACTTTGCAGTCAACTGCCATCAAGTTTTCTTAGAGATGCCATCTTCCCCTCCGTTAACTTACAAAAGTAAACTTGTCTTTTGCGAGTTTACAGACAATTTAATATGAATATAACTGAAGTGACCAGGAAGTTTACTGGACATTATATGAAAACTTGTATATAACTCATGGTCAACTTCTATGAAAGCCTAAATAAAATTATTGAAAATCTCATGTGAATTAATTATAAGAATTGCTGTGAGAGCTGAGAATAGGCTTATAGCAATATTCCAAGAAATAGAAAGTATCCAAACACCAAAACTACGTCACAATCACACTCGACGCGCGTTTCGACAACAAACTTAGCATCTTCAGGAAATAAAAGCTTTTAGCTCCTGAAGATGCTAACTTTCTGGGCGAAACGCGCATCGAGTTCGATTGTGACCTAGTTTTTGGTATTTGGGTAGTATCTACTTCTTGAATTGTATAATCACACCAAAGGTTCCAAAATATTTATTTATTTGATTATAACAAAATATTTTGATCTATATTTTCATTGTAAATTTAAGGAATGTCTAAAATAAAAATATGGTATGTGGGAAATCAGTTATATGCAAGGAGTCATTCACAATTTATATCAGTTCTCAGTTTGGTGGGCTGGTGCAAATTGGACAATATTTTTGGTTAAGTTATGCATTTTGTTTCTCTGAACAAGAACCGGAAGTCAACATGTGGCATTAGTACTTCAGGAAATGCACCTTCCAGACATTGAATAATCCGTTATACATTATGATTGAATCATGAAAGGTTCTCGATGCAAGAAAATAATTTCATTTTCATGTCCCTCTGAAACCTGCATATCCAAGAGTACAACAGGGAACGTCAAGTTACGACTTTATATGCCTATAGATATAAAAATTGATTTAATAGTGCAAAAGCGTTTTAAATATAAAATTATATCAAGACGAAAATCTTGATTAAAGTCCGGAACTCGAAGTGACATATGGCGCATTTGCTGTTTCAGTTGGAGGAAACTCGGAAAAACCCACTGAAATTGGACCGAAATTCTAACCAACAAGTCTTGTTCAGTTTTTGGTGGGGTAATCAACTTCAGTCGCGCTTCGGGTATCAAGTTAGTTGCCTGGCAGACTAACGTTGAAAGTTAGTATATTTTCATTTATCTCATATCCGAAGTCGCGTTTAAGACTTCTATACTCCTGCGCCATGTTGGAAGTGTTATTCTACTTGGAAACATAGCTGGTCATTGAAATTTGGGACGCAAACAAGCACAAAGGATTATAAAGCCTCATATCGTCGGCTTAAAGTGTTAACCTGCTAACTCCACGTATTAGGCGAAGTGACATTTTTTAATCGTCTTTTCATCTGCTGCAAAAAACTGCCATGCGCGCGCGCGTGCCTGCCACCTCTTTCAAACTGCGCCATTTTCCATTAGAAAGCAATGTTGTTTATCAGTTGATGGTGAGGTTCGAACTGTATTTTTCATGTTATTTGGATAATAATGCGTAATGGTAAGTGTAAACTTTGAGTAGCACATAACATATATGGTTGAAATAGGCCATTGATTATCTAAAAATTCACGTGTTCATAACGGAAAAGGAGTTAGCAGGTTTTCTTTTCACATTTTTACATGCATCGTGGAGATAGCTTCTGTTGTTTTTTAGCGTGTATAAAATTTCGGAAGAAAAATTCAGAAGAAAATATTCTATGACACTACTTGGCAGAAGCCCATTAAACTAATAATAAAACGGATTAAGCAATCCAGACTTCTGCATTTAACCTATACAATAGGTATAATCGTCGGCAAGTCTCCAACAGAAAACAACTACTGCCCCCTACGACCATTGAATTATATCTGTTAGATTCTTGGCAAAGTATTCTACAAGAACTACTTTGCAATGTTCTTCCAATCTCAACGCCAAAACATGTCTCAATCCACACGAGGGAACACCTACGGACCGGTTTCATGGTTCCTTGCCAATCATCAGCGCAGGGTAGCTCACCCAACGCAATCGAAAAATATCTTGACCCCAAGATTCGAAGAGCACTCCGACTATGGTGTCGACTTCGTCTGAAGCCAAATAAATTCAGAAGAAAATATTCTATGACACTACTTGGCAGAAGCCCATTAAACTAATAATAAAACGGATTAAGCAATCCAGACTTCTGCATTTAACCTATACAATAGGTATAATCGTCGGCAAGTCTCCAACAGAAAACAACTACTGCCCCCTACGACCATTGAATTATATCTGTTAGATTCTTGGCAAAGTATTCTACAAGAACTACTTTGCAATGTTCTTCCAATCTCAACGCCAAAACATGTCTCAATCCACACGAGGGAACACCTACGGACCGGTTTCATGGTTCCTTGCCAATCATCAGCGCAGGGTAGCTCACCCAACGCAATCGAAAAATATCTTGACCCCAAGATTCGAAGAGCACTCCGACTATGGTGTCGACTTCGTCTGAAGCCAAATAAATTCAGAAGAAAATATTCTATGACACTACTTGGCAGAAGCCCATTAAACTAATAATAAAACGGATTAAGCAATCCAGACTTCTGCATTTAACCTATACAATAGGTATAATCGTCGGCAAGTCTCCAACAGAAAACAACTACTGCCCCCTACGACCATTGAATTATATCTGTTAGATTCTTGGCAAAGTATTCTACAAGAACTACTTTGCAATGTTCTTCCAATCTCAACGCCAAAACATGTCTCAATCCACACGAGGGAACACCTACGGACCGGTTTCATGGTTCCTTGCCAATCATCAGCGCAGGGTAGCTCACCCAACGCAATCGAAAAATATCTTGACCCCAAGATTCGAAGAGCACTCCGACTATGGTGTCGACTTCGTCTGAAGCCAAATAAATTCAGAAGAAAATATTCTATGACACTACTTGTAGAATACTTTGCCAAGAATCTAACAGATATAATTCAATGGTCGTAGGGGGCAGTAGTTGTTTTCTGTTGGAGACTTGCCGACGATTATACCTATTGTATAGGTTAAATGCAGAAGTCTGGATTGCTTAATCCGTTTTATTATTAGTTTAATGGGCTTCTGCCAAGTAGTGTCATAGAATATTTTCTTCTGAATTTATTTGGCTTCAGACGAAGTCGACACCATAGTCGGAGTGCTCTTCGAATCTTGGGGTCAAGATATTTTTCGATTGCGTTGGGTGAGCTACCCTGCGCTGATGATTGGCAAGGAACCATGAAACCGGTCCGTAGGTGTTCCCTCGTGTGGATTGAGACATGTTTTGGCGTTGAGATTGGAAGAACATTGCAAAGTAGTTCTTGTAGAATACTTTGCCAAGAATCTAACAGATATAATTCAATGGTCGTAGGGGGCAGTAGTTGTTTTCTGTTGGAGACTTGCCGACGATTATACCTATTGTATAGGTTAAATGCAGAAGTCTGGATTGCTTAATCCGTTTTATTATTAGTTTAATGGGCTTCTGCCAAGTAGTGTCATAGAATATTTTCTTCTGAATTTATTTGGCTTCAGACGAAGTCGACACCATAGTCGGAGTGCTCTTCGAATCTTGGGGTCAAGATATTTTTCGATTGCGTTGGGTGAGCTACCCTGCGCTGATGATTGGCAAGGAACCATGAAACCGGTCCGTAGGTGTTCCCTCGTGTGGATTGAGACATGTTTTGGCGTTGAGATTGGAAGAACATTGCAAAGTAGTTCTTGTAGAATACTTTGCCAAGAATCTAACAGATATAATTCAATGGTCGTAGGGGGCAGTAGTTGTTTTCTGTTGGAGACTTGCCGACGATTATACCTATTGTATAGGTTAAATGCAGAAGTCTGGATTGCTTAATCCGTTTTATTATTAGTTTAATGGGCTTCTGCCAAGTAGTGTCATAGAATATTTTCTTCTGAATTTATTTGGCTTCAGACGAAGTCGACACCATAGTCGGAGTGCTCTTCGAATCTTGGGGTCAAGATATTTTTCGATTGCGTTGGGTGAGCTACCCTGCGCTGATGATTGGCAAGGAACCATGAAACCGGTCCGTAGGTGTTCCCTCGTGTGGATTGAGACATGTTTTGGCGTTGAGATTGGAAGAACATTGCAAAGTAGTTCTTGTAGAATACTTTGCCAAGAATCTAACAGATATAATTCAATGGTCGTAGGGGGCAGTAGTTGTTTTCTGTTGGAGACTTGCCGACGATTATACCTATTGTATAGGTTAAATGCAGAAGTCTGGATTGCTTAATCCGTTTTATTATTTGTATAAAATTTATTATAAATTTAATTCGTTGTAGGTACATAATTTTGTTCTGTTCTATGGAATAATATTACTTATTAATATTATTCTGTTTCAGATGTCCCGTGGAAAGCGGCTAGTTCATCTCGCAAGAATATCCCTTTTAGAAAATAGTGATGAGAATAATAGAAATATTTCAAATGTAGCGGATATTAATATTTCCCATGAAAATGTTCATAAGTGTACCCCAGATAATGCAGTCACTACTGTAGTTCCCACAAATGATGTTAATTATGAAACTGTATCTAACGGATTCATTTCTGTTCATCGGAGACTCGATCGAAGATATACAATATGTTAATCGCATTGAATACGAATATGAAAGTTTTCAGCAACTTGAACTGCCTGATAATTCAGTTGAAAATAATTCTTCAATAACTTCTCTATATCCCAGTTCCAAAATTGTAGATAGTGACTCATCGTCAGTTTACGTGCATTCCCCACTCTGAAAAGTAAACTGACGATGAGTCACTATCTACAATTTTAGATAATGATGATTTAAATAAGAGACAGTTGTGCAGACCGAGAACGGAAATTTGATATCAGATTCTGAAGAAGGCGATAGTAGGTCATTGGATTTACCATTGATTCCATATTCTGATCATTCAGATTCAGATGTATCAAATTATCCTGAAAAAAGTAAGAGGCGTAGAAGGCATTTTCAAGTTGAGCAATCGACTTGGTTTGCTGAGGAGACCAAAAAGTTCAGGTTGACAGATGGAACAGATGGACTCAATGCATTCGACCATAGAACACACGTTGCATGAAAAATGAAATAGTTAATGTTTCTGCTGAATATGCTTCAATATGCCGAAAGGCGAGGAAGAAACCATCAGGTTCCTATGATGTGATGTACTTAAATTATGAATTTTTCAAAACATTTGAAAACGTTCATTTCCTGAAAAGTATTAGACCAGAGGTCATAAGAAAGGTGATGCGGGCTAACTATCCTACTTCTATATAAACAAAGGTATTATATACCGTTATGTGTGACCATTGACTCAGAAACGGCGTGCTACCCTGGATAAAATGTTGGTGTTTCTGGAGATTTTATCGCTTACATGTGACATGGTCTTTGAATGTTAGGTTTCGGTCTATTATAATACCTAAATATTTAATTTCTTCAACAGATTCAATCTCCTCATTCATCATTCACCACAATATTTTTACCGTATAAGTCGAATAGCAAAAAAATTGCGAATATTCGCGAGGGTTTGAACGAGGCTTTAGCCAGTAGCTTGCGTTATTTGCCTATGTGGACATAACTATCGTCAAACCTAAACCAGTCAATGAACGATGACTGAATAAAGATTGAAATAGTGGTAGCTAGAGTGAGGTTTACGTTCATCTAATTCGAATCTTTGTATGAGTTTGATGGTTCCTCCAGAGGTTAAGTCGTGTTTGAAGAGCATCAGTGTTATTATTCGATTGGCTAGTGTCTCAGCTATACTTGTCTTATAACTAGCTTGTCAGTTAGTTTGGCGCATATTTGGCAATACAGTTGATCATCATCAGCTGAAAGTTCTATTTTCAATTGATGAAACAGTAAGCTTTACACGAACTGGTTATTTTAGTCCTATCGAGAAATGCTAGTTGATTATTACTTTTAGGTGACAAACTTTCACAGTGGGGACAAAATTGAACAGGGTGTTTTCAGGTTCACAACCGTTGACTTCTGTAGAAAGGCTCTGGCTCTGACTGAGTTATACGAGCTGGTTTTACTATAACTGCATTGTCTTTCTCATCTGTGTTGATGAAGGTTCTTATCTTCTGGAGACAACATGTGATCGATGTCTTTTTTGTATGACGAATTCGAAAATCCTCCGTATCACAAATTATATTTGAAACATGTAATGTCATTTGGGAAACACTGAGTGAGCTTCTGAGCAATATCCTTTGCTGCCAACTTTCTCCATGTTCAACCAATATTTTGGGAAGGGAAAAAACAAACAATCTGTAACCTCTAATACCGAAAAATTACAGGTTAAGATTCATCATTTACCGCAATTTTTCGGTATGATCGTCTATGCGGCGATTTTTTTGCGATTTGCAGAAAAATTACGAATGTTCACGAGGGTATGAACGATCCTTAACACCCAATAAAGGAAGAATCTGGAAACTTGCCAAGTGAACGACAAATTCAGATTGAAAATAATGAAGAGAGTAAATTCCACTTGTACTATTGGCATCTTCACCTAAAGTTAATGAAGTCCTTTCATAAACACAAATAGAATCTCGTAATTCTAAACCTCTTACAACTGGACAATCAAGGGATTATCTCTAAAATACTGATAGCTGCAATTAAGAATAATCTACAAAGTCCACCAAATTTTGAAATCATACCACGAAGCTCTTACAAAAAACACTGTTCTGTTATATTTCTATGTGCTATACAGGGTTCTAATGATAGGAAGGAAACCTGCTGTGCTGCTATAAAGTTTGTTGATCACCCTCATCGGTAGACATATTGGTTTATTCAGCGACATCTAGCGGTTGCCTTTCTAGGCTATTCCATTAAAATTGTTAAGGGAACTATACAATAAAATGCACAGCATGAACGCTCCCACCAATGCTGGATTATTATTAATTTTGGATGAATAGTCGTTAAATCGCTAACAATTTTGAATGGTTATTCTGTCTACGTAAGGTTAGTCAGGTTAGGTTTAGGATGGCTACCAATTCCACAGAAATGAAATTTTAATATGATGACTGGAATGTTCGTCAAGCTGCGCGACTGGATTTCTCATGGAGGCCGCCATGTTTGTTTTGTGGTTCCTGGCAGTGGCGGAGGAATCGAGATTGAGTTGATTGAAACATATAAAACTGATACAAAGACGCACTGCACTGCACTGGCGTGTTTACAAACCATAAAATTGGGAAACTAATAACAAGTACGTGCAGATGAATGTCTCTCTCGCACCCATAAAAGTAGTGCCTCCTTTCTTCATCTCCTAAGAGTTATCACTTTGTACGGGTCTGCAGAGGAACTAACAGCATTCCAGTCATCATATTATAATTTCATTTCAGTGAGTATTTCACGCATTTTCAACTCTGTTTGCCTTCTTCTTGTCAGTCATTTAAACTTACCGCCATTACAGTGACAAGAATCTAGAAGGGTTTAATAGCAGGGTTTAATAAACTCTAGCTTGTAGCATCAACGCGTCATAGTGAGTACAGAGTCGAACTCAAACCAAGCAACAAAACTGTCAGCAGTAACTCTCATATACCAAGCGCTAGTCCGTCACTGTCTATAGAGAACGGCGGCCATGACATATCCAACTACGTCACATTTCGTCACGAATGTTCATTCATCTCTTTCTATGAGTGTCCCCATTGTCTTATAGGGATTATACTCTCCTGTTAAATGATGTTCAGTCACCTTGGGCGACATATACTATTAATTGTTTAAAATACTCGAGCTGTGACCAACAAACTAACCTGTGTGTGTTTATATGGCTGAAATGTGATATTTTTACGTGATTTTAGGTCATTATGTATTGGAAGTGTTATAGTTGGATGATATTTTATGAGCACTTGTTTTAGATTGGAAGAGGTAATGTGGAGATAAGATCGCGAAAAATGTGCTCTGTTCCTTAATGCTCATCGTACGGTAGGTAGGGAAACCTATCTCAAAGTATATGTTTGCAGAAAGCACTTTCTGAAAGATGATTTTTTTGTGGTAAGTAAAATAATTTTCCATATTATTCCATATATTCCAGTTAGTTTTACGGTGGGTTTCATGGAAATTTCATGTGGGGATTGTAAAATTGTAGAGAATCTCATACATAAACTTTTCATTACTTTTCATTGGATCCGTCAGTTCCACATGAATTGATGTGATGACCAAATTGTTGTGGGTGGTCTGTGATCTTGACTTTCACAGGCAATTTATTTTTATCAATAACAAAAAAGCAGCATGTCGGGGCATGGCGCAGTGGTTAGAGCGTCCGACTCTGAGTCGAAAGGTCCGGAGTTCGAACCCTGGTTGGGCTGGGATTTTTTAATTTAATTTAACCGATTAAATTATTAAAATCTCGTGGCTCGAGTAGGGTGAGTCCTGTACGATTCACTGTTGCGTTCCAATTAACAGTGCTGCTCCTAAGGTGGCGTATGGAGTTAGTAACAAGGCCTATAAAGAACACATGGCTAATGACCATAGCAGTCGATGCCAAAACACCAATGAAAAAAAAAAAAACAAAATAGCAGCAATAAGTAACAATAAATAAAATCAACAGTATCTCTGAGAAACCTGAAATACGAATATTATCAAAAAATTTGATTAACTGCTTATGACTGTTCTGAATTACACAAAAAAGAATATTTGTTCATCACACCTACATCCGGCATTTTGTCCTTCACAGCGCCATCTCGCGATACGTGATTTTTCCCAATGTCCTCTGTAAAGGGAAAGAAGAAACGGATCCAGAATGAGAAGACGATTGATGAATTTGAATTTGTCGAGTCCGTATGACCACAGAACTCATACTTAAGATATAAGTATGAGTTCTGTGCGTATGACGTATGACTATTTTTTTATTTTTATCATCATTCATCTGTCAAATCTGTGCCGTGTGCTCTTGTATTTTTTAATAGCTTGGTTTGTTTTTGTTGTGTTGTATTCACTGAAATGAAATTATAATTATTATAATTTCATTTCAGTGGTTGTATTTCAAATAGATGAAAATGAAAATAGTTTAAAATAAGGGTACAATTGCAGTTTAGGGTAGTAACCCCGATTTTGACGAAATTTTTTTTGGGGGTTATTTCGAGGTCCTTGAACACAAATCTGAAGTTAAAAAGCCTCGCTCTCACTTACTTTTTGATTTACGGTCAATTAAATGTCCCAAAAAGGGTATTTTCAACATCAAATTTTTTCCACAAAAAAGCAACAAATTTGCCTTTGCATAATCTAGACACATCAATTCACGCATTTTTGGAACTTTTTGCAGTATTTTCATTTTCAACTTTGTATTGAAAATATAAGATTTAAATTAACAATATTGATGAAAATCGTTTATTGACAGCAAGTAACTAAAAATGACAGTATGACAGATCCAGATATGGATAACAAACGGTCGTGTTCCGATATTCTGAAATTCACAAGACACTTTTCGAGCTACTTCTCATGAAACCCTGTTCATACCCGCGCGAATTTGGCAATTTTTCTACGAATAAAATGAATGTGTGAATAAAGTATATATAATATACATCTATGGAATAAACATGTGTTCTGCATCAACGACTGGTCGGGCATGACAGGTAACCATTTTATTTCGCGATATGAAAAAACCGTCGCAATAACTATGTGACATTTTATTACCCTACTTTTTAGTATAACATCGTAATGTTGCAGTTTATCGAGTATTGCATTATTATTTCTACACGTAAAAATTGAACCTTTCTACAAAAAGTAGAGAAAAAAATAGTGCTAGAAAAGCGCGCGCTCGGCCGACATTTCGCAATTCCGCGCGCGCGGAATTGCGAAATGTCGGCCGAGCGCGCTCGCTTCGCTCGCGTATTTCTGGCTATGAATCTTCACCAAGATAAAAGGAATGAACCTTTCTACAAAAAGTAGAGAAAAAATAAAATAGTAGTAGAAAAGCGCGCGCTCGGCCGACATTTCGCAATTCCGCGCGCGCGGAATTACGAAATGTCGGCCGAGCGCGCTCGCTTCGCTCGCGTATTTCTGCCTATGAATCTTCACCAAGAAATAAGGAATGATCCTTTCTACAAAAAGTAGAGAAAAAATAAAATAGTAGTAGAAAAGCGAGCGCTCGCGTATTTGTGGCTGTGAATCTTCACCAAGAAATAAGGAATGAACTCTTCTATAAAAAGTAGAGAAAAAATAAAATAGTAGTAGAAAAGCGCGCGCTCGGCCGACATTTCGCAATTTCGCGCGCGCGGAATTGCGAAATGTCGGCCGAGCGCGCTCGCTTCGCTCGCGTTTGTCTTTGCTACTGATCTTCAACAAGAAATAAGGGATAAACCTTTCTACAAAGAGTGGATATAAAAAGATAACATAGTAGTAGAAAAGCTTCGCTCGCGTGTAGTTCTTGCTATACACCTTCATCAAAGAATAGACGAGGAAAGTGTATCGTAACAAATGTCATCCTTGTCACAAACTGATTCCAAACAAAGAATTTTAGATGACATTCTTTGTTAATTATTTGCTGCTTTGCTTCTCAAATTGTGATTGGTAGTTTGGATTTTGTTTACTCAAGCAAAAGAAGTTGAAAAACTTTAACGAAAACAATATCGGACAAGCTGATTTTAATTCGAGGAAGGTTTGTTTGGAATCAGTTTTTGACAAGAATTACATTTGTGACGCCATCACTTTCCTCGTTTATACTGCCGTGCTTAGCCCAGAGTGGCGGTAACTGACATTAGTCTATATTATAGGAAAAAGAGTTTTGAATTTTTATTTTTTAGTACATGTTCAATTTGCACCTTCATTTGGGTTGCTTTAATTTATTACCAATTATAGCATCCCAAGTGATGTTACAGATTCAAAATATACTAAAATATCAAAACGAAAATTGAACACTCTCTTTTCCACAATATACCTAGTCGAATGTCAGTTACCTCTGAAGAACGTTTGTTTCCGCTTAATATCAGTAAATTTTTAACTTCTAAAAACTTGATCATACTCTCGCGAAATTCGTAATTTTTCTGCGAATAAAATGGTTACCAGTCATGCCCGACTAGTCGTTGATGCAGAACACATGGTTCTGCATCCATTTTATTCGCAGAGAAATTGCGAAATTCGCGAGGGTATGAACGAGACTTAACAGGGTTTCATGAGAGGTAGCGCGAAAAGTGTCTAGTGAATTTCAGAATATCGGAACACGACCGTTTGTTATCCATATCTGTCATACTGTCATTTTTAGTTATTAGCTGTCAATAAACGATTTCCATCAAATGTATTGTTATGTTAATTTAAATCTTATATTTTCAATACAAAGTTGAAAATACTGCAAAATGTGCCAAAAATGCGTGAATTGATGTGTCTAGATTATGCTGATATAAGGCAAAGGCAAATTTGTTGCTTTTTGTGGAAAAAAATTGATGTTGAAAATACCCTTGTTGTGACATTTAATTGGTCATAAATCAAAAAGTAAGTGAGAGCGAGGCTTTTTGACTTCATATTTGTGTTCAGGGACCTCGAAATAACCCCCAAAAAAAATTTCGTCAAAATCGGGGTTACTACCCTAAACTGCAATTTTTTCAAATGAGTAATAATGG
Source organism: Chrysolina oricalcia (assembly GCA_944452925.2). NCBI lineage: Eukaryota > Metazoa > Arthropoda > Insecta > Coleoptera > Chrysomelidae > Chrysolina > Chrysolina oricalcia. The sequence goes on from OX101825.2 coordinate 38,733,137, forward strand.
ATGTTCGTTTCTGGTCGATTGATCAAATTTCACACAGTAAACCAATGAATCTCGCAGCTGGCAGCACATCTCGAATTCTTTTTTATTCACTCTGGCATTGTGGAATTTCAATGATGCAGTTTTCAGATATACAATTTGTTGAGTCAGTGTAAGTATGTAATTCTGTTTGTTGCTTTGATCAAGGCCGAACAACATGAACATGTTTTCCTGCTGTATTCATTCAAACTCATTCATTTATTTTTCTGATGCTAACCCTTAAATTTCAGTATTAAAAACATCCCAATTAAGTGATGTGAAGCATCTACTACTATTCAATGACAATGTAATGGAAAGATACACCACAATAGAACTCTTGGGAGCACACAGAGATTTGCACTAATATCTGCTCTTTGGGCTTGGGTATCTGACACTGACTTGTTTATTTATATTAGAAGTTTGATCTACAGAAAATTAATCCAACTTCTGAGTCGAAAAGTCAGAGTTCGAGCCCCAGTTGCGGCTGGGATTTTTTAATTTAATTTGACCAATTAAATTATTCAAATCTCGTGGCTGGACTGAGGTGAGTCCTGCACGATTTACTGTTGCGTTCCAATTAACAGTGCTGCTCCTGAAGTGTCGCATGGAGTTAGTAACAAGGCCTATCCAGAACACGTGGCTAATGACCATAGCAGTCGATGCCAAACATGAAAAAAAAAAAAACAAAACTATAATAAAAGGCAGGACAACCACATGATTCCTTTACCAATACCCAGGAGCACGCTGTATTTCTTGAAAATATCTACAAGATGTATCAGGAGGTACATTAACCATACATCTTACAATTTTTTCTGCATAATAAATGCCTACTAGAAGTAAGATAATGAGCCCCAAAAGACCAAACCATATTGCAAATATGATTGTACAAGAACAAGACGAGTTTCATTGTTTGGTCATCAACACTGTCACGCAAGTGTCTGAGTAAAAAACACAGAGAACTCACCCTGGAACATAGGGAATCTGACACTTTTAATTGATTTTTATTATTTACTCTAACTAAAGGGAGTCATGAGATACATTTTTTGGAAAAAACTGCACATATACCGTTTTACTTTGTGCCGCGCCTGTTCATATTAGCATGCTATATTTGTTCAATAATTGCTTCTTGGTTCAGATTCGTTACCCTTAAAACGTTCACGCCACTGGCGTAGGAGAAAATTATGTCATATAGTTAGTATTTTGTTTTTATTGTGCGCGAGTACGGGACAACAATCCGTTGCGAGGGGCAACAAGTTGTTTGGAGAAAGACGTTGACGGAGAGGCGGTTGAGGCGTTGAAGAATAAAAAGTTATGATTTGATGGTTTTTGGACCATCAGAGCTTCGAGTTGAATACCTACTAGGTAAATGATTATTATTTCCTTCAACTGGAAAACCAGTTGAACCTATCACAGCAACGAACGAAAGAAGGGAAGTATTTGAGGCGGAGAACGAGTGAACAATCCAAGGTAGGATCCAACCATTTGATTTAAATGCCTTCACCTGACTGACGCTGTCGTGAGAAACGAAAAACTATTCCGTTTTGCACCAAAGTGCTATTGTGTACACGTTTTCTATAGTAAGAGCTCTGGACTTGTTCGTTTTATCGAAATTCGGGACTAATTATTCTTTTTAAGTTAGAGTTAGACATTAATTGCCACCTTTGATGTTTATTAAACGTTGTTTTGAAATTATGAAAGGTGGCAATTAATGTCTAACTCTAACTTAAAAAGAATAATTAGTCCCGAATTTCGATAAAACGAACAAGTCCAGAGCTCTTACTATAGAAAACGTGTACACAATAGCACTTTGGTGCAAAACGGAATAGTTTTTCGTTTCTCACGACAGCGTCAGTCAGGTGAAGGCATTTAAATCAAATGGTTGGATCCTACCTTGGATTGTTCACTCGTTCTCCGCCTCAAATACTTCCCTTCTTTCGTTCGTTGCTGTGATAGGTTCAACTGGTTTTCCAGTTGAAGGAAATAATAATCATTTACCTAGTAGGTATTCAACTCGAAGCTCTGATGGTCCAAAAACCATCAAATCATAACTTTTTATTCTTCAACGCCTCAACCGCCTCTCCGTCAACGTCTTTCTCCAAACAACTTGTTGCCCCTCGCAACGGATTGTTGTCCCGTACTCGCGCACAATAAAAACAAAATACTAACTATATGACATAATTTTCTCCTACGCCAGTGGCGTGAACGTTTTAAGGGTAACGAATCTGAACCAAGAAGCAATTATTGAACAAATATAGCATGCTAATATGAACAGGCGCGGCACACATCCCCCCAATTGAATTAGTTACAAGAAGGTAACTGGTTCAATTCTCTAACAGAATCGTCCTGGTCTAAGAACTGAATGGGTCGGTGGTATGCCTTCAAATTAACGACGTTATGAACTCCCAGTGAGAGTCCGGTAGAATCTTCCTCAATCTGATAGGAATTGGGATTCATAACCCTGGTAACAGTACATGGACCTTTGAAGAGCAAGAATAATTTTTTTATAGCCTTGTCTTCACTTGAAGACTGTAAATGAGATCGAACCAAAACTTTATCTCCTTTTTTTAATAAATGCAATAACGGATACGTTATTTCCGAGAATTTCTCGACAAACCTCCTCTCGTAGTTTATGAGCCCCAAAAAATAACGTAGCTCCTTCACATTCCATGGTATTTTGAACCCTTCTATCGCAGCTATTCTGCTCGGATCAATGGAAATACCCTCAGGTGTTAAAATATGCCCAAGAAAATTGACTGTTTTCCTAGCGAATTTACATTTTTTTAATTTTATGGTGAGACCTGTTTCTTTAAATTTTTTAAATATCATACCTAAATGTTCGAAATGTTCCAGAGGATTCCGTGAAAAAACTAATAAATCGTCTACGTACATTATCAAAAAAGTATCAAATTCCTGCCCCAAAACTTGTTTTAAACCCCTTATGAAACTACCAAGTGCGGTGGAAATTCCAAAAGGTAATTTATTAAAAACATATGTTTCTCCTTCATAGGAAAATCCTGTGTACTTTCGATGCCCTTCGAAAATAGGTACTTGCCAGTACGAAGCTGTCAAGTCTAATGTTGATAAGCATTGATTGGATGCGAATCTAAACTGTAATTCATTAGGTACGGGCGGAACAACATGATCTTTAACCATTCTGCTATTCAAATGCCTTGCATCGAGGCAAACTCTCACAGAGGAATCTTTCTTCCTAACCACAGCCAAAGGACTCACGTACTCTGTCTGACTTTTTGAAATAACACCCCAAGCTAACATTTCATCTATCTGTCTCTTGACTTCAATTTTATAAGCATACGGTATAAGATAACCCTTTAAATAAAATGGACTCCCATCTCTCAACATGATTTCATGTATATAACCCTTCATAACTCCAGGCTGGTCAGAAAACACACTTTCATATCTCCCCAATAATTCAGATAATTGCGTTTTTTCTACATCATTTAATATTTCTGCGCCTAAAGCCACATCATGTATTTGTTGTTTATTGTAAAAATTTTTCACCGGGTTTTCCTTGATTATTTCGCCCTCTTCTCCCTCTATTGCGAGCTCACAAATTCCAGTTTTCCCACTAACTATTTGAGAATTCTCAAAAAACGACATGATTTTCCTTTCCCCATCAAATAAACCACTTAACTTCATATTTTCAAAATCAACCCACACCGCAAACTCGTTCATCCAGTCGCACCCCAATATCACATCCCTCATCAAAGTTGGAACAACTATGCAGACATAGTCAAAAATAATATTATTTAATTGAAATCTGAGATAGACTTGGTTCTTTATCAACTGCCCTTTGCTTTTGAGTGCACCAAAAACAGTAACGCCACTTATAGGCAACATCGAAATATCGGATTTTTCCCCTAAAATCAAGTTTAAAAAATCCTGACTAATACAACTCATCATTGAGCCACTATCTATTAAAATGTTCACTTGTACTCCCTCAACAATTCCCTTAATGACTGGCACTGTATTTATTGTTTTAGTCGTCGATGCCGGTTCTACCAACAAATCTTCGTAGCTGTCATTGAAAAGCGTAGCCACTACTCTATCCCCCCTGTTCCCTTCATTCGAATTATTTTCACCAGTTTCAATTCGGCGATTCTGAATCGGCCTATGTTGATTATTATTAAAATTATACCGATTGTTATAATTTCCGTCAGAGCTACGATTGTTTCTATTATTTTGTCCTGATGAATGGCTATCCCCCCTTATGTCCGCGCTATCCATACGCCTTAAATAACGTTCAACATCATCTATAGTTTGCATTCCTGAAGTAATTATTCCCCTTCTGACATCAGGTTCAAAATGATTTGACAACGTTTCAACTATTTCTCCTTCATCGGGCGCACCATCCAAGTAACTAGCTTCTTTGGCCTGTTTTAAAAAATAGTCAGCCCGTGAACCCCTTTCATAATATCCAAATTTGAATTTTCGAAACGCTTCTCTTTGCGTTGGAGCATCCCAATATCTACCCAAAAATATTTGTTTGAACTGATTGAAATTAGCGCAAGTTTTGGACTTAATTTCCCCCCAGTCTGCTGCTGAACCACGCAAACAACTTAAAGCCAACATTAACATTTTGTTTTCAGGCACCTCGGCCTCCGTAAATAAAGAACATAGTTTATTAATGAACATTACTGGGTTACAGCCACCATCGGGTCTAAACTGTACCAAGTTACCACCCAACTCCTTCCAAACTGCTAAATAATTGACATTACTTGATCGCGCACACGCCACCGGACCATCCATTTCATGCCGACCATCATTTTGAAAAAGTTCAGTATTGTTTATATTATCATTATTTATTGGATTGATTCTTATCAATTTCAAACTTGTTTGAATATCCTGTATTCCGCCATTCAATTTTCTACTATTTTCAGCCAAAACTGAAAAATTTTCATGTAGAATTAAATTATTTTCCCTCAAATTAGTGTTAATGTCCCTCATCAATTTGGTTAATTCTAGTAAGGAATCTGAATTTATTTCACTGTCGTATTCTTGCTCTTTTTTCGACTTGTTTCTACCCTTTCCACGTCCTGCCATTTTTACAATTATTCTGGCATCTAGATTTTATGAGTAGCAAAGCAAATTTCACCCAATATTGAATATTATTCAAGGACAAAAGTATTTTCTACTTCACTAGCCCCTTAGTTGGGACGCCAATGTAACAGGCTCAGATGTCAAGTGGGTTCTATTGAATGAAGTAGAAAAGCCAATGCCTTTCATAATTTCAAAACAACGTTTAATAAACATCAAAGGTGGCAATTAATGTCTAACTCTAACTTAAAAAGAATAATTAGTCCCGAATTTCGATAAAACGAACAAGTCCAGAGCTCTTACTATAGAAAACGTGTACACAATAGCACTTTGGTGCAAAACGGAATAGTTTTTCGTTTCTCACGACAGCGTCAGTCAGGTGAAGGCATTTAAATCAAATGGTTGGATCCTACCTTGGATTGTTCACTCGTTCTCCGCCTCAAATACTTCCCTTCTTTCGTTCGTTGCTGTGATAGGTTCAACTGGTTTTCCAGTTGAAGGAAATAATAATCATTTACCTAGTAGGTATTCAACTCGAAGCTCTGATGGTCCAAAAACCATCAAATCATAACTTTTTATTCTTCAACGCCTCAACCGCCTCTCCGTCAACGTCTTTCTCCAAACAACTTGTTGCCCCTCGCAACGGATTGTTGTCCCGTACTCGCGCACAATAAAAACAAAATACTAACTATATGACATAATTTTCTCCTACGCCAGTGGCGTGAACGTTTTAAGGGTAACGAATCTGAACCAAGAAGCAATTATTGAACAAATATAGCATGCTAATATGAACAGGCGCGGCACAACTTCTATTCAATACCAGTCCATTATATGAACAAGAGCCGCTGAACCACTGTGAACTATTATTGGCCCTCACAATCAACTCATCAATACTAGGGTTACACAGCAGAATATTGGTGTCATCTACGTACAAGACAAGGCAACCCATGCTCCCACAGGAGGCGAATTACAAGGTTCACCCTGAGAAATATTTTCATTATACATTAATATTTCTGTTTTTGTCCCAAAATACATATTTTCAATACTCAAGAAAATCCTTGGGTTGCTAGGATCTATTTTATCTAAAGATTCTGAATCCATAATTTTTTTACTATATAGTTTTTCAATATTTTTCTTTATATATCTTTGATACATGGTAGTAAAATATGTATTCAAGTTTTTCTGATTGAAGTTCCAAATTCATCTTATTGACAATATCTTAAATATTATTCAAGAAATTACAAAAAAAATGTATTCAGAAATAATTGGTATTTGCTTGTAGAGACAGCCATCTTGTCTAAGATGGATAAAGCGGTTTGTGTGGCTTTACATTTGAAAATATCCTACATTCTTTTAGATGATATTTCCTCAAACTACTATGAGAAAAGTAGCTGTATACACTTCTGACAAATTCTTCTATACTTCTAGGAAAATTTCCAGCAGCAGCGGATGAACACAGATGGAATGAATGACACACACAGCCCAAGACAAATATATGTGGGAGATATCTTTTCAGAAGAGCCCTGTACTCCTGATAAATGTCCCATCATAACTGAAACATTGTCTGCTCCAAATCCAATCATGTTATCTAAAGGTATACCTGCGTTATCCAAAATAAATTTAATTTAATTTTGTAAAAATAATTTATAATTCCCAATCATTTTCTATAATGAAAATAAATCTATCAATCACTTGGTTTATTTTGTCATCAAAGTACCTTGCAACAATTGGAAGTGACTTATCACTAGTAATATCAGTTGTTTCATCTATAATTAGAGAAAACTTCGTTGTTTTTAAAACTTCAACTACATTCTTATACTCATCTTTTGCCAAACAATATTTTGTCAGCTGGTAGCCTTTGTCTGAGAAATATTTTCATTACACATTAATATTTCTGTTTTTGTCCAAAAAATCATCTTTTCAATACATACTTAAGAAAATCCTGGGGTTGTTAGGAGCTATTTTATCTAAAGATTCTGAATCCATAATTTTTGTTACTACTCATTTAGTTTTTCGAAATTGTGCTGTATACGTATTAGTAAAATATGTATTTAAATTTTTCTGATTGAAGTTTAAATTCATCTTATTGACGATATCTAAAATATAACTCAGAAAAGTAAAATATAGTTTGCAAATAGGATTTTTCAAACCATTCAAAATATTATGACTTGCATAGTCATGTTCTTCTAAACACTCATTAGTAAAAAACAATATTAGTACATTCCAGTTTTCCAATAAACGATCCACTGCAGCCTGAAACAATTAGAATTATTCTTTAGTCGAATATTATTCGAGAAATTACAAAAAAAATTATTCGGAAATAATTGGTACTTGCTTGTAGAGACAGCCATCTTGTATGAGATGGATGAAACAGTTTGTGTGGCTTTACATTTGAAAATATCCTACATTCTTATAAAAGATGATATTTCCTCAAACTACTATGAGAAAAGTAGCTGTATACACTTCTGACAAATTCTTCTATACTTCTAGGTAATTTTCCAGCAGCAGCGGATGAACACAGATGGAATGAATGACACACACAGCCCATGACAAATATATGTGGAAGATATCTTTTCAGAAGAGCCTGTACTCCTGATAAATGTCCCATCATAACTGAAACATTGTCTGCTCCAAATCCAATCATGTTATCTAAAGGTATACCTGCTTTTCCAAAATAAATTTAATTTTTGTAAAAATAATTTATAATTCCCCTCCATTTTCAAAAATGAAAAAAAATCTACCGATCACTTGGTTTATTTTGTCATCAAAGTACCTTGCAACAATTGCAAGTGACTTATCACTGGTGATATCAGTTGTTTCATCTATAATTAGAGAAAACTTCGTTGTTTTTTAAATTTCAACTACACTTTTATACTCATCTTTTCCAAACAATCTTTTGTCAGCTGGTAGCCTTTGTTCTTGTACATCAGTCTGAGAAATATTTTCATTATACATTAATATTTCTGTTTTTTTCCAAAAATACATCTTTTCAATACATACTGAAGAAAATCCTGGGGTTGCTAGGAGCTATTTGATCTAAAGATTTTGAATCCATAATTTTTTTTACTTCTTATATAGTTTTTCGAAATTGTTCTGTATATATCTTCGATATGTGTTAGTAAAATATTTATTTAAGTTTTTCCAATTGAAGTTTAAATTCATCTTGTTGACCATATCTAAAATATAAATCAGAAAAGTAAAATATAGTTTACAAACAGGATTTTTCAAACCGTTCAAAATATTATGACTTGCATGGAGATTTTCTTCTAAACACACATTGGTAAAAAACATTATTAGTACATTCCAGTTTTCCAATAAACAATCTACTGCAGCCTGAGTCAATTAGAATTATTCTTCAATCAAATATTATTCGAGAAATTACAAAAAAATATATTCGGAAATAATTGGTACTTGCTTGTAGAGACAGCCATCTTGTCTGATATGGATATAGTATAGTATATTGTACAATGAGCATGAAATGACATACATTTCCCACGAGTAGGTATATTAAATTTTGTAGGACGAGCGTAGCGAGTACTACAAAATTTCATATACCTACGAGTGGCAAATGGGTAATTTCATGCTCATTGTACACTATACTTTTTCTACGACCATTCCAATCATTAACAAATCTGTAATATTTTTAATAATCCTTTTTATCATAAACTCTCCTGCTGTCATTTTTACATGGTTTAGATAATTTTTTCTTTCTTCACCCGTTGAATGAAACATCTACTTTTTCTTTTTGTACACGTACCTACCTACGTCGTGAAACAAATAACATTCAAAATTTTCAAACTTTGACAACTTGGAAATAAAAAAACTTTATGCAGAAAAAATCAAACACTAATCGATTTCATAAAAAGAAAAAAAAATGTGGCTGCGTGGATTTGAACCCTCGCTCCGACCATCCAAAGTCCATGTGTCATCTGAATCAACACTCGTCGTTACTAGAGCATATAATACTTTGTTCAAATTAACTGCTATATAGAAAGTATCTGTCAACTATTCAAAAATATAGAATCCGATTGTAATCAATCTTTTTATTGAAATTATTCTGGTTTTATGAAAAGAAAATCATACCTTTGTCAGAAGATAGGCATTATCAGGAGCTTCTGATATAAATTTATTAATTTGATTTTTAAATCATCCTCACTATCGCTAATCATTTTTAATAACTTAATTTTTTTCAATCTAATTTTGTAATTATCTACTTCTCCAAAAGCCCCAAGTTCTATAATATCTCCATCCAACTCAAGATCCAGCGTCTTAAGTCGCGAACAATTCCACGCCGCTCTAGGGATAGGAACAATCACCACTATAGAGACAACTCAGAAAACGATAGTAGTGGCGATCGCAGCTTCAACATCATGAGGCCAGTTGTACATAATACTGTCAAAAATCTCGGTCTCAATGGTTTGAGAAATATTGGTAACACCTGTTTTATGAACTGTGTTATCCAGTGTTTGTCAAACACCAGATGGTTATTAGAGTATTTGAAAGGAGACGCCTACACGAGAGATATAAACACAAGTATATCCAGTATGAAGGGAGCTTTAATCAAAGCATTTGCAAAGGTAATCAAGGAACTATGGTCGGAAGATTCGTCAGATCGAGTTCTAAATACAGCCCTCTTGAGAAGTCAAATTCAGAAATTTGCATCTCGTTTTATCGGTTATGCCCAACGAGATGCTCAAGAGTTCTTACGATACCTTTTGGATGGTCTACATGAAGACGTGAATAGAATAACGGAGAAGCCAAAAATCATTATGACAGAGATAGATGAAAAGTTAAGTGACAGCGAGAAGGCGCAGGAGTCATGGTCAAGATACTTAAGGATGGAAAACTCTAAAATGGTAGATAACTCCGTTAGTCAGCTGAAATCTACACTGAAATGTGCTTATTGTGGTCACTGTTCAGTTTCCTTCGATCCATTCTGGGACCTTTCCCTACCAATACCTCAAAGAACAGGCCAACTAGGACTATCAAACTGTTTAGATTCATTCACAGAGGAAGAAACTTTGGATGGAGACGAGAAGCCGATATGTGCGAAGTGCAACAAAAGAAGGAAGTGGACGAAATCCATATCAATTCATAAATTCCCAAAAATGTTAGTTATTCATTTTAATCGTTTTTCACCCATAGAAAGATTCCGAGAGAAATTGAATTTCACCATTGATTTTCCTTTAGAGGAATTGGACTTGAGTAAATACGCCGCAAATAACGTGCATCCATGTCGCTACAGTCTGTACGCATTGTGTAATCATAGTGGGACAACCAATAGCTGACAGACACTACACAGCTTACTGTAGACATCCATATGCTGGTTCGTGGCACGAGTAAGATGATTCACGAGTGTTCTCAATTTCATCTGAATCGCTTGTGAGCGGAGAGGCCGTTGTTCTCTTTTATGAGGAGGAAGGCACTAATTCGCACATTTAGTTCTATTCTTATTTTGTATATTATATATTAAAGAAATTTCATTATATTATCTACTGATGTGAAATGTCAAATTATTAGACAGACGTAAACAAACTTAATTCGATATTATTTATGTTCATAAAATTCGTTAATACATAGTACCTACCTATTATCCGCGGGGATAGCTCGAACGGAGAGCGCCGGTTCACCGATATCCGAAGCCAAGCAATGGTAAGCAAGGCCAGGGTTTGGATGGGTGACAACGGACCTCCTTTCGATATTCTCCTCGGATCGTGCTAGGAATCGCACGTTAAAAGGTAAGACCTCGTTAATCCTTGGCTCGCACAAGTTTCGACTTTTGAGGGCTGCCGTTCGTAAGGGGACGACAGCTGGTTAACGGAAAAAACAATTTTAAACAAACAATAATGACAGTCTAGTAGTTCATGAAAGTCGTAGGAAATGAAATATTTCGAAACAGCTAGCCCGTGGGAAATGAAAATCGGTGTTACAACGTGGTAGGTTTCCTAATCGAAGACGCTATTGAAATGTTCATTTTTCTTAATGGTCGTAGAAAAAAGCAGTTTGTGTAGCTTTACATTTGAAAATATCCGACATTCTTTTAGATGGTATTTCCTCAAACTACTATGAGAAAAGTAGCTGTAAACACTTCTGACAAATTCTTCTATACTTCTAGGTAATTTTCCAGCAGCAGCGGATGAACACAGATGGAAAGAATGACACACACATCCCATGACAAATATATGTGGAAGATATCTTTTCAGAAGAGCCTGTACTCCGATAAATGTCCCATCATAACTGAAACATTGTCTGCTCCAAATGTGCGAGCAGAGTTGAGGTAAATGATCCATCAATAAAAATGGTAAATTATGTTCGTGAAGAAAGATTCAATTCTGCCTTTTTGACCATCTTATGCAATTCTGTTTGTTCATTGGTTTGGAAAAATTTCTCCATTCTGGGAGTTTTCCCACATCTCTTAACATTCTCGATGTGCGCTTTTGACCCTTCGTGTCTTTTCACACAATATACTGAGCATTTCAATACAGGGTTTACACATTGCTATTCCATTGCAGGTTACAGTTAACCATGGACATTTTTGTTTCCGCTCTTCCCTGAATTTCTGTTTGTAGACTTTCAGTTTTTTTTCAGGTTCAACTCTTCCTCTCCGCCGGCATCATTGGCATCTTCATACTCTTCTGTTGATAATTCGATTTCTATTTCCTGTTTCCTGTATATAAAAATTTGAGACAGTCATATAGATACAGTACTGGTGTTTTGATTAGTTCCATTTCTTTGAAATGGCCTCTGCATGAATTATGAAAATATAGGTTATTCATAAGGCTTTCTTCTGAATTTTGAAAATACTTTTAGCATTCCCACTACCTCCCCAGAGTATGATACCGTAGCGGGCCCGTGCATAAAAGTTGGCAAAATAAAATGTTCTTGCTATGTGGAAATTGGAATTTTTCATTAGACATCTTATACCATAACAGGCTTAACTTTTTGGAAATATCTTCAATATGATATTCAAATGTTAATGTTTCATCAATGACTATTCCTAGCGAATTAGTGTATTTCTCAAATGTAAAATGTTCATGATTGACTAGAATTAATAGTGGTGGGAGTTTCAAGGCTATGATTGGTTTTGAAAAATACTACATTTGCCTTCTCAGGGTGTAGTACTAATCTAAAATCAATGAACCATTTTTCAACTGTCCGTATAGTTTCAATGGCAATTTCAGTTAGATGAGGAAATGTGTTTGTTGTGAGTAAGATAGTGCTATCATCTGCAAAGTTAATTATTATTTTACTTTGCTGTGCTGAGCAGCCACACCCTCATATTTCATTGAGAATAAAATAATTTGAAAACTTTTTTTTTTTCAAATCATAGTACTCAGGAATTCCTACCTTTATGTTGATAAAACTTTCCATTTTCCACGGCGAACTATGACAAATTAAAAAGTGAAAAAGTGGGGAAAACGTATTAGGGATTTTTTCATCACAAAATTAACATCCAATTCTGTTTCAGAGTACCCTTAAACCCCGAGATCTCATTGCTTGAAGCAATTGATTATACAGGGTGTTATTTGTTACTGGTTACTGGTCACTTTTTAAAAAATTCACAAAAATATTAAATTAATACTGCGAAAAATAACCAAATACTACTTTTCCATGGCAAACGGTGACCACTTGAATAGTGGAAAATTGGGAAAAATATATTAAGGATCGTTTAAGGAAAAATTGACTGCAACTTCTGGTTTTGGAATGTCCCAGAACCTCAGATGCTGAATCATTGAAATACACAGGTTGTCGTTTGTAGCTGGCAATATCACCAACTCTTATTAATCCTTAATGCTCGGGAAGATTTCAAAAATGTCTTCTGTTCTGCAGAATGTAAACAAGCATCACTTTTTCATGGCTAACTTGATCAGCGTGAAAAATTGGGAAAAATGTATCCACTTAGATTCTTAGACTCTTAGATTTTAATCCCCGAGTCATCTGCAAATGCCAATATTATAAATTGATGTGAATTTGCAGCTGCGGAAAAGGAGTAAATTGATAAGTGCAATAATTTTCAGAATAAGTCAATTTAGGAGTTGAACTTTTGCCATATACAGATGACACCCTATATATTTCTCAGGAATTGAGATCTGGGGGTTTCAGAGTGTTCTGATCTAGAATCTGATGTTAGATCAGTGATAAAACAATTCATATTATATTTTTCTATATTTTTCAATTTTCAGTTGGTCATAGTTAGCGGTGAAAAAGTGATTCTTGGTTACTTTCTATAGTAAAAATGGAACATATTTGGGCAATTTGTAACAAAAAAAAGACATTTCAAAATCAACCGAGCATTATGGATGAAAAAGAGTTGGTGATATTGCCTGCTACATATGACACCTTGTATATTTTAATGATTCAGCAATGAGTTCTGGGGTTCTGGGACATTCCAAAATCAGGAGTTGCGGTTAATTTTCCAATAAAAGATCCTTAACACATTCGTCCCCGGTAAAATTTCCACGTAATACCTAGATGCCAGTTAGATCTTTGTAAAATATTATGACATATTTTATTAATCCATATTAGATTAGATCTATATAGACAGATTATAAAGAAAAAAATCTATCAGAATTGAAAATAAAAATTGGACGCGTCTGGCGCGGTACTGGCACACGGTTTGAAATTTTATTCCATGTGCCGTCACCGCACTTGGCTCGTTGAGATTTAATCGTGATTCACACACATATTTTACTTTAGTGTGAAACCTTAGCAATATTTCTTGCAGAAAACAAAAATCTTAAATGCTTGGAATGATGAAAAGAGCCAAGAAATAGAAAGTAAACATAACGTACAACATCTAAATCCAATTTTACTCACGCAAGTCCTTATTAAAGAGTCTGAAACAGTTCTCTAAGCCCTAGTGACCTTCTGGTCAGTTTATAGGTAAATGCCCAACTAAGGGTATTCTTAAACGCGAACCTTTTGGAGATGATACTAAAGACTTTCAAAACGAGAATTGAACCAATACCAACTTTATATTTATTTACTCAGCAATTATTTTGGGTTTTTCGGATTCAGTTCCTCTTCAGTACATTCTTCGAGAAACGCGTGCGAGCTTTGGAAGTCGAGGCCCTCACCTTGTAACGTGTGATGTCATACACGGGACCAGCGACCGTGCTGGTTGAGAAGCGAACGTTCCACCATCACGACTACCACCGCCGATGTTAAAATATAAAATTTCATACCAAACTTTACGTTTACATTTTGTTCATTGTCTAAATAGAAACCTTCCTCGCCACAAAATTATAGATTCGTCAAGGGTGACTTACTTTCCTTTTTGGAGTAAACAGCATAATCTGAGCATCCTCTGTATTCACACAAAAACGCAAAATCAAAATGAATCTGTTGCGACTCATAGCATTCTTAAAAACTTGCAGATTGAAATAAATAACGAATTGGTTTTCCTGTAGTCATTTATGCGAGATAACATTATTATTCCCATGAAGAGAAGTTTAAAATTAGCCTGTCGTCAAATCTTTACACGAAGCGCAATCCTGATTGTTACTGATTTCCTTTGTGAAAGTATTTCAACCGAACATTTATTGGTGTTTGAAATGTGTTCATAAAATTCTTCATTAGCCACCAGGTTCAAGTTATCTACAGGACTATTTCCACTTTGATTTATCTTAAAACCAGGTTAACCTGTAAATGGTATCCTATTAGTTTGAATTATCTGCCCAAGTAAAGGCTTCTGCCTGCGATCTTTCATTTTCATTTTGATGCTGACTATATTATTCAACTAATTGCTGGATTTGCGATAAATCCTCACCTTGAGGATTATGATCACTATCATCAATCTCGTTTTCTTCCATCAGAAAGATTTATGTCATCAATTTCATCATCATCATATCCTTCTAATACTGCTATCAACTCAGTTCTGTTCATTGCAACTTCACAATAAGGTTTCCCTTTTTTTAAGTTGAAGGTACACTGTTTTATTTTGTATTGAAACTATTAAAACAAATTCAAGTAGAGTCGCAATTTCGTTTACTATTGAACTATTGACGCAATAAAAATAAAATGTTTCATATATAATAGTAATAATAATACTCCTTCACAAACACTCGCAGTGTGTACCCAAAGGCAAAGCATGTGCAGGTAGAGGACGTCCATTAATATTATTATTTGCAGTGGCTCTCTTGGGCGACTAACTGATTTTATGGTGGCGTACACAGTTTTAAGCTGTAAGAAAACCCGGAAAACCTTTAGCAGTACCCCGGGTCGGTGCGTATCCCAAGCAAGCATTAGTCGTCGGGTTTGGCATCTAGAGAACTCACATCACACTTGCTTTTCAGTAGGGCATGTGGTCGTACATAAATACTCGATATATTTGGGAAAAATGTTTTTTCCACATCTGGTCTCGAACCGGGTTCAATGCTAGCCTTAGTTTCAACGGCCGACACCTCTACCGCTGAGGCACCGGCCACCCTAAATATTGAAGAATTATAAATCTGACATTGAAATGATTTATTGTTTTATCGTAGCAACAGTCATTTGTTGGCCGCTACATGGGCCGTGGTGGCCGTGCTGTTAGAGCGTTCGCCTTTGGAGCGAAGGGTGGAGGGTTCAAATCCCCGCCTGGTCATCGGTCTCGTGCATGGCATTACACGTTAAAAGGCAAGGGCTGCGTCTTCTCTAGCTCACTCAAGTTTCTTGAAGAGTTCCGCGGGTTACGCGTAGGGGTGCAATCGGTTGACGGAAATAACAACTTTTTTTAATAATACATTATGCAGTACCATGCAATGCAAGATATAAGTTAGTTGAAACTAATTAAAGCTCTTTCTTACAACTTTCTTGCATGACAGATACATTGAAACAGGCGTATTTTGTGCAGTTTTCCATCTAAATTTCAGAATTGTGTGGTGATTTTCTTCATGTAATGCATGCAAGTTTCATGCAACATTTGCATTACAACCTCAACCAAATTAACACCCACATATGAACCCCTTGTTGCTAGAAATGAAATGAAGTGTATTTATTCTATTTACCAATATATTTCCAATACTCAGCATTGAATGATAGCTTTGATTCTGACATAAATAAATAATTGAGAGGGAGACCGTGCCAGACGCGTTATTGGCACAAGGTAAAATTTATTTTGGTCAATAAAAATAACGTCCAGACATAAACCAAGTGTTCATGGAACCTATTACACTTTATTCCATGTGCCAGTACACTTTCAATCCTATACGTTATAAGGTAGTATCGGATTTGGCAAATATAAATAAAGAAGTCGGGAACGCGCCAGGCGCGTCACTGGCACACGGTAAAATTTGCATCAACGCGCGACGCGCGTTGCCGGATACGAATGTGTTAATATATTTTTTCCCAATTTTTTACTATTAATGTAGTCGCAGTTTGCCACGGAAAAGTTATATTTGGTTATTTTTCACAGTATTAATTAAATATTTTTGTGAATGTAAAAAGTGAAGAAATTTTGGAAATTAAGCAAACATTACTGATGAAAAAGAGATAATCACACTGCCAGCTACAAATGACACCCTGTATAATCAATTGATTCAAGCATTAAGATCTATGGGTTTAAGAGTATTCTGAAACAGAATTTGATATTAATTTTGTGATGAAAAATCCCTAGTATGTTTTCCCCACTTTTTCACCTTTCAATCGGTCAAAGCCGTGGAAAATGGATATACGAATGTTTCTTCAACATAAAGGAAGATATTCCTGCGTACTATAACAAGAAAAATTCAAATTTCAATGAAATATGAGGTTGTGGCTTCTCAAAGTGGGACACACTGTATATGTTATTGATAAGCACGAATAGGGCTGTTTCTATGTTCTTACCAGCCAAAACTCCATGTTGTGAATAACTAAAAATACTTTCTTTTTACAGTACTTAACAAGCCTATTGCACACTACCCACTCAAGCAGCTTTGAGAAAGCCAGCGGCAGACAACTTGCTGATCAATAAGTAGTGGTTCACTTTATCAAAAGCTGATGAGGTTAATTGGTCGATAGTTTTCGACCTTCTGATATTGACGAACTTAAAAGACGAATTACAGCAGCATGCCGGTCAATTCCTAGTGAAGTTTTCCATAATGTTAGAGGGGAGTTCGAAAACAGACTGTATTACTGTTTAGAGCAAAATGGACAACATTTCGAACAGCTAATAAGATAAGCGTAAGTAGATTTTATGTTGGAAATGTCTTTCTCGCAAATTAAATTTTATTGTGTAGAAGGAAAATAACCACCAAAGAAAAAATCCCATGCGTAATAAATTTATTCCTGTCATTCAAGGGTTGGAGCGGTGCCACCTACTCTTCTAACCATTTTTATTAAAGGGAGTCAATACAATAATGCATCTCAGTATAGGCGTTCTAATAATTACTTCTGTTAGTTTAGAACGCAATTTTTCGGAAAATGCTCATCAAAAAATAATAAGTCAGGGTACCATTGGAACAAGAATTGAACGCCCATCAAAATGATGTGCCACTTGACCCCCCTTCCCATTTAAAATTCTAAGGGTAACATCTACCCCTCCTAGGGGGTTGAACCACGAGGGCTACAAATAGTCCTTGAAAGTGTCCTCCTTGACAATAAAATTGACCTGTTTTTTCGATTACTCATATTGTTTACTGGAAGGAAGATATTAAGGGTGGGAAGTTTTCAAATTGACACCCTGTATATTTCGTTGCTTGTATGCTTTTCGGAATACGAATAATCACACCGGTATGTCCCACTATAGAATTTAGCCTCGGATTCATCTCGTCTCCGCTCCCGCGTTCCTGCGTTGGTTTGAGGAAACCTTCAAGCTTTCTAAGTAAATGATGTTCCATATTAGGGAGTTTTCAAGCCAATTGAAATAACGTTAGAAAATAACTACTTCTGTGGTTATCTGTGGTCATCTGTGGTCATAACGATATCGGTAACAACCGATAGATTTATGAGTTTTTGGAACGTTGAAAATAACGAAAGTCTGTTAAGAAAGGAAACCTTATCAGTTGACACTGTTGACAGTTTGAGAGGTTAGGTTAAATAGTGGTCTTTGTTTTGATATTCGATTTTTGAACATGGATGAAAATATTGAAATTATAATAAGAATGGGGCAGCCAAATAGAAGATTAATACGGAATATAATTTCAAGAGATGTGTTTGATTGGGAGCAACCTGAAGGTGAACCCCGGCCTATTGAACCTTTCAATCTCAACAACTGGACTGAAGGAGATTGTTGGTCTCATTTTAGGTTTCGAGAGCAGGATATACCTCGCCTGGTTCAGGCTCTTGGTATTCCTGAAGTTATTGCAACCAGATCACATATTGCTACAGGTGAGTTGGAGGTAGGAGGGAATTTGAGGCTTTTTTATATTTGATCGGTGGGTATTAATAATGATATATTTTCAGGAACAGAAGCTCTGTGTATGTTACTGAAAAGGTTGGCATATCCAAATCGTCTTCAAGACCTAAAAGTTTACTCTAATCGAAGTATATCGGCAATGTTTGAAATGATAAACTTTGTTTGTTGCTTCATATACCAAAATTTAAATATTTTGCTTGAGGATTTGGAGGCCCATGTATAGTTAAACCGAGAAAAATTTGAAGTATATGCTAATGTAAGTAAAAGCTTCTATTGAAAATAATTGAAAAATATGAAAATCCTAACTATTTTAAATGAAGAGCAGTCATTTATGAAAATTATTGAGTCTTACATTGTACATAGTCATTGCTGTCCATGACTAAGAATCCTTGTGGGGATGTTCAAAGTCAGTTTTCTTCCTTTTTGGATTATTTGACATCGTCTAGTACCTCGGCAATTTATAAGTAACAATTAGTATATACCGGGTGACAACGATATCACTTTCGGGCTGCCATTGTTTTATTTTTTCACCTAGTATAACGAAACTTGGCATAGTTATTCGAACTAAATGTCATTTGACTAGTATAACGACAAATTTCTACAACTTCCGGTTTCCTTGAAAATGACCTTAACTTTCGATATTTAAATGGGACACCCTGTATATTGTTTGTTTTTAGGATTCTTCAAATCATTCTACATCCGAATTCATAATTTTTTAATTGGTTTTACATAAATTATATTTTTAAATCAAATTTTAATTTTCAATCTAGGGTGTCATGACCACCCTAAAATGTCTCTACTTATACCCTCTATTTACAGAAAATATATTTGTTTTTAGCCTAGAGAATGGCTGTGATGTATAATTTAATTTTTTTGTATTAATTAAAAAAACTATGACTTCGAGATTCGGCCGAGATTCGGCAAAATTTAAATTATTAATGAAATGAAAGATGATAGTATGTGTTACGCATTTTTGGATTCGTCTTGAAATAATGCATTTAATAGTGTTATGAAAGTGATATGGTTACATTTAAGTTTTTTGTTATTAATACAAAAAAATTTAATTATACAACTTTTCAGCCTTTCTCTAGTCTAACGAATAGAGATAATAATCTTTTTAGATTTTTCTGAAAATAGAGAGTGGACGTAGAGAAATTTTAGGATGGTCATGGCACCCTAGATTGAAAATTGATACTTGATTTAAAAATATAATTTATGTCAAAATCAATTGGAAAATTATAAATTCGGATGTAGAATGATTTAAAGAATCCTAATAACAAACGATATACAGTGTGTCCCATTAAAATTTCGAAAGGTAAGGTCATTTCCAGGGAAACCGGAAATTATAGAAATTTGTCGTTATATAAGTCAAATGACATTCAGTTCGAATATTATCTCTGTCAAGTTTCGTTTTACAGGGTGAAATAATAAAAAAATGGCAGCCCGAAAGTGATCTCGTTGTCACCCGGTATAGGTAAGGGACAATTTCATAATGTTTTTGTATGTTACAGGCAATTGTTGTAAATGGAGCTGCCATTCCAAATTGTTGGGCATTTATTGATGGAAATGCAAGAGCCATATGTCGACCATCAGTAGAACAGGAGGATTATTACTCTGGCCACAAGAGATTTCACTGCGTAAAGTATCAGGTTCTAGTTACTCCAGATGGTTTAACAGTTAGTTTAATGGAGGCATTTGGAGGAAGAAGACACGATGCAGGAATATTTAGGGAATCTGGTCTTTATGAACGAACGAAGGAGAAGCTAGATTTCCTGATGGTTCCCAATATGTAAACTTTGGCGATCAGTCAATGGAATAAGGGAGCTTTTATTATGTCCTTATCCAGAGCAAGGTCTAAATGAGGCACAGCAACATTTTAATGCGTCTATGACTCCTATAAGACAAGCAGTTGAATGGAGTTTTTCAAAAGTGGTAGCAAATTTTGCGTTTGTGGATTTTAAGAAAAATCAAAAGCTACTGTTGCAAGATATTGAAAAAAATTACAAAACTGCTACAATTTTGACTAATTGTCACGGTTGTTTATATGGAAATCAAACAGCAACTTATTTCAATGTAAATCCTGTAAATTTAGAACAAATTTTTTATATTGTTTGATACCTTATATCCTCCTATTTTATATGTAGTATATCAATGGCTCAAAGTGTAAACCAGCTTTCTCCAATCATGTATATTTTACAGGAAACAAAAAAAATTATTTGGGAGACCCAGTGTTAAACTGAGGGTGTCTTGGAACACCTTGAGTAGCACAATGAATCTGTAAATTTTACAATGTTCCTCACACTACCAAACTATAGATTTCAGTTTTCCCTAGAAGATGGCAACAAAATCTCAATGTCACTAAAAAGTGGAGTTAGCCGGTTTACAGTTTAGACCATCGATATCAGATCAAAGTTCTGCCTTTTCATAAAAAAAATGTTTTTTTGTTTTTATCATTTATTGGGTAATATCACAAATATTTTACAATTTTTATAAAACACCACTCATTAATTTTTTTTTGAGAGTGTTAGATTAATCAGGGCTTCCTGCCTCTCAATGATTTTTATTAAATCATCCCTTTCATTTTTATTCATTTTCAATTTTTTTTTCAAAAATTTCTATATATTTTCTTCTCTCAAATCAAGCAATGATAATTTTCTCTCTTCTAATTCAAGTCGTCTATTCTCTACTGCCAGTTTTTCTCTGTCAAATTCCAGTCTCTCTTTGGCGAGTTGGTGTTCAATTTTCTTGATTTCATATTGTTCCTTGTCAAACTTATTGAGGTACTCAAACCCTTGTCTTTGCTTGTTCTTCGAACTCTGGATCTAACTCTCTCTGAAAACATAAATCAGCGGTCAATTTTATCTTTTAATCAAGTCCTGTACAAAACATTTCGATTTAATAGTCCTCAACCCATTTACTGCTATTGCTACATCGGTTCTGATAACCCACCTAGTGAAATCGAGCGCAGAGGTGAAAGGGATAAATATAAGTAATGTTACGGATCTCCTTAATGATCGTCATTGCATTAGCAGATTTGAACAAACCAACTCCTCTTCACAAAAGTCTGTTTTATACTGAAAATAGTTGAGGCTTTTCGAAAACTATAAATTGAATAAGGCAAGTCATTATTTCTAATTTATAGTTCAGTTAAAACTAAAACCATACCTATAACCTTCTTCTTCTCTGAGGCTGGATTGCCGGTTTTATTGACATCATTTTGAATTTTCAACTTGGTGTTCGAGACAGTTGATACTTCTTCTTCATTTGATACAACAATATCAGCCTCAGAATACTTCCCATAGGAGTGGTCAACACATATAGCTTCTCCATCCACTTCCATTGTATTCTCAGAAATATTTTCTGATGGCAAATCTATCTCAACAAGTGAGACAGGATGATTGGCAGAAGGCATAATGTATCTTCTCATTGAAAATATGAACAGGATGTTCATAAAGTCAGTTCAACGTCCAGCGTGGCTTTTGCCGGGGAAGTAGTTGTTTTCTGTTAGATATTACAAAAAAGTAACTTCAATTTTATCGTAGGGTTTTTTTCATTTCCAGAGGAGTCATGTATCGATTCAATTTTCAATTGAGAATGTTTCTCTTCAAAGCATAATGTTTCGCTTTAACATTTCATATGAATCTTGTGCACATTTATCTCTGTTAATTTTTCCCAAATTTACTGGCTTCCTTTTTCTACTGAAGCAATTTTCCTTAGCATTTTCGGTCATTATTTCGTGAAAACTAAGGCATTATTGATCCTTTTCTGGATAGTTTCTTCAATACCTGATCTGGAATTCAAAAATTAAATAAAAGATTGTTCATTGGGCGAAATAGTATAGGTGACTTTTGCAAGTAAAGTGGTTATTACTTTTCAACTAACTTGTCTATCAACAACTTATTTTTAGAAGATGATCTCGTAAAGTTTTGACTAGAAAGTTTTTTCCAGTTAGAATCAGCATATGCTCTTGAATATTGTGGCGAAGCTGCGGGCGATGCCGGACCTGATCAATCACGTAATCAGCGAATGACCTCGAATAACTGTCGATGCGCTTGCACCGAAAAGAATCTGGACGATTCGAGGCTTCACGTGAAATTTCCTGAGCATTCTAAGAAGTTAGCGGTGGGTATAAAAGAACTACGCAGCAGACAGAGTCAGTGAAGTGAAAGTCGAATATAAATCGTTCAGTGGTGTTATGTAAATTAGAGTATTGTGTTATTGTATCATTGTATTTCGTTAAATAAATTATTTTTGAGTGAAGTAGACTTTGAATATACAACAGTGGTGATCAGAAGTGCGATTGTTAGAGATAAAATACAGAATGTTCGTGTAAGTAGACAGCTTGTGTATTTCGGACAATTGTTTTCGCGAAAATAGACAGTGACTGATAAACATTTTTCGTGAAGTGACACTTCTCGCGTGTGAAATAGACAATAATGATAATAATAGACTGGTGTCCGGGAAATAGACTGTGTGAAATAGACAATAATAATAATAATAGACTGGTGACCCGTAAAATAGACATAGACTAAGACAAAATGTGTTCGAGGAAAGTTCGCCTGGTTGAATTGAAGGTTGCGGAATTGAAGCAAGAACTGGAGGAGGGAACTTGACACAAGTGGTAAAAAGGCCGTGCTTCAAACAAGACTTGCCGAGGGATTAGTTCAGGAGGGCGAGGACCCAGAAACATTTCTATTCGAAGTTTCTGGAATGGATATGAGTTCCATAATGAGTAAACTCGACGGAATGGAAGACAAAATGCAACAGAATTCGGTGAGTCTGGAAGAAAAACTTCAAGATAAACTTGTAGAAAATTCCAAAAATCTGGAAGAAAAGCTGCAAGAAAACTCGAAAAATCTGGAAGAAAAGCTGCTTGAAAATTCGAATACTCTGAAGGAAGAACTTCAAGCAAAACTTCTAGAAAGTTCGAGGAATTTGAGAGAAGAGATTCTAGAAAATTCGAAAGGTTTGAGGGAAGAGCTTCTAGAAAATTCGGAGAACATGAAAGAAGAACTTTGTGGCGTGGCGAACGGGTTAGAAGAAAGAATAGGGACTGTCGAGGAAGAGATGGGAAAATTGAAGGAAACAATCAACAAATTGAAGGAGAAAATCAGTAAGTTGGAAAACCAGAATGACACTACCCACACCACAGAATCTGTCAATGAAAATTCAATGTTGGAAGTAAGTTTGAACTTGGATGATGTTCAAAAGGGTCTGAAAGATGTGAAGATCAGTTGTGAAACAGGAAAGCTCTCTATGAAACCACCTCAGTTCGATGGGAAAACACCATGGGCAAATTACCGCCGACAATTTGAAGCTGCAGCAAAAGCAAATGGATGAAATGCAGGAGAAAGAGCTGTGGCATTAACACTGGCCTTGCGTGGAGAAGCAACGAATATTTTACAAACCCTCACGGCACAAGAACAAGAGGACTACGAGCAGCTGATTAAACATCTCGAATTACGGTATGGACAGACCCATCTAGAACATGTATACCACTCACAGCTCAAAAACCGCTGCCAGAAATCAAGCGAGTCCCTACAGGAGTTTGAAGCAGACATTGCACGCTTGGTTCGCCTTGCATACCCAGCTACACCGGAAAAGGTAATGGAGCGACTAGCAGTTCAGGCCTTCTTAGATGGACTTCGTGACCAGGAAACCAGACAAGCATTGACACTAGCTCGTCCAACACATCTCGTGGATGCACTGGCACGCGCTTTGGAATTTGAGGCGGCGAAACAATCCTGCAGAAGCCAAAGTAAAGTCCTGATTGTTGAGGAAGACCCACAGGAACCTGATAACCTGGAAGCTGCCATAAGAAAGGTCGTGAAGGAAATGTTGCCTGAGAGAAGACTAGTGAGATGCCGGAACTGTAGGAAACTTGGACACGTGCGTAGTCAATGTCCAACCCTCAAGAGGTCGCGACCAACGAAGGTTGTTGAGAAGGGGCAATCGTCGGCCTATACTCAGAAAGCCCCGGTGAACAACGCATATGTCGCTGTCCTCCAACGACAGAACAAAGGAGCCTTCGTAGACGGTTTCATCAACAACAAGCCTTGCGCAATGCTGCTGGATACTGGTGCTACTAGGACAATCCTTGGACCTGCTTTTATTAAAACACCAGAGAGAATGGAACCATCATCCTGGAAGCTACGCACAGCAACAGGAGAGCCGGCCACTGTACATGGTGAGCTACCGATAGAACTGATTTTAGGCAGCACAAAAGTGAAACATCGGGCATTAGTAGCGGACATTGAGGACGACGCAATTATTGGAATGGACGTCATGAATTCCAGAGGGTTCGAATTGAACTTCAAAGAGGGCGTCCTACGTGTGAACGGAGAAGAGCTGGTGCTACATGGAAGAAGTGAAGAGATTATTCGTGTTCTGCTGGCTGAAGATGTGAGTGTACCCGAGAGGGCTGAGACCATACTGGAGGCTCGCTTGGATGGAGGTGCGAGCAATGGAAGCGTGGTTATGTTCGAGCCCAAGCTTCATGATGAGAAAATTGGACGAGGGATTGCACTAGGCAAGACTTTGTTGCGTGCTGATAAAATTGTGCCAGTAAGGGTAATGAATGTCAATTATTACCCAGTGACTTTGAATAAAGGAACTGTTTTGGGGCACTGCTCGTCAATCCTCTGTGATCAGGAGTGTACACGGTACTGTTAGTCAAGAGAACAACCTGACAGCGGAACTGGAAAAATTAGTTACCCTCTCTTCCAAGGGCATTAAACCAGCCCAACAGCCCAGATTGAGAGAATTAGTCAAGAAGTACCAAGACATCTTCGATACCGGACAAGGAAAAGGGGGTCGAACGAATGTAGTCCAACATAAAATTGATACTGGGGACGCTCGACCAGTCCGACAATCAGCTAGAAGACTTTCTCTCGCCAAGAAGGAAGAGGCTGACAAAATAATCAGTGATATGGGGAAAGATGGAGTTATTGAACCGTCTGACAGTCCATGGTCCTCTCCAGTCGTTCTGGTGAAGAAGAAAGATGGATCAACACGCTTTTGCGTAGACTATCGTCAACTGAACAACGTGACGAAGAAAGACAGTTACCCTCTTCCGAGAATAGATGACACCCTAGACACGTTGGCCGGCTCCACGATTTTCTCGACCCTCGATCTGAAGAGTGGATACTGGCAGGTAGAACTGGCTCCAGAAGATAGAGAAAAGACAGCCTTCACCATCGGCTCAGGACTGTAGCATTTCATTTAAAGGGTATATCTGTGAAAGATTTCTTTTTTCTATCACCCACTAGCCCAGAGGAAGCGAAAGAAATGAAAAAGGATATAAAAAATAAATATTCTTCTGGATGGGATGAGATCTCTGCTAATGTTTTACTACACCTAACACATAATGCAATGTTTACTTTAGCTGAGGCAATCAATAGATCATTTTTGAATGGAACATTCCCGAAATGTCTTAAGATAGCGGTAGTAAATCCTTTGCCCAAAGGAGAGGACTGTGATATAATATCTAATCTAAGGCCTATTTGGCCAAGTTAGTTGAAAAATTAGTTAAAAAAAGGATGTCTTCATTTCTGTTCTATAATCATTCGCTAAGCTCTCACCAATTTGGTTTTCAAACAGGGAAAAGCACAAATGATGCCATGTTTGCTTTACTGGAGAACTTATATATCAAAATCAATGAGGGTGATGCAGTTGCAACAATCTTTTGCGACCTTACAAAAGCTTTTGACTGTGTTGATCATAAGATACTCCTTCAAAAATAAGAAATTTATGGTTTTAGAGATGTAGCATTTAGATGGTTTCAATCATACCTAACGGAACGCACACAAATGGTCTCGCTTAATGGAGAAAGTTCGAAATCTCAACTAATGAGTTGTGGGGTACCACAAGGATCAGTGCTTGGACCCCTTTTGTTCTTGGTGTATATCAATGATCTGGCAAGCATCAATATCAGAGGTAAATTCACTATGTTCGCAGATGATACTACACTACTGTGGCACGGCACCAACAGTGATGAACTGAATTAACACATAGCTACAGATATATCCTTGGTGAAAAACTAGTGTGATGCCAATAAGTTATCATTCAATGTCTCAAAAACATGCATTGTAAACTTCAGATGCACTCTGAACGAGATAGTCTTAGGAAACTCGATAATAAGTACTGAACCATCAGCCAAGTTTTTGGGACTCCATGTGGATAACAGTCTGTCTTTCAATACTCATATCAGTACTTTATGTAAAAAATTGTCATCAGGGTGCTTTGCAGTAAGGGTCATCTCATCAGAATTAAATACATCTGTAGCAAGAGCAGCATATTTTGCTCTGATTGACTCACTATTGAGATATGGAATTTGTTTTTGGGGGAATAGTTCTCAATTTCTATTGAACTCGGTGTTCGTATTACAAAAGAGGGCTATGAGATACCTTTGTAGGGCAAAACCTAGACATTCATGCAAACCCTTATTTATTGCTAAAAAGATATTGACATTGACATGTATCTTTATTCTGGAAAGTGTATGTTTAATCCATAAAAAATATTACAATAATATCCATTCTTTTCCAACTTAAAAGACGAGAAGTGATAACTTCACGGTGTCCCTACCAATTCCCAGAAGCTCCTTGATAAAGGGGTCAATAATATATAATGCTAAGAAAATTTTCAACCACCTGCCTTCACATATTAGATCCTTGGTGGCACATAATAGATTTAGGAACGCTGTCAAGGAGTTACTGCTGGATAGAGCATATGATAATTTGAAAGAATTCTATGATGATGTATTTTAGGTAATTGTGTTTTGATATCGATTTGTATTGTTAATTTCGCTTTAGATGTGTATCTGTTTATATGTGACGTTGTATATGTTATATACAAATTTTTATTATGTGATTAGGACAATTTAATTGATCTTGACATAATTGTGACTTTTCATATATATGTCTCTTTGTGTGTTTATATATGTGTATATGTGTGTATATGTATATATATATATATATATATATATATATATATATATATATATATGTATATAGAGGAAGGGTAGTCGTTGCTGACTAGTTAGGAATGGAACTAGTAAATAGTGGGGCTTTGCACCAAAATCAAAGAGTACTCTTTAAAGTTTGTCCAAGCTTTCGGAAATTTAATAACTTATTTCCATCATCAGGGATACTACAGGGATAATACAATAAATATGTGTATATATATATATATATATATATATATATATATATATATATATATATATATATATATATATATATATATATATGTTTATTTATGTTTATACAGCTATATTTTTATGTATTTTATAATTACCTTCTTCTCGCTTTATCAATGAGAATTCAGTTCTTTCGGTAATAAAGCATATTTGATTTGATTGATTGATTTGATTGATAGTGCCGTCATGTCATTGCTTTAATTTTTTACTTGAATCACATCAAGCAGAACCGTTTTGAACAAAACGTTAATATTTCAATGCTTTCGTCTGACCACTATTTCAAAATTTCTTTTTGCATATATCACAACAAATTGTACATTTAAGTTTGATAGCATTCCTTATTTTGATTTTTAATCGCTTGTAATTTTGTGTTTTGTTTGTTCGGCACCAATACTAAATACGGCCATGAGAGCTAAATCATTGGTCATAAACTCAATAACATATGTAAATTTCAGGCAAATTCAACTGTGGGCCAATTTCCTATGCTATTGTGCGGGGCCCTTAGGGAATATTTCAGATTGAACAAGGTGTAGTTTGAGTACATCTTCAACTTAATAAAAGATTATGTGAAATCTGAGTCATACAACCGAGTTTGGTACCCAGAGGAAAACGAAAACTCTCTCACGGCTGCGACTACACTGCTTCTGGAGCAGTGCTGTCGCAACGATCGCATTCGTTCACGGCTGACGTGTGCGGCCGCCGCTTGGAAGGAAACATGTACATTCAAAAACATGTATAGCAGTAGGTTGTGGCCGCCGCACTGCGGCCGCCGTGTGCGACAGCCGCATGGAAGGAACCGTACCTTATAGTCTCGCATTCATCCCGCTCCCGCTCTCGTCCCGCGTTCCCGCGTTGGTTTGGGGAAACCTTTATATGGGTTGAACTCATTTACTGCCCAGGCTTTGGAATCGGACGTAACGACCCTCTCTGCCAGTTGCCAGTCCACATGGAGGACCGGCTGTGATTGCAGCGGACGTTGGTCATCTTCGACACCGCCCGGAAAGTGTACCTCCAGCAGATATCTATGCAAATCATCGGAGGAAGTTGTCCATGTCCCATGTGGTTTCTTCAAGGTTGTTATGGAAACTTTTGTCTCGTTGCTCAGGATTCTCATGAGCCTGGCAGATTCCGTTAGGGAGTTGATTTCTTTACAGTAAGACCTCCAGCTCCACCTCTTTTACTTTTTCTTAGCTGTTTTTTGAACTCTCTTCTCGTGATTCTGTAGCTTTCCCACGCATCGTTGTCCTCCTAATGGCTTTGTTATAGGCCTTTCTGGTCACTTTTCTCAGGCTCTTCAACGACTGGTTCCAGCAGCAAACCCGACGCTTTGGGGTCATTCTCAAACAACATGCTTCTTCAAATGCCTTGGTCATTGTTTTTCCTAGTTCTTTTACTTTTTGGTCTAGTTGTTCCTTCGAGAAAATCTCTGCCTGATCCCTTGTCAGCTCCGAGAGACCTTCAAGGAAGGTGTTCCAGTCGGTTGCTCTAGGGTCTCGGCGTTGTGGAATAACCTCTGCTTCTGCGTAAAGATTATACATTATCAGTCGGTGATTTGGCATCGATATGACTTCCGATACCCTCCAATTTGTTAAATTACCCAATATATCTCTCGTTGCCAACGTAACGTCAATCACTTCCTGTCATATGTGATTGACTAACGTTGGTTCCGTTCCCCTATTCAGTATCTTCAAACTGGTCGTTGATAGACACTCAAGTAGTGCTTCACCACGCGCATTGACATCCGTGCTGCCCCACATTGTTTTATGCGCATTGGCATTGCATCTCAATATTAGGCACAGACCATTTTACTTACTTTACCTTATTATCTCCAATAATTCCTCAGTTGGAGGCATGTGCGCATCATCGTACGGTAGATACACGCGTCCCACTATTACCCTTTACCATTGACCTCTGAGTCGGCAACGGTAGCGTACCCTGCCCCCAGTTTCGGTACATGGACCACTTCGAAGTCTCTGGATTCCAGGATCACCGTCCTTGGTACTTCCTCTGCGTATGCCTTGCCCACAAGTAGCTGATAGCCGCTTCCTCCCATACCCCTCACTTTCTTCCTGTGAACTTATGGTTCCTGTATTAAAAATATCTCAGACTTACCCGTTAGGATGCTTACCAGTTCCCTGGTTTCATCCATACTGTTCTACAAATTGATTTGGCCTACCTCCAACATCGCCATTTTGCATCTTCTCATTTGGATTGAGGTGGTCCCTTCCCTATCTCAGTCGAGGGACCGCCACTCTGTCTAGAGAAGCCTGGCTTATACCACGGCGGCACTCTGCGTACCGTTAGGGTAACTAGCTCATACTAGAGCATCATGCCCTACTCCTCCAAGGCCTGGGCGGTTTCTTGGCTAACCATGACGATTAGGAACCACCCTCCATGTTCAGAAAACGGTTCTGGAGGTGTTCCCCCAGTCCGAATCACAACATAATTCTGCTAGTTGGTTACATGGAGCACTTGCAATTGCATCATCTTCTGATGCATTGAGAAACGATTCACGAATACATACATCATCATAGGTATATATGGGAACTCCTAAAGATAACTCCGTTTTGAATAAATAAGAGTTTTAGTGGGGTGTCTTGCTTTCACTCTGTATAAACATAATAACGGCCGTTCATGACTTGATTGCTGACTGATTAGTATTTCTGCATCAAGCATTTTACAAACTCGTGGAAGAACTATTTAACAGTATACTGGGATTTATTTCTGTAATAATCAAGATATTATTTTCATCATTATTGTTGGAAACAACAATGCCCAAATTCAAAAATATTTACATTAAAATCAAATCCTAAGACCTTGAACTTTTGGCACGTTCTTGCATAGTTCAGTGATTGCATGAAATTCCGTCAATATCAGAAAAATAAAATTATGTATTCTGATAGGACCAATATTGAAAACAAATAATGAGTTTTCCATTTACCAAATACTGTTTATACTCTACTCCTAGATTTTAGGTGGCTATACCGTAAGTGTTAAACATTGTACAAATAGTGATTTATCTGTGATTTATCATGTTGATTTGACCTATCACTCCTTTACAATAATATAAGATCAGTTCGCCCTCGTCCATAACATAATATATTTGTTTTGTAATGTGCAGCAGGCTCGGAATTCAAGTAAGTGACGGTCGTTAAATTAACTGTGACTCACTGAATATGTTTCTTCTGCTAATTGACTTCTCAAAACATTGCATTGTTATTCTGTGTTCTATTCCCTGCTGTATTGATAGATAAAAGTTTGGTTGATTCGATGTACGATCTTCATCAAGTATTTGATTTTTCCATTTCAGATGCAACGCCTACTGATAATCTGTTTCATTATCTATGGAACTCTTGGAAAAGACATTGTGATACCTCGGGCACCCCCTGAACCATGGAAAGCAGCTCTGATGGCAAGATATATCATCCACAATTCGGGTAAGATATAAAATAAAGCAACCGCCTAAAGTTATTTTTTGAACAGATTTTGATCTGTGTGCTTCAACAAGCGGGAATAAAGACTATACCGGGAGATTCAGCCAGGTTTCTCGGCCCTGTAACTTTCTTATTTGAAGAAATCATATCTAACTTATCTTATATAGTTTTTGAACATTATCCATATTTTTTCTACAAAAATTAAACTTCAGCAAGAAAGTAGAAGTTGATTAAGATAAAACAGTCAACACAAGTATCAATCTATCACTTGTTTTCAAAACAAAACTGTCCTCTGATCATAATAATTTGCGAATGCATATTCTTCGGAGACTGAATCTATCTCTGACACTCAATAATAATAATAGCGTTCATTTGCCCAACACTAACAGGATAAATTAAGTACCTCATTAAAAAGAATGTTCGAACTGTAGTTAAATATACAAAAAAAGGGAATTATGAATGAAGGAAATATTACACCCTGAAAAAGTAAAAAACTGCCACATGATACATAATATTTTCATCTAGGTATTGAATGACAATACTTCCTACGTAATTAGTGTAACACAATGAATATCGCAGAGGTTAGAACTCGTATCAAAGTTTTTACACATGGTGTAAATAGGAGACTTTGAATATAAATTTACACTGGCACTATTGAAAGTCTTATAGTGTGTAACGGCGGGAAAAAATATTTTGCTACCGGAATTAAAAGAATTGTTGATTTCAGAATTACTGCAAACATCGGAATGATAATGCAAGACCTATAGAGGAACATCTTCTTGCTACCATATTCAAAATCCAAATTCACCCCCATTTGGGGGTAGTTTCTTCTTGTAATTTTTCGAGAATCTTTGCTGACTGATTTCTCAAAACATTTCGTTGGAACAGTAGATTATGATTTTCCAAAACGTACTTTTTGTGTCACCATAGAAAATATTTGGAACAACTCCCACATAAGGGTACTTCATTGTTGTGATTTTTTTTAAAAATTTGCTCACCGAGGATTTCCAGTGAAGTTTTTTCGTTGAAATAGTAGATTATGATTTCTCAAAACGTACTTTTTGTGCCACCATAGAAAAAATTTGGATTAACCCCCACATTAGGGTAGTTTATTGTTGTGATTTTTCTAATAGAACTTTGCTGACCGAGGATTTCCAGTCCAGATATGTCGTTAAAACTGTAGATTATGATTTCCCAAAATGTAATTTTTGTACCAACTAAGGAAAAATTTGGATTAACCCCCACATTAGGGTAGTTCATTCTTGTGATTTTTCTAAAAGAACTTTGCTGACCGATGATTTCCAGTCAAGATATTCCGTTGAAACAGTATATTATGATATCTCTGAACGTACTTTTTGTAACACCATAGAAAAAGTTCGGATCAACCCCCACATAAGGGTAGTTTATTCTTGTGAATTTATTAAAAAACTTTGCTGAACGAGGATTTTCAGTCAAGATATTTCGTTGAAACAGTAGATTATGATATCTCAAAACGTTATTTTTGTGCCACCATAGAAAAAGTGCGGATCAACCCCCACATAAGGGTAGTTTATTCTTTTGATTTTTAAAAAACTTTACTGACCGCTGATTTCCAGTAAAGATATTTCGTTGAAACAGTAGATTATGATTTCTCAAAAGGTACTCTTTGTAGCATTATGGGAAAAATTTTAATGAAGCCCCACATTGGGGTAATTTACTCCTGTGATTTTTTAAATAACTTTGCTGACCGAAGATTTTCAATTCAAGGAGAAATATTTCCATTCAAGATATTTCGTTGAAACAGTAGATTATGTTATCTCAAAACGTACTGTTTCAGAGCTGTGCCAAGCACTGACAAAAAGTGCTTCGAGTACTAAGCACTAAGCACTCTTGAAAAGTGCTCGGGAGTCTCGAGCACTAAGCACTTTTTGTCATGAAGTGCTCGCGATTACTAAGCACTTTCAAAAAGTAATTCGATTTAGCGAGCACTAAGCACTAAGCACTTTTCAAAAGGGCGAGACTGTTAAGGTGGGCGTTCAATTTCGTGTATTCCAAGTTCATCTTGCATTTGGAAACGGTTTCACTTGGAAAACTCAAATTTGGCAGGTGAATTCAGAAAGGATTGGAGAACTTATTGAATATATTGACATTGATTTGGTATCGAAAATTGAGATTTTTTGGTCGGCAATTAGTAATGAGTCAATACTTGCTTTTGTTTTATTTCAACCCATAAAAACCCAAAAAAAAACAGTGCAACTTTCAACTGATAGGGAATATCCAGACAATGTTATTTGGGAGATTAATTTGATTTCCGAATTGCGCGGTGAATAGCCAAATTGAATTATAGAGCGGCGCGAAATAGTTCCTACCTTACCAACATTCTCACTGATTTCTTTGTTCGGCAGTTTTCGGATAGAAACCACCATTGTATGATATATTTCATTCATGTCAGAGCGTGCTGCCGTAAGAATGAGATAGAAATGTGATTTTGATAACCATCGGTAGACGCTAGACGGGCAGAACTAGTCAGATCGAGAAAATGAAATGTTCATATTCATAAACGTTAGATTTTTAAAATTTTATTGTTTTCTGCTCAACACTGACATAATTTTCAGTGGTTGAAATCCCAGAAAAGAGAAAATGAGTCAGCAAGATCTGTCATTATCTGACGGTTTATAACTTGAGAGTCTTTTGTGGACCGCGGGCCTCCCAATCGGGGCGAGAGGCAGGGGCTAGGTGGATCGTCACGTTCAGCGGAGTGAGGCAGCTTATATATTTATTCGGTAAACTTTGTTTAAGGTAACAAATCAAATATAAAATCAAAATATTGTAAAACAAAGTCGCCTTTTTCTTGTAACTACTAAACGACTGAACCGATTTTGATGAATTTTCGGTCGTTGGATTCGTCTTGATACCACAAGTGATACTTATTATATTAAAATTATGAAAAATCAAAATAGCGGATTTTTTGGAGTAAATTGGCCGTCTTGATACAACACAATAATTGTTTAATAAAAAGCTGAAATAAAAAAAAAAAAAAACTAAAAAACCCGACTGTGGTTTAAAATTAAAATCAAAAAAGAAGTAATATCTTTTCAAATCAAATAAAAACTGGAAGCAGCCGGAACCTATTTGCTTCAAAAAATCTATAGAAATAATGGGTCTTATCATTATATCACTTGATTTTTGCATTTCAGTTCAAACCGCAGTCGGATTTTTCAGTTTCTTCAATTAATTTTTTATATTGATTAGCTCTAATAAATAATTTGGTTCAAATGAAAAAAAATATTGTAATATTTGTTTTGTTAGATTCGGAGCATTAATGATAAAATACGTCTGACATATACCGCCTTCCTGAATTCTTCAATTTTTTCAACAAAATCATGATGTTCGACCCCAAAAACTCTCACTTGCAATAACTACAATAATTATGAATGTATAGAATCGGGCAAATGATCCTAAATGTCGTCCGTCCTCTTGCGCCAACGTCTTTTTTGTCCGCTCACCAAATGTCGTATATTGTCACGCAAATAAGAGGTATACACTCGCCAAATTTTAAGATGACTGAATGATTGGGATTGATTTAAAATTGATTTGCAAGATATCACCTCAGCACACAAACACTGCACGTTAAATAATTCCTTTTAAAAATGTTTTGATAAATCTCCCTGCTCAAAAAAAAAAAACGTCGGGAAACAATTTCCCGTACGTACCTAAAAATATCCCAGTAGTCAGTTCAGTACGCACAGAGACAGAGAGGTCCGCTAAAGGTATTGGGTAAAACATAATTCAAATCGGTGTCACTTTCACGACTTTTCTGGTCCAATCTACTACTGTTCTAAAGATTCCCAAATAGAATAACATCGTTTGCAATTGCAACCATGAAATATAATTTACTAACTGCGCACTAAATTCACTCCGAACGCTATAAACACTTTTAACTACATTTATGTCAAGAGTGAGCCCTCGAACCTAGAATGTGCATAATATAAGGTCGCAGTCAGTAGTTCTTGGGGATGGGGGTGCCGCTGACCACGGTTTATATTTTCAACAACATTCATAGATCCATAGCTGAGAAAAGCCTTAGTGCTTAGTAATCCCGAAAAGAACTCCCGAGCACCGTAGTGCTCGGGAGCACTTTTCGGGATTACTAAGCTCTAAGCCTTCTCGTAAAATTTTTGAAGCACTAAGCACTGAATCCAAAGGGTACTCGGGAGCACAGTGCTTACGAGCACTAAAATGCTTTAAGCACTTTCACGAGCACTAATCACAGTGCTTTGGGACAGCTCTGTACTGTTTGTGCCACCATAAAAAAAGTTCGGATCAACCCCCACATAAGGGTTGTTTAATCTTGTGATTTTTAAAAAAACTTTGCTTACCGATGATTTACAGTGAAGATATTTCATTGAAACAATAGATTATGATTTCTCTAAACGCACTTCTTGTGCCTCCATAGAAAAACGATCTGATGAAGACAAAAATATTCGTAGGTGTGTAGTGCATCATTACGGAAATCAAAATAATTCCATAAATAAATAAAAAGATGGTGTACTCAGGATGAAGTGATGGACGGAGGACAAAACAATGAAGTCTGCAAAACCAATAAAAACTCTAAGAATAAACTGAAACTAAGAAAATTGCGAAATTGTCTTGAAGCAAGTCGAAACACATGTAACTATTCGGTACATTGATTTGAAATAATCCACAAAACTATGTGTTCTGTGAAAAAATCGGGGAAGTGATGATGACCATTAATAACACTAAAGGCAATACGAACAATGATAGAAATAATTATGATAATGATAATGACTGTTCATAAACTATTTTTCCTATTACGATTTTCATAACTTTACCAATTTTCGATCATTGTTTAGCATCACCTAGTCATTTAAAATTGTTTTATGTCAAAGTGACAAGAATTGACAATTTGTTTTTTTGATTGAGTAAAAAGTCATTCCAAGATTTTTTCGATTATTCTTCAAATATAACAATATAAAACTACAAAGCAATACAATACAGTCTATCATCGTCCTAACAAACCGGACATAACGAAGTTTCCAGCTGAAATCGAACAATATAGGCTGTAAGCACGCAGTGCAGTGGAAGAAGCGGCAAGTCCAGTCAATCCCCAGAGCGTCTAACAAAGTCAGGTCGACAACAAGCTAGGCAAAGAAGGTCGTGAGTCATTCCTTTCCATAGTTGATTTCTTTCTTCTCCCTCATCAAACATTCCTCACCACCCTCCTCTATCATTGCACTTGCACTGTGGTAAGATATATCAATTTGATCCAATCAATAAAGTTTGCGATGGCAGAAAACGAGCTAAGATGCTCATCAGAAAGAGAGGATATTTGAAAGGTTCTCTCACCGCTTTAAAAAATTTCATTGATTCTATCAAAGAGAAGCAAGATTTATCTAGTGTAGATATCATTCAAGTTCAAGAATGTCTGTCACGAATTGAAAGTATCATTGAAGATTTCAATAATGTTCAGTGTGATATAGAAATGATCGTAGGTAACCAAGATGAGCAACTTGAAGAGAAAATTTCCTTCGAAAATTCCTATTTTACTTCAATAGCTCAAGCCAGAAATATCCTCAAATGTCAAAATAACAACGATGACATTCCACAGCAATCTAGGGCTGGTTCCCTTGTATCAGGTTTATATGATTCAGGGGCTAACTCAAAAGGTGTGAAATTGCCTACCTACAGCTTCCAAACTTTAAGGGGAACTACGAAGTTTGGCTCGAATACAGAGATAGGTACTTTCGAGTCGTTGATCCATAAAAATAATTCTCTTTCCGATATACAGAAATTTCACTATTTGCGAGCTTCTCTAGAAGGAAGTCCTGCATAAGTGATCAAATCCATTGAATTCACTTCGGCATCTTACACAGTCGCTTGGAACAACACACTTTGTGATCGATTCGATAATCAAAAGCAGTTAGTTCACAATCACGTTAAAGCATTGTTTTCTTTAGGAACTGCACAGAAAGAGTCACCATTCAAAATCAGAAGAATGATCGATACTATTTCTAAACACTTGAGGTCATTAGAACAGCTAAAACAAAAAACTGAAAATTGGGATACTTTATTAGTTTTCATGATAACATCAAAACTTGATGACCAAAGTGTCCGGGAGTGGGAGAAAGAGAGCAGTGGATACACTGAACTGCCCACTTGGGACAATCTGAAAGATTTTTTGCAAAAACGAGCAAATTTATTGGAAACTCTAGAATTAAAAAATAATGAGAAACACTTTTCAGAGCGCGACAGCAAACCTAATTATAATACTAGTTCCAGAGGTTTAGTCACTACAAACTATATATGTTCCGCGGGGATAGCTCGAACGGAGAGCGCCGGTTCACCGATATCCGAAGTCAAGCAACGGTAAGCGAGGCCAGGGTTTGGATGGGTGACAACGGACCTCCTTTCGATATTCTCCTCGGATCGTGCTAGGAATCGCACGTTAAAAGGTAAGCCCTCGTTAATCCTTGGCTCGCACAAGTTTCGACTTTTGAGGGCTGCCGTTCGTAAGGGGACGACATTTGGTTAACGAAAAAAACAATTTTTTTTTGTATTACAAAAAAGAACATTCTATTTATAAATGTGATGCCTTCTTGAAATTATCCATACCAAAGATAATCAATTTTGTACGTAATTCAAAGCTTTGCGAAAATTGCCTAAGAGGTCATTCAGCCAGAAGGTGTAAAATTGAGCCATGCAGAAAATGCAAGCTATGGCATAACGGTCTCTTACACAACGAAGAGAATTCACAGATACTCAATAGTTTTGAAAACAATACTATTGAGAAGTCAGTAACATTAAATTCTTCCAATCGTATAACTCCTCAAGTTCTCTTATCTACAGCCATAGTAAGAATTCGAGGAAAAAATAAAATATACGACGCCCGTGCACTTTTGGACTGTGGTTCTCAAACATCCTACATTACTTAAAGAATGTGTAGGATTCTAGATTTAGAAATGAGCATTGCTGATTCATCTGTTTATGGTATTTCCAACTAATATCTACCTATGGACGATGTTTGTGCTATTCAGAATAATCATTCCATTGCAATAATCATTCGAACCAAAATATTAACAAGTAGGCTGATTAAGATGTATTTTGGAATGAAACAAAAAAGAAATGAGAGCTGTCACGAACGCTGCTATCCATATTATTTTGACGTTCGAAGTAGTGTTTTTGATTCTGCCATTTTAAAAGGGTTTGGAAATCATAATCAGTTAGTGGAATATTTAAAAAATGCCCCGTTATTCACGAACCGAACAAATTGACATGCTTCTCATTTATGGTGAATGTTTAAAAAATTCTTATGCCGCTGAACGATTGTATTTAGAGCGATATCCAGGGAGGCAGCAACCGTCAAGAAGGTATTTCCAGTGGCTTGAAGAAAAATTAAGAACTGAGCCTGATGTTCACGAAGACCAAGAAGCATTTGTTATTAATGAGGAAACTGAAATTAATGTATTAGCTTTAGTACAATATGATAGCACAATTTCCTCAAGGCAGATTGGCGCCGAATTAGCTATAAGTAAGGACTCTGCTGGGAAAATTTTGAAAAAACATCGATTGAAATCCTTCAAGTATCAGTTGCATCAACATTTGTATGAAAATGACGGTGAAAGGCGCCTGGAATATTGTAATTGGTTTCTTCGACAAAATGCTGAGAATCATCTATTTAACTATTATATCTTGTTTACGGACGAGTCAAGATTTACCAACAATGGATTATTTAACAGGAATAATACAAGGTAGGTACTGTACTTTATTTGGATTATTGTCGATAGTCGAAGTGTAAAGTGCTAAAAGTGTGAACGGTCTTTTGTTCCAGGTACTGGGCGATAGCAAACGAGCACCGGTTTCGACAAGGCGGCTTCCAGGAGAGATTTGGTGTGAATGTTTGGGCAGGAATAGTTGGAACTCATATTGTTGGCCCCATGCCTTTTCAATGCCAACTAACCGGAGAGAGATACTTTATTTTTTTAACGAATGAAATTTCGGAATTCAATAACAACCTACCAGCGGAAATAACTGAGAGAATGTACTTCCAGTAAGATGGTGCCCCTCCGCATAATTCAAGAATAGCGAGAAATTATCTTCAAAATCGCTTTCAAGAGAGACTTATAACAACCCATGGTACAGTCAGGTGGCCACCAAGGTCACCTGATCTTACTCCGTGCGACTTTTTTCTATGGGGGCATCTTAAAAATGGGGTGTATTCCACACAGCCTACAACTCTACATGAGCTAGAAGTAAAAATCCGTAGAGCTTTCCAAGATATCACGCCCCAAATGTTGACAAACGTTTTACATGAAAATATCACCAGAGTCAATAAATGTATTGACGCTGAGGGAATGCATTTCGAACATTTGTTTTGAATTTATTTTATCTTTAATCCTATCGATTTGAATTTTTTTTTTTTCGATAAATCTGTTTTTTCGTTATTTGAAGAATAATAATTGGAATAAACTCTATAAAAGTGTTTCGGTCTATCCTTTATGCACTTCTCGAGAAAAAGATTCGTGATTTTATGATGTCCAGAACAGGTACTAATAGGATGTATTCACGAGCTCACATAAACACGACTTCACTCATCAAATTATTATCGTTTATCCCTACTCAAAGATTATTGTGGAAATTCTCATTAAAAATTGAGGCCAACTCTTCAAGTATCAATTGGTAGACTGAACTGGATAACTAGGAATATCATTCAATTGCAAACAACTTTTTTCAATGACATTTTTCGATATTTTGGATATTAATGTCACTTTACTCTATAGTGAATTTATAATATCAGCCGTTTCCGGATTAGCCGCACGCTACTGGCAATAACCGATATGCGCATAATTAGCTCAATTGAATGCACCAACTTTTATGAAGAATAAAAATTTCTGAGAAACTATTAATAAAAAAGTTTTCCATATGGTTCCAACATTTTGGCGGGTACTTTAATTATGTAACTCACTGTGTTACCAAAATAACCAAGAAAGCGATACAAGATTTTTGTGTTAACAGGGACGTTCGATCACCGATCAACTGACTCTCTTTACACTCTGTTTTTCTATTCTATTTTGATTTCCAGATTGGGTTTCCATGGCCACCATTTCGACCGAGAATGCAATAAGAGGATACCCATTCGTTACCCTGAAATCACTAAGTGACGGAACGAAAAAAAATTCCACTGGTATTCCGTACATTTATATGACAGCGATGGACGTGTCAGGAAAGGATGTTGAAGTAAGTGTATACATATTTTTCAGAGTTTTCCACCAAAGAAAATTCGAGATTTTTGTTATCATTCCAAATTTGAAAGTTATCCTGAATAAGTTACGTCACTGAGCAGTTAGACTCGCTAATACACACAGGGCAAAATACACAACTGAAGGTACACACCATCAAATGGAAGTTTGGCAAGGAATCCTTAGTGATTTTAATACATGTTGACCAATTTTTGACGAAAAAGTGTTTTTCAGATTATATTCTTGTCTTATTCGGTAGGTAGGTCTCCATATATTCTTCGTATTGTTCTGCAACCGGCTGCACCCTAACGAACAATCTCCAGAAGTCTTTCAGAGACTTGAGCGAGCTAGGAAACACGAGGCCATTCACTGCCCAACATGGAAGAGAATTCAATGTATTTAAGTAATGGTAATGGGTGGGGGACGCAAGCGTCAGCGACCAGGCCTCAGTGGGCCCTTGTCGGAATCCCCAGCATCTCCACTCATCCCATGGCGGATACCTGCTCGAACCTCTTCGACCTTCTTAGGAAAGTAGAAATGTCCTTCTATTGCAATGCGTGCGATTATTCCTCCTCAATAGTGGCAGCTCCAAAGACGTTTTGTCTGAGCGTACCATAAATACCACATTCGCACAGGAAGTGGAAGGAGTCCTCTTTCTCACCACATTCCGCTCATAGTGGGTCCGACTCAACTCTGATGAGAGCCAGGTGCCTCCTGAGGCCGCAGTGACCGGTTAGAACTCCCACCAAGAGTCGGAGTTATTTTCGACTTAGCTTCAGTATCTTGACCGTCCTTGCCCTGTCGGGCCCCGATATCATCTGCTTTGACTGCCTGTAGTCGTCTCTCCCTTTCCTAATGTATCAACGGCCCACTCATTCAGTGCCGTTGTAACTTGTCTCCTTGTTATGCCGATTGCGGGTTCGGGCCCGTAGTAGGGTTGTCCAGCTTCTAGCTGGTCCGCCTGGTCGTTGCCTTCAATCCCTTCATGGCCCGGGACCCACATCAGCGTTATTACCTTTTCAGTCTCCAGACTCTCCAGGGAATATCTGCACTCCTGAACCAGTCTGTTCTTGCATAGCTCTGATGGCGGCCTGACTGTCCGAGCAGACATATACATGTCTCTCTGGACCGGACCTCACCTCTTCCATTCTGGTTGCCTCCAGGATGGCATACACCTCTGCTTGAAGAACGTTGTCAGATAACCTAGCGCATAGGCTCTTTTCTCTCCATTTTCCAAGTAAACTCATGCTCCGGCTTGTCCTTCCTCCAGTTTGGACCCGTGTGTAAAACAGGCCAGGCTTTCTGGGGAACATATCATCCTTTATTCTTCCCACTCTCTCCTGTCTGGGATATCTAGCAACATCGTCCTTTTCCACCTAATTTTATCCTCTGCCTATATCTCTTCGATAGCGGATAGTGGGATTTCTTTCTCCGCTACCACAGCGATTTCGGTGTGCCCTGTGTACCCTTCTCCTCGCCAGCTCCCTGAGTCCCGCATTCTCCGATAGGACGCCATCGTATTCTTCTTCAGTTGGAAGCGACGGCAGACTCAGCAGGGCATCTAGGGCTGCCGAGGGGGCGTGCTCATTGCGCCGGTTATTCCTCTACAAGCTAGTCTTTGAATTTTTCCCAGCTTGTTGGTTGTGGTTATCTGGTCCATTGCAGATGACGTCTGTTCTTGCCTTATCTAAGGCACCCTCCACGTCGAACAAGACTCCGAGAGCGCATTCCTCCACCGCATTCCACTACCGCATGAAGGGCAGTTTCTGTGGCCTTCCACTGCGGTATGCATGTTGATTATCTTCGAAAGCATGCCTACTCAGTACTTCTTCAACCAGATACCTATCCATAATCTTTTCCAGAGTAGAAAAGATGCGAGGCTAATGGGTCTGAAGGCCTTTGCTTGAGTGTAGCCCCTTCTCCCTGATTTCGTGATAAAAACTACTCTAGCTGTCCTCCAGGTTCTTTGTACATATCCCAATGCCAAACTTGCCCTGGAGACGTACCTTATCCAGGGAAATATTTCTTTCAGCGCTTTCTGTAGCAATGCTGGAGATATGCCGTCCAGGTATGCCACCTTGAATGGTTCTAATCCATTCAAAGGATGGTTGATTCTCTTAGATCCCGGTTGTCAGCCGCCTGTCCAGGAAAGTGAACCTCCAGCAGGTGCTCAAGAGCTTCCTGGTCGGATATTGTCGAAGTTCCGTCCTGCCTTTTGAGCGATCCAATTGTACCCTTCGTCTCACTGCTCAGTGTCTTGGCCAGTCTGGCGGACTCTGAGAGAGAGTTAATTTTCTTGCAGTATGTTCGCCAACTGTCCAGTTTACATTTCCGTAATTCTCGTTTGAAGTTTCTTTTTGCTTCCCGAAAGCCATCCCAATCGTCATCCCGCCCCGATCCGACCGCCTTCGATGTTCTCGCTTGGCAGCCGTCTTCAGGTGAAGGAGCTTTGTGCTCCACCACTTTACTTCTCGTGGCGGTTTGATTCTCGAGGGACACGCTTTCTCGAAAGCTTTTATAACTTTCTTTGTTCCTCTTTCGACTTCTTCGTCCAAAAGCTCGGGGGACGTTGGGTTCTGTGAAAAACCTGTGACGTCTGAAAGACACTCTGTATAGATGTCCCATTTTGTTGCCCTTGAGTTCCGCCTGAAAGCGACTTCTTCCCGTTTCGCTTTGATCTCAAAAC
Organism: Chrysolina oricalcia; assembly: GCA_944452925.2. NCBI lineage: Eukaryota > Metazoa > Arthropoda > Insecta > Coleoptera > Chrysomelidae > Chrysolina > Chrysolina oricalcia. Next base: position 38,776,074 of record OX101825.2, read on the forward strand.
GTATCATGCGGTGGTCGGACATTGCTATATCCTGAGTCACTCTCCAGTTCCTGATTTGGTACTCAATTTTCCTCGAGACCACCGTTATATCAATAACCTTCTTTCGAATCTAATTGATAAAAGTGTGCTCTATTCCTCTGTTTGATATATCTAGGTCTGTAGAAGCCTATTAATCCCCCAGGTATTAATCCCAGTGCTTCCCCACATTGTATGGTATGTATTAGCATTGCAGCCTATAACTAGTGGTAATCAGATTTCCTCCGCGTATGAGACCAAGCGATCAAACCCTTGGGTTGGGACCTCGGCCTCTTATGGAAGATACACGCTACCTAGGTAAAATTCCGTTAACCGGGCGCTACAAGCTACCAAAAAAAATTTTTTTGGGACTTACGTAGTTTGACCTTCTGAATAAAAAATCCAAATGAAATTTTTGGCGGTCTCAAGTAAATGCGCAAACAGATAGAAAAGACGCAACCTAACTGTATTGTATAGACGGGTAAGTTTGGTTGGGTTTTCATGAGATCGGGTCTGTCGGGATAAGTTATAGTCATTGAAGTAGGTTCATTTTATGTGAAAAGTGCTCATTATTTTTAATGCGCATGTGTATTCATGTTATGTTTGCGCACATTTCCGTGATCTGTCTCGTCCTTTGAATTTTGCTAGTCATTTAGAAACAGTATGAGTACCATTGTTTCAGAGGTGCAGTTAAAGTGTTGATGGGAAAATGTTGCGGTTATCAACTCATTTTTCTTACTCATTCACTAAAATATTCCATGTTAAGTCTTGTTCAAACCTTCGCGAATTTCGCAATTTTTCTGCGAATAAAATGGCTGCCAGTCATGCCGGACCAATCGTCGATGCAGAACCACGTCAGCAGACATTTTATTCGCAGAAAAACTGCGAAATTCGCTAGGGTATGAACAAGACTTTATACGTGAATTGAATATTTCTGGAATCACACTGGCAATGTTGCTTCGCTCTTACGTCAATTCCATTGTTACCAACCTGACAGATATTAACTAAACAAAACAGCATGAATTTGTTGATTTTGTTATTGCTAAAATAAAGTAGAATTTAATGATAAAAAACTATTTTCAATGAAAAAAAAAAAAGTGTAAAACTGGGGAATTACGGTGTGTATATTGTGCTGGTGAAAATCAGGAGGCATTTGAGTGTGTTTTTCGAAGAAGAAAAGTGTGCTAGAAAATGCCAGTTCTCATTCAAAAAAAGGACGGTATCTCCGAAATTTTTTTGGTAGCTTGTAGCGCCCGGTTAACGGAATTTTACCGCTACCTACAGTAACCTCAATTCTACTTTCACCTACCTTCAACTCGAGGAGCATTACGGTGATGTCTCTGGTACCCAGGTGTGGCATTGGTGACGCGTTGAGGGACTCGGGTTTTCTTTCCCTCCAGCTCCGTGAAACGTCTCGAAGCTGGCCTCCTTCAGTTCTCTTATTTCCGACCTGTATAAATATGGTTCCTGTATTAGTTTCAAATCTGCAAGGCGTTTCGTCAGGATTTGCAGCAGTTCTGCTGACGCATCTCGACTGTGCTGCAGATTAACTTGACTTACCCTTATTTGTTACATCGAGGGATATCTTCTTCTATTGTGTTTTATTCAAATATCGATAATATAATGGTATTTTAAATAAGAGAGAAGATTCTGACTTTTTATTGTTTGACAACTTCAAAATTATATCATTCAAAAATCCAATTTCAAACGACTTGATGAACATCCGTAAAAACACAATGTGATACAAAAATAAGAAATACATAACACAACCTACTTCTCCTCGGCCTGCCTGGAGGTGCCTGGCCTAGAGGAGGTAGCAGCTGCGCCCCAAACCGTCACCCGACACATTGTCACGGTGATCAGCTCAAAGTACAGCTCACAACCTAATTTCTCCAATATCTCCCGGCTGACCCTGAAGATGAGGTGCCATCATCCAAGTAAGTAAGTCTCATCCTAATGGGTGGCCGCAGTAAGTGTTGCTTGACTTCAAATATTGAAAGTACCAGACTAATTTGCTACAGCTGTCCTCTCCAGCATTATAATCTCATAAATTGTTTCGGTTCATGGTATTAGATCCTTAAAAGAGAAACATACATTTTTACCCAAACAAATGAAGAGGAAAAAATGTGTTGACGTGGAGATATTGAGTTGAACGATGAAGTAGAATGTTGACAATCCAGTAAACACACTTAGTTCTCAAAGATATCGCAGCCATGTAGCAATGTGACCTGCAATTCGCATTCTATGTCGCATGGACGTCGCTGCGATATCACAGGGATGTTACTTTCAGAGCAAGATCCCAGGGCAGCCAGACGTCACTTATTTCTAAACGAACGAAATGTGTACGATTGTGTAGTGTTAGAATGTACTATGATCACATGCTACTAGCTTGTCCAGACGACCATTTTTCAGATATCAGGAAACCAAGGTACGTACAGACATCACTTACTTTAGTTGAATTTTCAGTCTACAGATACGTATTTGTAAAGCCTGGTGGGTTTGTTGGCAGTGTTGCGGGCTTCCGCCATAGTGGTTGATAGAATCCTCCTGAAATGCTTTTTGACCCCCGAGGATAGGCTGAAACTTATCCCGGCGGAACAGTTCGGCTTCTGGAAGGGACATTGCAAGTCCTCTCAGGTTGCCAGGATTGTCCACGGAGTAAGGGAGGTCTTTTATCGTGGGCAAAACACAGTCATGGTTCTACTTGACATGCAAAAGGCGTTTACATATGGGGAAACTTCTTAAGTCGTATCTGGTTGGTCCTTTCGGGTGCGACTCAATACGATTCACTCACCAATGTATGTAGCCGGAGCAGGAGTGCCTCAGGGATCTAGTCTCTTTCCGCATTTGTATTCTTTATATACGTATGACTTTCCGACTTTTGCTCAAACCAATACAGCTGTGTACGCTGACACTCGTTCTCAAGCGCGGCGGCGGCAGTACAGCTTGGTATACACTTAAATCGGGAGGTCATTCCGTATCTAGAGAATAACAAAATCGTGCTCAACCCTGGAAAGACTGAATTAATGAACTTCAGGAAGAAGTACACACATTCATATATCAGCACCAGATGTACCGTGAGGTACCTGGGCTGGACAGGCGACTCAATATGCCAGACTGTCGTTACATAACAAAATGCTCATTTATAAACAAATTATACGACCAACAATGACATACGCCTGTCCGGTATTTTGCAACCTCAAGAAGACTCAGATACACATTAATAAAATCCCATCTGAGATACGGCACCCCTTTTTGGGGAGTATGCAATAATAATAAAATACAAAAGCATCTTGATCCTACAAAAAAGAGCTATAAGATATATATCGAAAACAAAGGCACGTGATTTATGCAAACCACTCTTTGTCTTACTTTAATCACATACTGTTGTGGCCATATTCATAGCAGAGACGGTTAGCTTGATTAAAAATTACTTAAGTAAATTCAATATGGCTAGCCGCTATCCTACACGCAAAAAAACAGTATTAACTTACCCAAACCAAACTCTACGTTAGTGAAGGACTCTATTATTCACAATGGTTGCAAAATGTTCAATCACTTGCCAGACTATATAAGAGAGTTCAACACTGTTGATGATTTCAAAAAGTCTGTTTACCTCCTGCTATGTAGCCGACCTTATTATACATTGGAAGAGTATTATGCTGATACCTTTCAATTCAAATAAGTAGTTTGAGCTATTTTATATGTGTTTGTAAACTGACTAGTTGCAGTAGTACTTTTTGAATTTAGTTTATAACATAAGTGCTTCGTCTATAAGAATTTAGATGTTCTTCATGATAATAGAGTATATTGATTGATTGATACTGATACTCGAGAAGATGCAAAACAAGGTACTTCGTATAATCACTAATACTGACAAGTACATCCGGCTGGATACATTGAGAGAAATCGCTCAGGTAGAGACTATCCGAGAATATACCAGTACACTCTCGTATAAATTCTACAAGTCAGGATTAGAGATTATCACAACGAACCGCGTGGACATGGGGGCCTCCTACATCAGAGGCTTGATATTTTCCATGAGCGCCATGAAGATGACAGAGTAATCGAGACGCTAAAGCCGTCAATCAGAAACCGAAACAAGGGTTTTTCCAGATTTTCCCTAGATACTCATCAGGAAATATCTGAAATGCATGCAAGTAAAGAAATCCACGACCTAATGAATCAAACTCAGCAAACCTCTCATAAGCCAAGCAGGAAGCGAGAAAATTCTATGAATTCTAGAACTTGGCCGAACACTACAAGGGTCAACCGCCACAACCAGCGGGGCGGCCTGGCTGCCTCGGTATAAACAGGCTCCCATCCTAGGTTAATCAGCCCTCCAGGAAGTGGCAGATACTACCTCCCCCACCCCGCATCCTTTCCATTTCGCAACATGACGTCTGCATAAGAAGAACTGATGTGTACATTGTATATAGTTTGACTTGTAAATAGTTTTCACATTGTTTATAATAATTATGTTTTTGATTTTTGCTTTTTGCTTTTTTGCCTTTTTTGATTTGCGGTCTTCCATCCCGGAGCTCCGATTCCAAATCTCGACTCCGACATTTTTTTTTTCGACAAAACCCCACCTTTCACGTCACACTAGAGTCAGCCATCTCGGTTGGACACGGCATCGTCTCTGGGAGGATTTTTGTTTGAAAAAAAAAATCAATTGAAAACAGAATTTTAGTAAATAAATGATTCTGTTAAAAGTTCCTCATTGCAAGGCTCGAAACACAGGATTTTTGTACCCCTGATTCTCAGAGCCAGGGAAAATAAAAGTTGAAAATATTTTCCAAAAATTATTTAGAAATAAAACTATTTCGGAAAATATTATCAAAAAATTTTTCCAAAAAATAAATTATCGTAGCTGAGATTTGAACTCGGGACTCCGGGGTGGAAGCCCGCGACACTATCAACAAACCCACCTAGTTTTACAAATATGTACTCACCGGCAAAAAAAACGGCCACTTAAAAATGGCCCCAAATTCAAATGTTATTGTAGATCAATTCCTCAGTAACGATGTTATGTCAGAAATTATTGTTCAGGTTTGAATTTGGGCATATACGGGGTGCAAAAATGGGACAAAGTTTCTTTTCCGAAATTTTAAACACCCTGTGGAGTGCAACAGCTATAGCAGCTGTTGTCAACTAAGATCACATTGAACTCTGATCATTTCTGAACATTTTTTTTTTAATCAAGACTTTATCTCTGTTTTTACCGGAGATACACTTTTTGAAAGCGAACGGCTCGGAAAATCGGAAAAAGTGTTCGCAGGCAGAAATTTCTACGTGTAAATAATCAAGGCGGCATACGCGGAAACATTAATATCAAGAGCTTATCAGCGGTTTTGAAATCAACAAATGCCTTTATCTGTGACGGATATTGCTCGTATTGTGGCCTTAACTGAGGATGGCCGAAGTCAAGGTTATGTGTCCGATACCCTTGGTATACCTCGAACTACAGTCCAGGATACCTGTAATCGGTATATGGTATCGAAGATATTCTCCTAAACGCTGTTGTGCCCTACTCTTATTTTGTCGGAGACGGCTTCATATTAATGCAAGATAATGCGCGACCGCACGTGGCACGAGAAGAATTTGATGCCATTCCACAAGAATTTCTAACAAACCTTATTGATTCGATGCAACATCGACTGAATGAAGTCATTTTAGTGCGGGTAGGCCACACTATACATTATCCCCTTGAAATGTGTTTATTGTTTTTTAAATTTCTATGTTTTTGTTAATTTTCTAATTAAACTTACGTTTCGATGTTTATTTGTTGTGTTTTCACTGGTGTTCGCTTTAAAACAGTGTATCTCCAGTTAAACCAGAGATGATGTCGTGATTAAAAAAACAAAATATTCAGAAAAGATCCGGCTTCAATGAGATTTCAGTTGACAATAGCTGCTATAGTTGTTGCACTCCACAGGGTGTTTCAAATTTTGAAAAAGAAACTTCGTCTCATTGATGCACCCCGTATATGATCACATTCAAATCTGAATAAAAATTTCTGACATGGCATCGTTACTAAGGAATTATTCTACAATTTAAAAAAAGAAACATAAAAATCAAAGGAGCGGTTCGAGAGGAAGCCAACTTTGAATTTGGGGCCAGTTTTTAGTGGCCGGTTTTTTTGCCGGTGAGTGTATCGGTGCTATTATGGTGAACCTTACAACAGAATGGTCAATTACGGTGCACCCATTGATATTCCTGAAATATCTAGTAGATATTGGTTTTGCACAAGAGTGAATAAAGTCGTCCCATTGTTGCCTGCATTACATGAAACGTCAATTTAACTAGAAAAGTTCGGTTTCTTGCTTCCTATTTGTTTATAGTTTGGTCTTTAGTTAGTTTGATTTCGATAGTTTCGAAAATGTTTGAAGTAACTAATCCAATTCTAATCATGTCCTTACCATGCCCTCAAATATACAAGGCTATAGTTTTTTTACATTTTAAATTTTCATGAGCCAAAGCATCTAGAAACAAAATAAGTACCTATATTTCATTCAGTGAAATTTTGCAAAACTCATTCGAAAAAAAAGTCTTCATGTATATAATTCAGAATACAAAATAAACAGATCTTTGGAAAGAGATGCTATTCAGACTCTTGCAGATCCTTATTCTGTAACAATTTTTGGAAATATAACAGATACCGAGACAGATACTTATGATATTTATTGAAATAAAAAATGACGACTTAACAAAAATAGTTATTGATTATTCAATCACGAATCAGCAATCCTCATACATATTTTCAACAATTTCTTCATAATCTCTTCGGTCAATGCAAATACTATAGGTATAGTATATAGCACAGGCGTTGATTCTTGCTGCCTTTTCAGGCTCATGCAATGCCCTTTCTGCCAAACATTAAAATTTTGATTTAAATTTGCCATTGAATCTTTCCACAATATTTCTGATTGATCTATGGGCTCTGTTATAATTGGCCTCATTTCTGACATGATTTCTTCCTCCAACTTGTGCCAACAACCATGGTTCCAAAGGGTTTAAGGATGCTCACTATCTCAAAGTAACCAAGAACTTCTATCACCATTTTCAAAACAACAATTTTGTAAATGCCGTCTTATACCCTTGTTGACTAAATTGCACTTTCATGAACAGAACCTAGATGATGAGCATTTTTGGCCAACAGCTTCAAATTGGCACCAACAATACACTGAGTATTTATACTGTATAATTTTTTTTTTATTGTAAAATAATATTTCTGGATACTGCTCATGTTCCATTTTTTGCGGGTGAATTCTTATTTGAGTGCAATCTATTGCTCCAAAAATCCCAGGAAACCCATTAGGCCTTTTCATAAACATTCCCCTCTGTCTAATTTTTCCATGTGTGTATGTGGGAATAATGAGATAACATGTCCAAAATTATCATTCAAAATATATGTAACTACTTCTGTGCAATTGCTAACAGATATGCTTGGCGCATTAGCATATTTTTACTTTGGCTCACGGATTTTTGATAGAAGCCTTGCGCATAATAGTGAAGAGCACACAAGACAGTCAAATTGCTTGGCAAATCAATTTCTTTTTTCTGCGTTTGTTTCAACAAGAACAAAGAGGTGATTTCAATTATGATAAAAGGTGCAGTTCCTCTATTGCCTCTATGAAGTTCTCTGAATCTCTCTTCTAGTATGGTCGATGGGTTTGAGGTATCTCTAATTATACGTTTTTGTCTCTTTTAGTACCTCCTGCAGATAATGAATTATGAATTTTTTTACCTACAAAACAAAAATCTCACTGTTCTTCTTCATTATGGAGAGCTCCCATTATTAACAATATAAAGTTCAAGTCCATTTTCAACTTTCAGGTTATTTCAATGTACTTCAGTAGTCCCCAACTACTACTTAAATTATTCAATATTCAATGTCTATTTTGAAAGCCATTTAAGTCACCATAATGGCATTTATTGAATATTATTCAATTCCTGAAATATCTAGTAGATAATATTGATAGCAAGGGTGCACCATGATTCCAATTAGTATGATTCTTGAATCTTTTTCAATAATCTCATATTATTCAAGATTCAATCGTCCACCATACGTTTTTACGTACCTTAACTCCCTGATATGTGAAAATGGTCGTCTGGCCAAGCTAGCAGATAGGCATCTGATCATAGTACATGGTAACACTACTCAATCGTAAACATTTTGTTCGTAACATGAGTGACGTGTGGGGGGCCTGGGATCTTGAACTATTTGTTTCACTAAAGTTTCATCCATGCGACGTCGCTGCGACAAGTTCTACGATGTAACAACAATATATTTTTGTGGTGTAATTGCGATGTGCTATGTAAACGAGATGATTCCATTTTGACAACGCAGATATGTAAATATGTTAATCACAGCGATTTACTTTTGTCATCCAGAGTTTTGGTGATACATAGGAAAATATGTCAGTAAAAAATGCCTTGGAAGATAAATGAATATCTATCTAAACGTTCATTTTCAATAAATATAATGTACTCAAAATTAACCAACACTGTTCCAATTGAAGTATTTTTCAAGTCAATGAAAAGAAAATCTACCATTTGCCATTTCTTCGGTAGAATCCGTAAATTCAAGGGCGGCATCATAATCACTTTATTCGGAGACAAATGTATCATCCGTCTTTTATGACGATAATAAAAATATGAAAATAATGAACAGTTTGTCATATTTTCAAGTGAAAAATTATAGGCAATCACCTACTTTGGTCTTGAGAGTTATTTCTAGAAAAAAGTTATTTCCACATCTTTGTCACAGGATATTAAACATTTATTACTGATACCAAGCGGGTTGAAAATTTTCGGATTTCCAAAATACAAACGAACGATGAACACATTAGCAGCGTTTCATTTAGCCATGTACCGGTCTGGAGTCTACTACAGAAAACAGTGAAAAAATTGATGGCCCGGTGCTACATCAACTACCTTCGACTGCAGCCTCTTGCAAGAACATCGGACTTGATTATGTTTTTGATTATGTTCAATGTTTATTTTCGAGAAGCAAAATGAACGAAGATATCAATTTACGAATTAAAGATTTTGAGAATGATACAATTCATAATAACTTTGTAAACAATGAGAATTATGATGAGCAATATCTGATAGGAATTAAAAAATAAAATATTTTTTGAACTTTCTGATATTTCCATTATAACCCACTCGGACATTCTCAACTCAACATTTATTAGTGATATTTTGTTATTTTCAAATATGCATTGTAAACTATCCACAACCAAATTCAAAGTATACATGCAATAATATAAATGACGATAACATTGAAATTTGTATGTGATATATCAGTGTTACCTCAATGCGACATCTCAGAGATGTTGGTACAGATGTTTGTGCTGGGAATCTATCCCTTGCTCGCATAAGCTCTGCTATTGAGGGGTTCTCCCGAAAACCTGGATAATTCGTAAAAACAAATTTTACAAAAAAACAGTAGAGAGTGTGATCGTTATTTTCAAGTGGAGGTGGGCCATAGAATATCAGAATTCTTTTCGTAAAATCGATAAAACCGTCAATTCGTAAAACTATCAAAATGGAGAATCATCAATTAGAATGCAATGCAAATTTATGGGAATGTCCAAATAATTTAAATTGTCAACAAAATGGTTTCTCTAAGGGGAAGTCCACAGTGACAAACCTGATGATATACCAGAAGGATAGATTCAATGCCTTTAAGAGTCGTTGTCAGATCCAGTATCTTCTCTGATTTTTCAAAGACTATTGATAGAGCGAATCATTAAATTTTAATAAGAAAACTGATATCAATTGGCTTTTCCCGTTAAATAAATAAATGAATAACATTTTTCATGTCTTAAAAATTGCAGAATTGACATTGAACTGATTTACAATCTGAATAACAATTACTGTGTCACCAGGCGGGAGCTTCTATCAAAGGAGCTTTTATCAAAGGAGTAGGAGCTTTTCTACAAGACAAGTTGTAAGATTCCTGTTGGGAACTGTTCATGCAGCTCTCAAAATGCTTTTACAGTTCAAAAATCTCAAATAGCTCGCTGGATCGAGGAACTCCAAGAATTAGACTTCGAGATCCACCGTCGACCCGGAACTAGCCATAAGAATGAAGACGCCTTATCGCGGAGACCATGTCCAGATGACTGCTATCATTGCCGACGATCATGAGAAAAGTAAGCGACAATTTGTAGAACCACGGCAGTAGATCATAACTGGAATAGCAACAAACTCCAGAAAGACCAAGAGAAAGAACTAGATCTTGGTTTAACCAGATATTGGTTGAGTCATCAACTGGAAGAATATTAATCGGAAACCATCGTGGCTGGAAATTGCAGGTCATTCGCCAGCCATTAAATCCTACAGACAACAGATAGTTGTACCATGAACAGAAGACAGGAAAGAAGTGCTTCGAAAAATTCATGATTGGGTCGCTGGAGGACATTTGAAGAAACTGAGGCAAAGGATTTACTGGGCCAATTGCCAAGCAATGGACCTCGATCACGACCTAAGGCCCCGATGCTTCAGTACAACGAAGGTAGCCTATTCGAAAGAATTGCTATTGACATCGCAGCGGGTGAATAGCCACGTGTCAAGGTAGAGACTGGGACCAGTATCTAAATTTATTATTTTTTTTATTTATAATTGTTATTTCCGTCAACCTGTTGCACCCCTACGCGCAACTCTCAGAAGTCTTCAAAATATATATATATATGAGATCCAGGGAAGACGCAGCCCTCAGCTTTTAACGTGTGATGCCATGCACGAGATCGGTGACCATGCTGGGGAATCGAACCTAACCTGAAAACTGTTATTGATGACTTTCAGGTACAGAAAAAGATACAACTTTTGTAGGTATATCTTCAAAAATTTCTCATGTTTTGGGTCATATGAATAGGTGTAGTCGTCGGGGTGATGCTGAGAAGAAAATTAAATCTGATTATCGAGTACAATTATTATTATTGTTAGATAGGTTACAAGGGAAGGCTCGTAAAGGCCATAATTCCTCTGTTGCACACAGCTCTGCTGTTCATTCTAATGATTCTTCCAGTAATGAGGAAAAACCTTTGAAAATTAGATCAGTCCCAGTTCGTGATTGGGGTATGAAGTTCACTGGGAGGCTAGGAATGATGTCGTTCTCTACATTTGTTGAGAAAGTGGAAACAATGAGAAAGTCTTGAGGTATATCGAAATCAATTTTGTTTAGGGATGCTGCTGATTTATGTGAAGGAAATGCTGCTACTTGGTATAAATCAGTGAAAACTTGGGCTTCTGATTGGGATTTTTCAGTTCGATTGCTGCGACAACAATTTTTACCTGCCAATTTTGACAAAGACTTGTTTGAAGACATTGAGCGTAGAACACAAGGTCCCAATGAGTCTATTGGTTTGTATGTTGCTAGTATGAAGAGTTTGTTCAATAAAATGCAAATACTTATATCAGATGAAGTTCAACTTCCATTAATGATAGAACGGATTGATCCATATTAGCATCCGTTCCTAGCATTCAAGCAAGATAATTATATAACTAAGCTCATTGATATTTGTCGTACTCTTAATGAGAAGCGGGACTTGATGAAATCTCATGTACCCCCACCATCATTATTTGATTCCTGAGTTGGCTTTCAAGTTCATCGAGGAGTGACTCTGTACCAGATTTGGCACAAGTTTAAATTTTGGAAGTGATAACCCTACTTTCAGATGACGTTTAGCTGAAAGGAAAAAAATGTTTTCAAGAACATAGTAGACAGAACAATAGAAGTAGAAATAACAACAGACATGCTAACAACTCTTCTTCATCGCAACAGGGAAACTCTCCAGGGAGACCTAGGTGGTCAGGAAGGTTCTCCCAACTCAAATGAATTGACCTTTTCTGTATTAGATTCTAGGAAGCAAATAATTCTTGATTATGTACTCTCAAGTGTTTCTGGTGATGAGCGTCTAATCCTTGATGTTTCTATTTCCTATGGATGTCCTATAACTGGATTGTTGGATTTTAGAGCATCCAGAACAATAAAAATTGGCCAAACTGGTTATGAGTTTCTGATACAACTGGGTTTGAGTTTGTGTAGTTCTGTCAATGAGTGTAGAGTGGCTAATGGTCAAATTTGTAAAATATTGGTTATGTGACCGCCCCTCTGTGTTTAGTTGGCAAGATTTGTGTTATAGATATTTTGGTTATCCCCGAGTTGCCTCATATTCTTCTTGGTATTGATTTCTGGAGGTCCATGAATATTATTCCAGATTTGAGACAAAAAAATTGGCATTTCTCCGAAGATTTTCCACAGTTAGTTGAGATGTGTGGTATACAATGTGATGAAATGCTTTCTCTTTCTCGGCAAGAACAGCTCACACACTTGCTAATTTAGTCAAACATAGTATTGAGCTACTTCCGATATTATTAAGTTTCACATATTAAACAGCAAGTTATTGATGAAGAAATTCGGGAAATGTTATCAAAGGATATCATTGAACCTTGTAGAAGTCCATGGGCTTCCCCTGTCTGTATGGTCGAAAAAAAAGAAGGGTCATATCGCTTTTGCCAAACTCGAATCAAGATAGATTTAGGTAACAAAACAAGAAGGAAAACTGAATTGAAAATGCGTGAATTTGTGTTTTCGCTCGTGATTGACACACAAACCTAACCTGAGCAAGCTAACCTAGCTTGCGAGGCTTGTAAATGAGTGAATTAGTTTTTCGCTCGCAATTTACACCCAAACCTAACCTGAGCAAGCTAACCTACCTAAACAAACAGCTGTATGCAAACCGAGTTAAAAATGCTCAAATTACTAGCCAGCCAAAGGACATAATAGACATAATAACAATAGTAAATTGTTACAATATTCAGAGAGATCAGCTGTGGAGCAGCCATATTTGTCCAAGAAAGTTGCATGGGTTTACCTAGCCGCTTCTGTGGATTATCGTTAATTTTGGATAAACTTCGTGATTCGAAATATATGAGTTCATTGGAAAAGTGCGCACTGACATTCCAATTGATGAAGCTTCGAGAGAATATACAGCTTTCACAGCCCCTGGAGGGGGACTGTATCGTTTTAAGGTTATGCCTTTCGGGTTGACCAATACTCCGGCTACATGGGACGTTTAGTTCAGAAAGTACTATGCCCAGACTTATCTCCGTCGGTTCTTGTATATTTAAATGACATAATCATTATTTCACAGGATTTTATTAATCATTTGGAAACTTTATGTAAAATTTTTGATAGGTTATATTCTGCTAAGTTTAACAGTTAGTTTTTTTTGATAAAATGTCATTTCTGCGGACCTGAATTGAAATATTTAGGCTATATTGAGGATCGTTATGGTTTGCGTCCGGATACTTCAAAAGTAGAAGCTATTTTGAATATTCGTTCCCTAACTACAGCCAAGCAGGTTTATGGCAGTTCATGGTATAGAAGGTTTGTATCTCAATTTTCCTCAATTGTATCTATTATTTATCCTTACCAAGAAAAATATCAAATTTTTCAGGACGGATGAGTGTAAATCCTTATTTCGTTACCTGAAAAGGAGTGTTTGATAAGCGCACTGATATTGGATGATATTATTTACTTTTAGCTTGAGGTTAGTTCGTGTCTGCTCGGACTAGTTGGGTAAAGGTACTAAAATTCGAAAATAGCTGTAAATGACAAAAGTTTATCTGTATGAGATATAATTTCTGCCGTTATTATATTAAAATAAAAAGGTTTTTCGTAGTGCAAAATAAACCGGTAACAAACCCTACTCCTGAAAGGCGAACGCTCCACCAACCGACCACCAAGGCTATGCGAATTGATTCGAGAAGTTGAAGGGGTGATTCATTTGAAGAAGGGCCAGAGAAACATTAACTACCTGGTTGCCAGGAAGCATTCCCAAAATAAACCATTCTATTGAGGTCTGAAAAACCCCTTATCAAATTGAGGAATACGATGGTGGACCAGAATCTTGTGAATCTGGTCATCTCAAAATTGTCCTGTGGAATTGATGAGCTGGATTGGAGAGTTATAAGAAGCATATTGGAGACGATATTTAGATCCAGAGGCGTCAAGATTTTGGTGTGCTGTAACCATCTTCCACGACTAAACCGGAATTCTGTGGAGTGTTACTTCCATCGAACTTCACGGTGCAGAAATGGGGAATCATGCAGGTATCGACACACTCCAAGGATGAAATATCTTTAAGAAGGGGGCAATATAACCAACTAGACCTGACCGCTTGCAAAAGAGCCTCCGCCGAGACATTCTTTACCACGGTGACAATGCGTTAAAAGAGTATCTGATGTCATCGCTTTCGAATGCCAGTTAGCATTTCTAGTAAAATTCGAGAGCCATCTAAAGTCGACCGCCGAATCGAGAAAGAAGATACAGGATTATTCGAGAAGAACTCTGCAGATATTTAAGAAACCACACAAGCCGAAGGCAGAGTAAGAGAGAAATATATAGTCAAAGTCAAAGCATACTTTATTATCTAAAGAATAGAATTCTTATTGACAAAGCATCTAAATATAATAGGTACATTTATCCTAACTGCTTACAATGGGCAGGTGGTAATGGAATTGAAATAAAAATAAAATAAAAATGATGTAACCAATAAGGATTGTCAGATAATAAGGTAGAACTTACAAATATATGTATACAGTCATAGTACTATAATATATAAAAACAGAGTGAATTAAGTAAAACAGATATTAAAATTTTGACAAATATATATTCTATATCAGTTGATTAATCAAAACAACTGGAGAATAGTATCAATCAGTGCACGGATACATTATATTTTGTTCTGCTGTCGCAGCTATTCCAAATTTTTTTCAAAAACTCCCTCAAATTGTAAAATGGCCTTGTCAGTAAGAACTTTTTCACAGCACTTCTGAATTTCGGAGTGCTATGAATATTTTTAATTTGCTTCGGTAGGTGATAGAACATTTTTGTACCATTGTAAACAATTGAATTTTGGCATATGGTGGTTCTGGGGATTAACAAAGGTATATGTTGGCCATTTGCCCTAGTATTGTGTACAGCGTCTGATTTCAATAGTTGTAATTTATGTTCATGAACTATGCTAGTTGATTCCAACACAAAGATTGATGTTAGTGTAAGTATCCTCCGAGATATGAATAAGGGTTTACATGAGGTTTGGTAGTTAACATGGCACATGTATCTCAGTGCTCTCTTTTGTACAGTAAATATCATTGAAAACAATCTTTGCGAGCAGGCTCCCCAAAATGTTATACCATATCTGATGTGAGATTCCAGAAGAGCAAAGTAGGCTTTTCTCGCAATAAGATGACCAATCTCATCCCGAATAATTCTGATAGCATAACACCCCGATGATAATTTCTTCATCATTGACATAATATGTTCATTGAACTTTAAGTTATGATCCAAAACAATGCCTAAGAACCTGAGATTTTCAGATTTCGAGAGTGTGTCATTATTTAGTTGTATTTGGTCAATGTCCCACCTAAATGATAACACCTCAGTTTTCTTAGAATTGAAAACCATTTGATTGGCATCACACCACTTTTTTATTTCAGCTAGATCTATAGAGATCTGAGAGTATTTTTAACTTTAGTATGCCATTCAATAGTTGCGTCATCTGCAAATAAAATGAACCTACCGCTATTATTCAAGTTAGTGAGATCATTTATATACAACAAAAATAATATGGGAGCCTTGCGGAACTCCACTGTTCAACTTGTTTTTCTCAGATACTACACCCGAAACTTTTACGTATTGTTCCCGGTCTTCCAAGTAAGATGTCATCCACTTATTAGATATGCCTCTGATGCCGTAGTGCTCAAGTTTCTGCAACAGAATTCCATAGTTCACACAATCAAAGGCTTTGGACAAGTCACAGAACACTGCCGCAGACGCTTCTTCATCATTAAGATTTGTGTATACGTTTTCTAGAAATTTATAAACGGCGTCATTTGTGCTTTTGTTGGTTTGGAAGCCATATTGGTTACCATTCAGTATTTTATGTTAATTGGCAAATGACATAAGTCGCTTCTTTACTAACTTTTCAATAATTTTTGCAATGAGAGGGATATTGGTCTATAATTTGAAGGATCATCCTTATCCCCACCTTTGTAAATTGGGATCACCATGGATGATTTAAGGATAGTTGGAAATGTTCCCGAGACAAAGGACTTATTTATAAGATTAGTAAGCGTGTCAATAGCCGCATGGGGCAATTATATTTCAGGTCCAGCCCTCAATATTACATATTTTTACCAATGTAGTACGCGTTATCCATGCTACTCTGAGCACAATGTTTAAAGATATAATTTCAAAATACGGCCCTGCCACTTCTGCCTCTTCGCCACGTCGGTGCTACCCGGCCGCTGTCTCCTCATTGCGTTTTCTGTGCTCAGAGCGCGAGGTTGTATCGTGCACAACCGCGATCGAAAATTACGTACGTAAGTGAAGTGATTATAATCACGCCGTAAGTACCTATACAAATATTTCGCCTCTTTGCATCCCACACAGGCCCATTAGCTCTAATCGGGCCGACAACTATTTACATTTCATTTTCAGAACATGGGAAAATCAAAGAAGAGAGACCGAAGTTCATCCTCGGATTCAGACAAGGAAACCACGAAATCGCTTCTCAAACGGCTGAGAAAGCTAGAACGAGAGGTTAAAAAACGTAAACATTCACGCTCTCGCTCGCCTTCTAGAAGCCGAAGTCGTCGACAGAGATCTGAAATCTCTTCGCCCCGCACCTCAACGCAAAGACATGTAACCGATGCGGACCAGCCGAAACCGACAACTTCTAGGCAAGACGGACGCTGGGAATCTGAATCACCGGACCCGACGTTGCCACGTGTAGAGGCGAAGTCGGTAGACCCGCGAGAAAACATTAATAGCGTGCGTAGCGCTATTTCTGTTGTCGATCAAGACACGTGTAGCGTCTTTGCAAACAGCGACTACCAAGATGAACTTGTAGTCCACAATGATGTGATATTACCAGACGATGTTTTGGAGATCCTAGGCGACGATCCCGATAGACAAAAAACAAACGAGATTGTTTTACACGATCTCTTGGTTTCCAGGTGGAACAACATACTAATTAATGGCATTAAGAAAGAGGATTCTGTAAACCTCTTGAACAAATACACCATACCGACAAATTTAACTGGTTTGTCTCCCCCAAAGCTAAATCCAGAAGTGGCTGCGGCGCTGGCGAAAACCAGCCTACCCAAGTAACAATTTCAGTTTTGTGATAGCCCTCAGAAGGTTCTGAAGACCATAACAATCACAGCATCGATAAAACTGTTTTGCTGTAACGACATCCATAAAACCTCCTTAAAGCTGCCATAAATCTACGAGGGCCCACTCCTATGAAGGTTCTCAGGGCTATTTTGAAATGCAAGCATAAAACATGCTTGCCTTATTTGCAGGATTCTTAATAACCTCCTGAGGATCATTATAAAACCAAATCATGGGGCTGTTATAAACCTGTATGTCATTAAAAAAATCTATTTGGCATCAAAACATCTTTTTTTGAATGAAATTGGGTTAGAAAATATTCCATAAATAACTAAAGCCAAACCGGACTTAAATTAATCTAATTCTTCAGTTGCGAAAAATAGGGCGACTAATTTACAAGCAAAAGTATAATGATGGCGTCCAGGCAGTTATATAAGAAGAATATAGGTATTCAACAACGTGAAATGTCGAATATCATCTGCGAATGATTTTTTTTTTACAAAATGACATCAGTTAGGTGATAAATTTGTAACGCGCCCCAATAACAACGCGAAATTAAGAAAATAAACAAAATACCACATAAAATTAAAAAATTATTTTGACTCATATCTTTCCCGGAATGATTTGTACTATATCTAAATACAAATGAATGCCAATAATTGTCTATTTCCTTTCTGTCATACACACCAAATTGCAAGAAACATGAATTGAAATTAGGCTCTCTTTAGTTGTTCCCTCTGGTTGTAATAAAATATGGCTACCCTACCTTTATTCTTTTTAGCTGCACATATTGCCATCATAAAGTCGTTTCTACTCAAAATAAACCATTTTAAAACCATTTTATCCTAAAAAAGTACGTTTGGTATTTTTAAATCTAATTTCCAAAATATTTCAACTGTCAATTGTCAATCCCGCCTGACATTCGTCTTTTCGTGATCGACGTGGTCAGTATACTCAGTGTCTATACTCCCGTGATAAGTGTTTGGTGTCTAAGTCTTGTGAAACGTTTAATTACTATTTATTTTTTCCAGTTAGCTTTACCCAATGTGATTTATTTATTACCGGTTAGGGGGAGCTACTAGCATTTAAGTAGAAATAGTTTTATGCTTTGATTTTATAGCGGTTCTCGAGAGTACATCTCAAAACCTTAATAAAACCTCATCGTTAGTTTTATTACAGAACCATTGCATGTACTTGAGTGCTATAAAACCATCACAAAACTAAGTTTCTATGTGGATTATTTAAATACCAAAAAGATTTATCGTGTATGTGTATAAGCCATTGTAAAACTATCATAAAAACAAATATACTTAAATGCTGGATGGTTTTATCTTATAGCCTTCAGGAGTGTTTTGAAACTGATTCATAAATCTGTTTGCTTTGGTAGCGTATTAGGAATAATATATGACCTGCATAAATCAAATTGGGCATTACCTAACCTTCATAAAACTTTCATAAAACTAGGATAAATCCAAATAACATTTAAATTGTTACTTGGGTACTTACAGACTCGTCACACCTTGAGGTCCAAAATCAATTAGGCAAGGGCCTATGTGCTTTAGGCAAAGGCATTTCTTGCGCCTTATCTAATGCTGAAAAATTGCCAGAAGAGATCAAAAGTGATCTCCTCACGAATCTGCTAGATTCTGGCCGCATACTCACAAACCTCTTTCATCGCGTTACGACAACCCGAAGAAATACACTCGTTCCTCAATTGAAACACATCAAGGAACTAACCAATAACAACGCATCTACAGAGTATCTGTTTGGCACAGATTTGTCCGAGAAATTGAAATCACTCAAGAACATCGAGACGGTGAGTAAGGAGTTGAAGTTAGCCAACACAAGTAAACAAATCTTGTTTAACCGGAAACAAAACAGGGGGGTATAAGTCAGTCACACCCAAGTAACAGCCAGGATTCCCTTGGAAGGAATAGGTATTTAAACACTTATCGCCCAGCCCGTCAGTCGGGGGAGACAGGGACGTACAAAGGGCGAACCTCGAAATTCTACCACTGGGAAAACCAGAAGGAGAATGCAAGAAGCAGGTCCAAATAAAGAGGGACGAAGAAATAACGGCAATGGTGAGTAGTTCTAAATATGCTAGTCGTTTAAAATATTTCTATGAACAATGGACCACACTCGCCCCCAACTCGGAGGTACTGAGTTGGGTAAAAGGATACTCTATACCATTCAAGCATAAGCCACGAAAATTATTTTTTCGTGCTCAAAAATTTAACGCCACGGAAAGTATGCTCATCGGGAAAGAAATCAAAAAGTTATTAAAGACAGGAGTAATAAGGACATGCCATCCACAATCCGACCAATTTGTCTCCAGAATATTCCTGGCAGACAAATCTAATGGCAAAAAACGATTTATATTGAATCTCAAACAATTAAATAAGTTTGTCGAGACCACCCATTTCAAAGTGGAAGATTCTCGGACAGCAACAAAACTAATACAACACAAATTCTACGCCGCCACCATAGACCTTAAAGATGCCTATTATTTAGAGCCGGACGCTAAAAAGCATAGAAAATATTTGCGATTTACCTACCACAATTCTTTGTACGAATTTCTATGCTTGCCTTTTGGCCTGGCAACCGCGCCCTGGACATTCACGAAACTCCTAAAACCGGTGTTAGGGAATCTACGCTCCAGGAGCGTAACTTGTGTAAATTATCTGGATGATTTTTTGATTTTGGGATCATCCCGAGAGGAGTGTTCCCGCAAAGTGTATAAATACTTTAAGGTATCTGGGTTTCATAATAAATACAGAGAAAAGTGTACTTTCTCCCAGTACCAAATGTAAGTTTTTAGGCTTCATGTGGGATTCGGAAAAACTGACAATCGAACTCACTCCTGAAAAGAAAGAAAAAATTTGCAGAATAGTTAAATTCTTTGTTGAACGCAACAAATGCAAAATATTAGAATTCGCTCAACTTCTTGGGGTATTGACCTCCGCCTGTCCAGCGGTTAAGTACGGCTGGCTATACACAAAACTATTAGAGAAAGCCGAATACTTTGCTCTAAAATCACGGCAAGGAAATTGCAACTCCGGAATGCCAATATCCCAAGAAATCAAAACTGACCTGAGGTGGTGGCTCAGGATAATTCCATCGTCTACGAATGACATCAAAAAAGATGAATTCTGCCTGGAAATTTGCACCGATGCTAGTTTATCGGGGTGGGGTGCCTATTGCAAGGGCAGAAAAGCATACGGGTGGTGGACCTTACAGGATCAAAATAGACACATAAACGTATTGGAGCTTCAGGATATATTTCTTGGGCTCCAAAGTTTTGCCACCAACAAGCATGACTGCAGTATTCTGATACGTACTGACAACACCACAGCCCTTCCATATATCAATAGAATGGGCAGCGTAAAATTCCCCACATTAAACAAATTATCTAGGGAAATTTGGCAATGGTGCGAGTCCAAAAATCTATGGATTTTTGCATCATACATACAGTCAAAGGAAAACTTTGAAGCGGACCAAGCCTCCCGCATGTTACCTATGGAAACGGAATGGGCTTTAAACAATTCAATATTTGACAATATCACTACGCGGTTCGGCAAACCAGAAATAGACCTTTTTGCATCCATTGCCAACAACAAATGCGAAAGGTATGTTTCCTGGTTGATCGATCCACAGTCAGAAACAGTAGACGCCTTCTCTATCAGTTGGAGCAATCTATATTTTTATGCTTTTCCCCCATTCACGCTTATCCTACGCACGATTCAAAAAATTATCCACGACAAGGCTTCGGGGATAGTAATAGTGCCATTTTGGCAAGCACAACCCTCGTACCCGCTGTTCTCAAAACTAATAGAGGGTGAACCTCTGTTTTTTGGTCCTAGTGATGACTTGGTTTTTTCCCCTTTCAGCAGCACCAAGCACCCACTTTCACAGAAGCTTATCCTGGTTGCGGCGCAGTTATCCGGCAAGCATTTGAATTAAAAGGGATACCAAAAAATGCAATACCCACCATGGAGAAATCGTTAAGCGATGCTACACTCAAACAGTACAACACCACGTTCAAGCTTTGGTGGGAACATTGTAAAATGTCAAATATTTCACCTTTTGAGGGGAAAACACCCGACATACACCAATTTCTTCAGGGTCTCGTGGAAAAGACCAAAAACAATTTCGGATCTTTCAATTCCCACCGAGCAGCACTCTCCCTTATCACATCGAGAAACCTGGGAGAAGATCAGCAGATAAAACGCTTCATAAAAGGTATATTCAGACTTCGACCTCCTAAACCAAGGTATGACATACCGTGGAACCCGGAACAAGTGTTATCATTATTTTTAAACTCTGATAAAGATGACTTAAAATTCTTGTCTCACAAGTTGATAACTCTCTTGGCATTAGCGACTGCACGAAGGATGCAAACACTTTCGTTAATACAGTGTTCAAATATATTCTTCTCTGGTTCCGGTGCAAAAATCCTTGTTCCGCATCTGGTGAAGACGTCAAGACCGAACTCCTCTCAACCCAACCTAGATTTACCTTTTCTTGAAGAGAAACCTAGCTTGTGCGTAGCATCAACACTCCGAAAATACTTAACCCGAACAATGACACTCAAAGGCGGATGACGCCCTATTTATTACATATAAAAAACCACACAAGCCGGCAACAAAACAAACATTAAGCCGATGGGTAAAATAAACCCTCGATGAAGCTGGAGTCGACGCCTCTGTATTCAAGGCACATTCTACCAGACACACCTCATCCTCGGCGGCGTTCAAAAAGGGTGTTTCCATAGACGTCATTAGAAAAACAGCTGGCTGGAGTGCAGAGTCATCAACTTTTGTAAAATTCTATAATAGGCCTACACTAGAAACAAGCAGTTTTCTCAAAACAGTTTTTATTAATTAAAATCATCATTAGAATTAGGCGTTAGTTGCATTATAAGTCAACATTCTCTTCAATGCTCGACTTTTTTGAGTTCACTTTAAATAAAACAGAATCACATGTTTCTTTCTGTTAATTGATCCTATCTTCACAATATTACTAAACCTGGACAGGCAGGCATATTTTTACAGGAACACAGCTTTAAACATCTACATTGTTAAAATTATGTAATATTGAGGGCTGGACCTGAAATATAATTAACCGATCAAAAGAACTTACCTGAAGTTCGATCGTAATTATATGAAGGTCCAGCCCGAAAATATTACACCCCGTCCCGCCCTCAACCAAATGCTGTAAAAATATTACTTTAAACACAATGAGGAGACAGCGGCCGGGGAGCACCGACGTGGCGAAGAGGCAGAAGTGGCAGTGCCGTAATTTGAAATTCTATCTTTAAACATTGTGCTCAGAGTAGCACGGATAACGCGTACTACATTGGTAAAATTATGTAATATTTTCTGGTAAGTTCTTTTGATCGGTTAATTTTTCAAGCATATTTATAGATGTTAAGTAATTGTGTGCAAAGTTTTGAGAATTTCACGTTTATTGAAATATACAATTCCAATTGAAAAATTACAGTGACAGTAAAAAATAACAAATCTCAATCTCTATTCAAATACATATTATCTCCTAGCAACGAGCAGTGTTTTTTTCAACAGGGTCGTACTCAACACAACAATAGACAAACCATCAGCTCCAGATGCGTTTTTGTTCTTAATGTCCTTCATAGCGCTCTTTACTTCATTTGAGTCTGTAGGAAATGAAAAGAAGTTTTCGTCAATTCTTACATTTACAAGATATTACATTGGATTAATATGAATGTTTGTGGAAATATCATTAGTGAGTCTGGTTGCGATAGAACAATAGTAGTCATTGATACAATCAGGTTTCAGATTAATTTTATCAATTTGGTTTTTACTCTTTCCACGGATATCATTTATTTTATAATAGTCCAGCTCACCTTTACTTTATTAGAGGCAGTATTAATTGTAGTATAATAATATAAAAGCTTAGCCTGTTTTATGACACTGTTATACATATTTCGGTACTTATTGCAATAATTTAGTAGATGCTTCTCCTTATGAAACTTTTTAATGTAGTTCAATGAACGCATATTTTTTGACGATGTTTTAATGCCCTTCGTTATCCATGGTTTAGTTAACTTTTTTCGAACTTTGGTGGTTGGGAAAGTACTTTCAAAAATATTACTCAGGGTATTCAAATATGTGTTCAGATGTGTGATTCTGTTCCAGATGATCTGCTCACAGACCTTTTGAAATTTGCAGTAGTAATATAGAGTTGGCTTAGCAGTATAAGTCTATATGAATAGAAAAATCTTTGTTTTTTTTAGTCTCTGTATATGTGACTTTGTTAAAATACTGAGACTTATAGTTTTATGAATTTATGGGTGGTCTAGCCAGGTGATTGACAAACTTTTCCAGCCAGCTGAGGGTGGATTCCACTTTGTATGCATTTCTATGTTGTGAGTAATTGTCATATTGGGGATGAAATTACTGATACATTATCTGCAAAAATTATACACTAGTTAACCTTCAACCCTTTCCTGCAATGATGATGTGTCAAAAATTCAATTTCTTTTACAGCAAGATAATAGAGTTACGATAATGGCATCCTTAGCTCAATCAGACTACTGTGAAACTGAAAACTTTGATCCTCAAGATCCAAGATGTGCCAAAGTTTTGATTACTGGAATATTCAGAAAGGTATTCAGGTTTATCTATTCAAACTATTTTCATTTAAAATTGATATAACTTGTTTACAGGTGGAAAAATGTTCTCCCGAATACCAGTTTGGCCTTGATGCTTTGTTTGACAGACATCCATCCATGAAGAATTGGCCTCCACGTGAGTTTTCGCCTAATTCATTACGTCCCTTAAATGAAAAATGTGAAAAAAAACTTTATTCAATTTTGATAATTTGATAATTGAAACTAATGATAATTTCATTTCAATTCCTTTGATAGTCAAGCGATCCTTGAACTAGTTCCACCAAGGGAAAGTATGTCCACGACGTATGCCCTTCAGCCATCAGCTTTGAACACGTTATATTCTGTTCGCTGGTAAGAAATCCTAATGGATTTTCCAGACTTTTTACGGGCGGTTTCATCAAAAGGAATCACAGTCGTAACAAGCACCTGGGATCGAAACTCATAAATGAAGTCAATGTTTTATCCCTTTCCTCCTCGCCCCTCAGTACGCTTCTGCAAAGTTAGAAAAATCAAGTCATAAAATTTTTTCGACAAACAAATCTCCAAAGGAATCGACGGTAAGCGTGCCAGAGAATTCCGACTATCATAGTCGTTCGAAAAGAAAAAGCCGTCTTACCTTGATGAATGTAACCTACTCGAGAATTTTTTTTCTCTAAACAAAAGATGGAAAAGTTCTTTTAATGTCGATTAAGAACTGTTTGAAAATTAACTATGAGACTTTATCCTTCTAGTTAAAGTAAGTTTGCTGTTCACGGACTTCAGTTTGACGTCCAGAATACGAATTCATATATATTTGATAATATATTTTGTTCCAGGAATAAACTTAATTGAATCTGGTTATTGAAATTTCAGTATAAAAACAAGACGCCGTCCTTTTCCAATAAAAAATTCTCAGGCCACTGGACCAACTTTCTATGGCCTCTATGAACGCCTACCTTCCACTTTCATTTCAAGGTCCTGCCAAACATTCGCATGCTTCATTCAAATCGAAAATTTACTTTTCCTGTGATCTTGCTATCACTATTTCCCCAAGATATGTTTTTCTCAATTCCATAATAGGCCAAGCTGTAGATAAAATAAGAGGCTCTTTTTACATAAAATCAAAGACGTAAGATAGTTCGTAAATGAAAATTCTAGTTTCCGCCCCAGCAAAATTGCTTTGTGGAATTTTTTTAACAAGAAATGGTGAAAAACATTACAACTTTTTTGATTTTTTTCGAATATCTCAAAAAATATTTGGGGGATCGTTTGACAATCCATAGAACTTTGGTAGAGAATTATTAAACCTACAAAATTGTTCATTACTAGACCAGATCGGTGCATTTTTCACTGAGAAAATCTGGGAAAACCTCGAATTTGAATAAAATGATTTAGAAAGATGTACCCTTAAATTGTTTATAACGCGATTGTGCAAAAACTACACATCGGACAAAAAACATCTTGGGCACAGTTGAACCACATATTAGTATCTATCAGTTTCCGCAATATTGTTTGTCCAGCTTCAGATTTATAAAAATTATGAATGTTCTGTTTTTCGAGGTTTTCCCGGATTTTCTCACTGGAAAATACACTGATTCGGTCGTATTGAAATCTATTTCGTAGGTTTTATAAATCTCTACAAAAGTTCCATTAACTGTAAAACGATTTCTTGAATAATCTTTGAGGTATTTCCAAAAAACAAAAAAGTTGTAATTTTTTCACTATTACTTGTTTGAAAAACTCCACAAAGCGATTTTGCTGGGACGAAATCTGTGGTTTTCATTAACGAACTATCTTATAAAAATTAGTATAGGTCATTTGCGCCTTTTACTTTGTGGGGGAAAAACCTCTACAGCTTATAATCCCTAATTTTTCTATGAACATGCTTTTCTGTTCCTGTGATGAACTTAAACTCATGTAATATTTTTCTCAATAGGCAAATTGCGATGGACTGAAAAATGTTTTCTTTGAACAGGCGCAACTCACGCTGACATAGATGTTGGCTCTACTTTTGTGAAGAAGGCTGCAAAAATAAAACTCTCCTGATAATAATATAAGTTTATTCATTAATAAATACATACATAACTATAGAGTGTATAATACATTGTACGAATGGACTAATCAGCACAGCATCGCATGGTCGGAAGCCGAGGTTATCCACAAAGAACAGCATTGGTATAAGTTTATAGAGTCGGCTTATATTCAGAATAATGACGTGTTCAGTCAGCCGATCATAGAGATTCGGAATGTGTGGAAGCCACTTATCACCCAGCTAGATCGATTGAGATTTCAATAAAAACTCTTTGTCAAGACCTATCAAAATCGGTCATCAATAGCAACACTCACCAAAAAAGGTCTTTGTAACACATTAATTAACATTGATGACCTGAGAGAGACCCCGCGAAGATCCTAATTACCGTTATAGCAGGTACATCAGTTGCAGGCTATATAATAAGTATTCGAAATATCTTGTCGCATTCACACACTTGATAACGCTAGTAGATGTTAACTGTTGAAACGTCGTGACTCAAACACATGCAAAGAATTTATTTTATTTGTTTCTAGACAATGGAAGTCCAGAAGAATTCTACAAAGCAATCAATTATTAAGAGCATATCTGGTGAAAATATTCGATTAGTGGCGAGAAAACCGGTTTGAACGACCATGTTATGAGTACACACGTATGCCACAAATCAAGAAATTTGAAAAAAGACCGGTATATTTCAATGTAAGAAAAACATACGAATACCAGATATATTCAGTCTTATGAAGAATACATGAGTGTGCCATACATATTCAGCAATCTTACAACGAAAACACACGTACGAGTATGCCACACACGTATACTACAAATCTAATACAGTCTATCACATGAATACAATTGTTTGAATAGAAAAGTTGTTCGAGGTTTTGCAATTTCCATTAATTTTCAACAGCTACATTTATTTCGCCAGCAAAGTTGTTTTCCATTATTGATGATTCATGATTGACATGCTAGATATAGCAGGGAGAGTTCAAAGTTCTTTACTGTGATTTTTTTTAAAATTGAACGCCTCATATTTTTCATTCTATTTTCTTCTCATGATAAGGGCTCTTCGAACATTTTCAAGTATATTCTTCGCCCATCTGCTATGATTTTCGATATTATTGAAGCAAACTGGCCAAGTCTGCAAAGATATGAATAGAAACTAATGGAAAGAACATGATTAGTTTTTTTAAGGAAAAATGTCATGGTACATTTTCGAATTATTGTAATAGTTGTGCAAGATGATGAAGAATACTGCAATAAATTTTTTTTATTTCAACCCACTTGTCTCCCACAAGATTATCCTTATGTATCTCTTCTAAGACCCCTGTCTTGGATCAACCGCAACAATAATCAGCATGATGAATAGAAATAATAGAAGAAATAAATAGTGTTAATAATTTTTACTCAAAACTAATCAATTGACTTTGAATACCTACTTTGAAATATTCATCTGTCAGTCGTAAAAATAATCTGGGGCTGAAAATGTGTAATTTGGAAATAGATAATTTTTATACTTCTTTCTCTTATTTCGAATAAATATGAAGAGTATGGAGTTTGGTTCAGTTTCATTGATTCAATAATTAGATAATTTGGTAATTGATAAAACAATAAAACAGTTTCAGTGAACTCAAAGTTTGAATTCAATATTGAAAAAGATGCAAAGCTCTTTATTTTCGACGAAAACTGACCGGTTTATTTCATCCATGACGAATATACATTCGATCATGAGAAGCCTACACACGTATGCCACAAATGAAGGAATGTAAGAAGTGTGTTTGCCACACATATTCAGCAATCTGACAACGAATACACACGTATGCCACATATATTTAGAAATCTGACAATGAATACACACGTATGCCACACATATTCAGCAATCCGACAATTATTACACACGTATGTCATAAATCTAATAGAGTGACAATTGCAAAGTTTGTGAATAGTGATAATCATTTCCACTCAAAACTAATCCACTGACTTTGAACATTTTGGATCATTCATCTGTCAAAACGAAAAAATAAGCTGGTGCTGGAAATATTTAATTTCGATATAGATAATTTTTAAACTTCTTTCTCTTATTTCGGAAAAACATAAAAATCATGAAGTTTAGTGAAGTTTTCGCAATTTTAAGATGAGCTACCATGGTAATTGATAAAACAATTTCAGTGAACCCACAGTTTGAACTCAATATTAACATAGAAAACTCTACGATGTTTTTCAATTTTCAAGTGGAATAGTTTCACTTTCAAACGCATGTCGATCTGAAGAATTGCAATTGATCCGAGTTATTCTTTTTTTTAAATACGTTATCAAGCTTTCTGTTTCGATTATATATGGAACACTTTGGTTAACCAACCGTGAGTCAATCTACTTCCATAACCTGAGTAATTTCAGCCACTACTCTGTCATACTTTATGCCTTTTTGTTTGCCACAGATCCCGTTTCCTGAGATTTCTTCACAAGTTTTCTGAAGTTGTTTGGGTCTTCATGATTATCTGGATTTCTCTCATTTGAAATTTGTGCCGGGGATAAAGCACAATTATCAATATAACTATAAATAGAAACAAGGGCCACCCTTTCAGTTATGGCTTCTCCAGAAATAAATCAAAATATGTGGAGAACCTGCATTAGTCTGAATTCAATATTGTTGAAGATACAT
This sequence comes from Chrysolina oricalcia, assembly GCA_944452925.2. Classification (NCBI taxonomy): domain Eukaryota; kingdom Metazoa; phylum Arthropoda; class Insecta; order Coleoptera; family Chrysomelidae; genus Chrysolina; species Chrysolina oricalcia. Next base: position 38,804,605 of record OX101825.2, read on the forward strand.
GGTTGTGATCCTTTGATGAAAGTTACCTGGAATTTAAATGAGTGCTCAGCATACGCACAGTATATACTGTCGCGTGACGAACACACTCATATTGCCACTCATATTCAGCGATGTGAAGACGATTGCACACATTTGCCGCCAATCTACAGGTTTTGAAGTCGCACGTCGTACGGTATATTTCAGTTCATAAAAATTCTGCGTGTTCAGCAAAAATGAAATGTGAAAATTGCAGAAATATGCTCCGTAATTCAAATTATTCATAATATTTTCTTGAGTTCATCTTATGAAATATCAAAAATTTGAACATTTTTGTGAAACTTCAGGAGAAACTCATATCTTATATTGAAAGTTATATTAATCAATTGCAAATCTGATATTCAGGTGTTTAGGGGTTTTATGAAAATATAATCTCACGAAATTTGAAGATTGTGCATTTCGCAGTAGTTGCTAATATTACTTAAACTTTTCAGAGATTGCAAAAGGTACCTTCCATTTCAGATAACTACATCAAATCATTACTTTTCCTCTTAATATTGAACCAAATTGTAAAATCGGCAATTACTAGATTTGTAATAGAAGAGAAAGAAATTCACAGCATTCATTTTCAGAAACGTCTTCAACATACATTGAATTGAAGCTCCCTGTAACTATGAGGAAAAAGTGAAAGGTAAAATATTTCTCTCGTATGTAATTTTCAATACTACATGTACAAACTAAGAACTTCAAAAAGTCTGCATCAAAATGAACCGTAATTTTTAAATCAATATACTTCTGAATGAAATGTTGACAATACAGTGATCACACGGAGTTGAAATAGAAAATATTTAATTATCAATAAAATATAATTCATAAGAGGTATTCCAAATTTCGAGGACACTATTTTCAACTCTGTTATTCGCATTTTTTATAGTGACCATAATGTTGAAAGAAAAAATGGTGGAAATGAGATTCTCTATATACAGTGTGTTCCACTTCTCATGGAAACACCCTAGTATCTTCCGTAAGACGTAGAACCATGAAATTCTCAGGATCGATAAATACACTAGAAATCAAAAGCAGTCATCCTACGTGATATACACTGCACGCCATCGATGGAACCTCCCATTTCTCCGGAGAGTTATATTAGGGGGCAAAATTGGTCCGGAATTCCATCGGATTTGTATTCAGGATCCCCAAAGTACTACTTATACACCTGTCTCCTGAACATTTTTCGGTCTTGAAAAATGTTGATTCGTTTCACTCCTCATGGAAATGTCCCCGAATATTCCGTAATTTTCGGCGTAGAACCATTGAATTTTCAGGGTCGATAGATAAACTAAAAAGGAACTGACTGCACGAAAGATGATGAAAGATGATGCAATTTTCTCAACATCGTAAATGTGAACAAAATCGAACTACCCTTCTCTCCAAATATTTCCACAAAGTGGAAAAAATGAGTCAAAAATCTGACAGAAAACAACTACTTCCACGATGGATATTGAACTACATCTGACAGATATGTGTGCAACGTTCTTCCAAGAAGACTCAACTGCAAGTGCTTATTGCAGGCAAACAAAAGATTATCCTTAATTTGGCTGGGGATGACCATCTGCAGACATGTTTCGAGGTTCTTGCCTCTCATCAGTGCAATGGTAGATCCGACAACTTTGAGTTATCTTGTCCCTGCCAAATGAATTATAATTCACTGTTTATCTAATAATTCCCTAAGGATGAAGCAGCGACTTACATTAAAGTCAGTCGCAGCGCCACCCACCAGGAAAATCAATAAGCACTCCTCGAGACAACAAAGACTCCAGGAAGAGTAAATGCGAATAATTGTTTTGCCGGAGAGTACAAATAAATATGAATAAAATCGACAAAGTCGAAGTTCCCTTTTCGACAAATATTTCCACAATGTGGAAAATATGAGGCAATAATCTGACAAAAAGTAACTGCTTTCCTGGCTAATGCCACGACGGGTATTGAACTACATATGACAGATATTTCTGCAAAGTTCTTCCAAGAATACTCAAGTGCTTATTGTAGACAAACAAAAGATTATCCCTAATTTGGCTGGAAATGACAAGACAACTCAAAGTTGTCGGACCTACCCTTGCACTGATGAGAGGCGGGGTTGGTTAAAAACACATTTTTTTTAAAAGCAAAACATTGTATTTTTTAATTTGAAACTGTTTTATTTGATTTAAATATTTTTTTTTGTACGTTTAAAATATATGATTTAAAACATTAAAAACAGGTTTAAAACAAAAGTTTTGGATAAAAATATAGAAAGAACAGATGAGATTGAAAGTATCGATATTGGTTCAGAATCAGAATGAAATAATTTTATATGCTCATTTCTATTTACAAATTTTGAATACTGTGTATTTTTAAGAGAAAGTCATATTTTGTTACTGAGCGGAAAATATTTTTTCATTATTTGTTTTTCTGTTATTACATTTTTGTTAGGGCCAATTTATGCATCATTGTCTTTATCATAGGTCCTAATCATAGTCACTGTCTTGATCATAAAATCAAATTAAAACTGTAAATTTTATTAGTAGCATTTATGCAATTTCTTTAGTTTGAGTCTCAATCATAATCATAAGAATTTGACCTTCAAAGTTGGCAATTTTTAATTTTTATGTTTATGATCAAGACGATGCACAACGTGCAAGTGTGTCGAAACCTATTTGACAAATGACAGAAATAATTATGTTTTAACTTGTGATCCTTGTTGTTTGTCATTGTTTATTGTGTTTCGGAAAAAATAAGCCAGAAAGAGGGTACTCTTATTGAAATGATTGAAAAATGTCCCTACCTTCGAGATAAATTAATAAAAAGAAACTAATGACAGTTTTTAATTTTCCAGCTAATGACTATGATGTATAAATATAAAAAATTCTTAAGACAACGACAAAGTCTAGGATTGTGATAGTGATTATGACTATGATAATGATATGTTGCATAAATTGGCCCTTAAATCAATTATCTAGTGTTTTTTTCTATCAATAAGAAACTGATTAAAAACAATTATTTTGAAACAAATATGTTTTAATCAGAGGCTCGTGTATAAAACATGTTTTGAAAAACTGTTTTAAAACATGCCAACCCTGATGAGAGGCAGGAACCTCGAAACATGTCTGCAGGTAGTCATCCCCAGTCAAATTGAGTATGTTCTCTTGTTTGTCTACGGGGACAGGTAGCCGAGTGGTTAAAGCGACATTGTTTCAATCACTTTTGGCTGCCAGTCAAAGGTTCAAACCCTAGCGACTGCGGAACTTTTTCTGATGGCCCGAGAAAGTGCTAGGAATCGCACGTAAAAAGGTAAGACCTCGTTAATCCTTAGCTCGCACAAGTTTCGACTTCTGAAGGCTGCCGTTCGTAAGGGGACGACAGCTGGTTAACGGAAAAAAACAATTTTAACAATTTAACAAAAACAATAAGCACTTGAGTCTTCTTGTAAGAACGTTGCACAAATATCTTGTAAGATGTGGTTCAATATCCGTCTTGGCATTAGCCAGGGAAGTAGTTGTTTTCTGTAAGATTTTTGCTTCATATTTTCCACTTTGTGGAAATATTTGGAGAGAAGGGTACTTCGAAATTGTCGATTTTATTCACATTTATTTATACTACCCGGTAAAACCTTCGAATTTGTTCGAATTTTTCATAGAACGTAAAGTATAATCATAGGAAAAATTTATTCCAGTCATTTCTTGAAATATTCCTCACGCAGTCTCCTGAGTGTCTACAGAGTTTCAGTAAAATAATTCCCATCGTCTTGGCCACCGATATATATATATATATATATATATATATATATATATATATATATATATATACATTACGAATAACATTCATGGTATGATATCCTGAAAACTATCTTTATCCTTATTCGATAAATGCACTGAGGTTTGGAATACTCACGTTTTTCTCTGAATAGTAATCCAATTTCCTTATTAGATTTTTGGTAGCAACTTTTTTAACACTCAGTATGGATCCATTTCTTCCTTGAAGCTATATAAGTACGATTCTGAGTTTTGATGTACTCTGTACCATTTTTCTTTGGGGGAAGGGCTCACTCAAATTTTGCCAAAAATACTTTCTGATATTTTTTTCAATATGAGAGCAATAGTGGAGAATACAGTTCGTAGTTATAGGATGTTAAACATGACCATTTTTTGTAAACCTCCGCCCAAGTATTATTGTACCACCCTGTATATATTAAATAGGCATGATATTTTTTTGATAAAAATGGATGAATGTTTTTGTTTGCGTCTTGATAGTCGACCTATAAAGGTACGGAATAGGAAGAAAAACTTTTACGGTGGTTTTCCTTCCTTTATATTTCTATATCAACTGATGTGATTAACGACATAAATTCAAGAAAGACATCGACTCAAATTAATTTTAAACTTCATCAAAATCTGAGCGAGTGATTATAATCAATAACTTCAGATGAAGTAATTCCCAATTTTGACATTTGTTTTTGCCACAAATAGTATGTCTCCGTATGGATCATACACATACTCGGGGAGAAGATATTTAATGCTATTCTCGACATTATTTCACAGTATTCCAACACATAATTTCAAGTGTTGCCACAAATACCCAAACTCAAGATAAACACACACACACACCATAGAGGGCGCTCAACGCAGCAATTGTGTATTTGCCACAAATATTGTTTTTCAAGGTAACATGCCTGAAATACATGTGTGGCAACTTACACAAAAAAAAGTCAAAGTAGGTACAGATCTGCTCGAAATGGGTCGTAGAAAACTGATTTTGCAATGAATTAACGTGGCATACGCGAGTATGTATGCTACAATCTGAACGTATGCCACAAATACTGTCTATGCACGCACACGTAGCCACTAATATAGAGGAACCTACGCAATTGTACAATGTCAAATTTTATACTTTTTAATATAAAAGATCAGAAGGAAACAAACTATTTTCTTGGTATATTATTTTTTTAAATTTTTTTAATCACTTCTACGTTATAAAGAAGACTTTTTTAACATCACCCTATCCCAGAATTCCATAACTGAACTGAGATTGTACTAAGGAAAAGTACAACATTTCAAGATGCTTCAATGAGAGAAATTGTTTTAGAAACTCAAATTTGGGTATCAGATAACTCAGTTTTTTAATGACAGAAAAAATATTATGGATCCACCATTGTTATTTTGATTGTATTTATGAGGTACTTAGTCATATCTTCAGAATCTTGTAACTGAAAATATTCATTCCAATCTATATTTGAAAAATCATCTCTCATTTTGTTGGACTCATTATAGTATTAGAAGTAATATTGAGGTGTTTCCGCTACAAATTTTGCACAATTCAACTGTAAAATAATTGTGAAGTGGTCTGTAAAATTGTACCTGAAAATCACAGTTTATTTTTACTTTTAATGAATACGTGATCTAAACAAGATTTTTGATCATCTTCTCTTGTACACTCATTAATGTAAGAAAAAAATCCATGCACACCGAAAATATTACAGTACTAATGAGAATGTAGTGTATCTGAAAGGATATCAATATTCATGTCACCAATAAATATAGTGGAATCATTCTTAAATCGGTAGTAATTATTATCTAAACAATCTTCTAGTAATGAATTGAATTCATTTCGAGATGTAGAAGGTGGTCTGTAGAGTGCTATTGAATCTACTATTTCAAATTGATTTATTTTAATTTCCATTACTATAAATTGGAAGTGATTCAAGGGTTCTACCGTTGGAAGAGGATTAACGGTTCTACAGTATACTCGCAGATATAATAATTTTTATGAAGACCACTGTCCCGTTATTTTGATCAATATGTCCATGTATAACGAGGTTATATGTATAATATTTAACGTGGATCGAACGTTTAATTAAAACAAAGCTTAACTACAACAGGTGAAAATAATAATATTTCATATACTGTCTCTCGCGATGGCAGTTGGACGTCTGACCTTCAACACTCGACTCCTTCGACTGACTTCCAACGGCTCTCGACGTTCACCGATAACCCAGTAAACTATATTTAGATCGTTTGATCTCCGCCGCCTGCGAGCATTCGTATTCCAACGGCTGTTTCTCGCCATAGGCGGGTGCGTTGCAATTATTTAGGTGTTTCACTTGTTGCAGACTCCCCCTCTGGATCATCTTAACGTCCTCGTAGACGGTCCAGCATCCTCGGGATCCTTCTTGGGCCTTCCCCTCTTCTTTATCGGGACTACGGGACTTCCAGACACTTTCCCAGGATTTCTATATTCAGTTAGGTCGCTAACATGGTACTTTCCAATGGGGACAACACCATCAGTATTTGCAATCTCGTAAGATGTCTCGCTTTTCTTACTGAAAATTTTGTAGGGTCCGTCCCTCTTCGGAACGAATTTAGAAGTGATGCCTTTCGCAGCTTTACTCAGGACGTGGGTCGTGACTAATACAAGGTCACCCACCTCGAAGGTCTGTCCAGGATTTCTTTTCTTATCCGCATACAATTTATTATGGTCTTGGGCTTTCTCCACATTCTCTCTAACTTCCTTCATGGTTTCTGACATCTTCTGGAGATATGGAGTAATTTCAGCTACGAAGTTTGCCTCCGTAGAGATGGATCTCAAGTCATGTTGCACATCATCCACTGTGCGCATTTCTCTGGCAAACATTAGGAAAGCAGGGGTATAACCAGTTCCCTGACTTAAACTAGTGTTCATGGCGTATCGAATTGACGGTAATTTATCAACCCAATTCTGGTGATCGTTTCCAACTAGGATAGATAACTGCGTTTTCATATCACGATTTTTCCTCTCGCAAGGATTCGCTTCTGGTCTATACACAGGTGTCAAAATTTGATTGAAACCTAAACACAAAGACGTACATTGCATGACAGCCCCTATGAACTGAGGACCGTTATCAGAGATGACCCTCCTATGGCATCCATATCGCAGTATGACATCGTCGATTAGGCATCGGGCGCAGGCTTCAGCTGTGGCTTCTCGTAAAGGGAAAATTTCGACCCATTTGGTACTGGTATCTTCCACTATGAATATCCAACGATATCTGTTGTGGATATTGATTGAAAATGCTCGCGTATTGATGAACTTTTATTTCCTGTCATACATTTATTAAAAAGCTGTCTGTCAAATGTGACGTACCTTAGCCTAGTCGATGTATATAGTAAATAAATAGTTATAGTCGAGTAATAATTGCAAGTCTAGTCATAACAATTCTCCCCCACTATTAGAAAACTAGGCCTTATTTCAATAAACAAAATAAAGAAATTTCAACATTGCATTGCAAATAATATAGAACATAAGACTAATTTTGGAAACTTGAAAAACAACAAATGAACCATCACTGGATCAATGTCTACCCAAAACGTAGTCTTTTAGGTAACCTGGAAGTCGGTGGTCACGTCTAGAACGTCGAGGTTGCTGTGATTGTTCTTCTGGACGATGGTCAACTGGTTGGTCTTCCAGAGCTGGAACGGAGAGATCCGGAGGGGTGAAGGTTCCAGATGGTACAATCTGAACATTCTGCGGGTAAGGTGGATTATTAAGTTCTTCGTCTTCTGATTTTGTCCCAGGTGCAAAAGATACTGATTTATTTGCAACGTTGGTGCTCCTGAGCTGGTCAATATGTCGTTTATATATGAATCCTTTGTCAAGTTTAATGAGGTAGTGTAGATATCCAAACTTTTTCAATACCACACCAAAACGCCAGGTTGGATTTTTATTGTGGTAGTAACGAGACTGAACTCGATCTCCAACCTTGAATGACCGTGCGCCTGGAACTGGTGGAGGTGGGTGTTCTGGTTCATGAAATGGTATGATAGCATCTAGTCGAATTCGTAGACTCCTTTTCAGATACAGTTCAGCAGGTGTTTTTCCTTCAGCAAGAGGAGTTGCTCTGTAATGATGCATGATCTTCTGCAATTTCTGATGGAGTGTTAGTGTCTTCCATGGCTTTCAAACGGTTTTTTATAGTACGTACGTTCCTTTCTGCGAGGCCGTTTGTTGCCGGATGACCAGGGGCAGAAAACTTTTGAAAAATTCCATTTGATCCACACCATTTTTTGAAAGTTTCGCTGGTGAAGATCGTAGCATTGTCGGAAACCAATACTCTAGGCAGTCCATGGGTTGTAAAAATATTCTCCAATAAATCGATAGATTTTTCAGATGATGGAGAGTTGTTTGAAACTCGAACTTCAGCCCATTTTGACTTGGCATCCACGATGATTAAAAGATGTTTTCCTTCATACGGACCTGCATAATCCATGTGGACACGATCCCAGTTCTCTTGTGGTTCCTCCCAAGGGTGAAATGGTGATTTGGGTGGACTTGACTTGGTTACAGCACATGTTTCACAAGACTTAGCGATATTTTCTATTGCTTTGTCTATACCAATCCAAGTACAGTAGCGGCGTGCCAACTGTTTCATTTTGGTTATTCCTATATGGGTGCTGTGTAATTCCAGCAATATTGTTCGTTGAAGTGAGCGTGGAATCACAACTCTTTGACTTTTGAAAAGTACGCCACTGTCGAGTGTGTACTCAAAATTTTCAGCAACACCTTTGATGAGATCCTTTTTGATTTTTGAAAGAGCTTCATCCCGATCCGTTTCCTTGGCAATTATTTCTGCTGTAACTGCTTCTGATGAAATTTGACAAATTGAATAGGAACATATTTCGTGTACTTCTTGATTTATTGCAGTATCCGTTGACTGAATTTTTGATTCTATTGGTGCTCTGGATAAACAGTCAACATTGGTGTTATCAGAACCTTTTTTGAATTTGGTTTCATAGTCGAATCCAGACAAGAACGAAGCGTATCGAAGGAGACGAGCAGAAGTCATAGCTGGGAGTTTGTTTGATTGATGAAAAATTCGAATAAGTGGTTGATTGTCGGTGATAAGTTGGAAATGATTTCCATAGAGGTACATGTAGAAATGACTGACCGAAAAAACAATTGCCAGTGCTTCTCTATCAAGCTGGCTATAATTTTGTTCAGCAGAAGTTAGAGAACGGGATACGAATGCAATTGGTCTGTCATGTCCATCAACGAAGTGAGAAAGGACTCCAGCTATACCTGTAGGACTCGCGTCACAGGTGAGGACAATTGGTGAATCTGGATTGAATGGTACGAGTACCCGATCACTAGAAATTTCCTCTTTCAACCTCATGAATGCAACTTCACAAGCAGTTCTCCAATGAAATGTTGAATTTTTCTGGATGAGTTTCCTAAGAGGATAAGTTTTTGTTGAACAGTCTGGAATGAATCTCGAGTAATATGTGACCATACCCAAGAATTTCCTAACTTCATCAGCATTGGTAGGTCTAGGCATGTCCATGATTGCTCTAGCCTTGTTTTTGCTTTTGAGAATTTGATTGTGTCGAATTGTGTGACCAAGATATTGTATTTCAGTTTTGAAGAACTCACACTTATCTTTATTGAGGTGAAGGTCATACTTTTGTAGCTGTGAAAGACATTTTTCAAGCCGGACCTGACATTCGTTTCTTGAACTCCCGTAAATGATAATGTCATCGAAATAAGATAGAGTTCCTTCTAGTCCTTGAATTATTTGATCAAGAATTCTATTGAATTCACTCGGTGCTGTTTTGATTCCGAAGGAAAGTAGATTCATGGTGTAGGCACCTCTGTGGGTTGATATGGTTTGAATTTTGGCGCTGTGTTGGTCCATTTTCAAGTGTAAATAGGCCTTGAAGAGATCCAGTCGACAGAAGAACGAAGAATTTCGAAGACTGTTAAGAATATCTTCAATTCGTCTGATAGGATAATGTGCAGACTGCAGTTGTGGATTGACTCCCACTTTGTAATCAACGCACAAGCGTACTTTATTCCCTGCCTTTGGTACACAGACTAAAGGTGAACCCCAGTCGCTGTGATTAACTTTGGAAATGATGCCATCAGCCTCTAGTATATCGAGTTCCTTTTCGACCTCCTCTCGTAAAGCGTACGGTACATTACGTTCTCGAATGAAAACTGGTTTGGCTCCTTCTCGAAGGATGCCAGGAATACAGCCAACTTTTTGTTCGAAGATTGAAGCGTACTTGTTGAAGATGTTCTCTACAGAATGAATGTTGTTTGATGAATCTGACCTATCCAACTCTTGAGATCAATGCCGAGATGACGTATCCATGTTCGACCAAGCAATGGAGAAAAATCGTCTGGAACAACATACAAATCTTCATTTGAAAGCTGTTGTTTATATTGAACCTTTACTTGAAGTTTACCATAAGGTACAAACATATTTCCGGTGTAAGATCGAAAGATTATTTCGGTTTTATGAAGAAGAGACATGTCAAGATTGAGTTTTTTGTAACATGAAATGGGCAATAATGTGAAAGCTGCACCAGAATCCTCTTCAAATTTTTGTGGACGGTCTTGAATATTCACGGTTACGTAATATTTTGAAGAATCATGAGATGCACATTGTTGCTCGAAAATATCAACAATATTATTTATGCCGTAAGCATTATCAGCGTTAGAAAATTCATTTTCAACTGAATGGGTAGTACTATTTGAATTTTCTACCTTGTGTTTTGAAGCCACGAGTGTCTTGATACAAACTTTTTGTACATGACCTGTAGCTGAGCACGATTTGCAGTGAAGCCTTTTGGGGTCAACATGACAATTCTTAGCTCTATGTGAATTAGAAGCACATCTAAAACACATATCATTGATTCCAAGCTGTTGATAATCTATACGAGATTTTGAACGTGGTTGAAATTTTCTCGAATCATTACTTCTGTTTTTTGAACGGTGTCTTCGAAAAGACAATGTATTATCAGAACCAGAGTGACGTGAAAGTTTGTTCACTTCTGAAGCAGATGGTTCTGATTCTAGAGGCTGTTTAGAACCTAGTAAACGGCTATCTACTTTAGAAGCTTCAATTGCAAGAGCTTTTTTAACGATATCATCAAAAGTTGATTTATCACATTGTAGAATTTGTTCCCTTATTGAGTTTTCTCGAAGTCCTCTGATGAACTGTGCACGTAGAAAAACATCTGCAATATTGACTTTACAGACACAAGGTGATATAAATTCACAATCAGTGATATCACGCCGAAGTAGTGCCACAAAATCAGCTATCGATTGATTTTCTTGTTGATAAATTGAAAGAAATTTATGTTGAGCTACTAGAACATTTTTCTTAGGACACAAATGATTTTCAAATGCCTTCACAAGTTCATCATAAGAAAGATTGGTGGGAATTTCAGGGGCAACAAGTGAAACAATGAGTTGGTATGTATTAGATACAACTGAATTCAAAAACATATGACTACACAGAGTTTTGTCAGCGAATACGCCCTTCATTGTCAAATAATTTTCAAATCGTTGACGGTACATTTTGAAACTTTCCTTTGATGCAACGAAATTTTCGAAATTTGGAATCAAGGTGGATGGTATGGTAGCTTGACCTTGAACTGAACTATTGGCAGCGGTTGTCGTTGAAGAGGTAGCTAATTGTCGAAGTAATGCTTGTTGATTTTGGTTGAATGCTTCAAGCAACTGTGCGAATTGTTCAGCATTCATTTTGAAAAACGTTGATTTCGATTCTAAATTTCGAGCATACTCAACACGAATTTGAAAATTCCTTGACTAAAAACTATAAATGGAAGGAAGTTACCGGATTTTGTTGTTATCTGCTACTGCTGTCGATGGAATTTTTCGTCTACGGCAGATTGACAGTCGGCTCGTTTGAATGACGGTTCAGCAGGACAAGCGAAAAAATCTTGATAGACCACGAAATCTTGCTTTTCAATCTTCCTTGTGTTCTTCTCCAATCGAAATTTCAGTTTTTAATCCTCGTCGCCAATTTTGTTGTGGATATTGATTGAAAATGCTCGCGTATTGATGAACTTTTATTTCCTGTCATACATTTATTAAAAAGCTGTTTGTCAAATGTGACGTACCTTAGCCTAGTCGATGTATATAGTAAATAAATAGTTATAGTTGAGTAATAATTGCAAGTCTAGTCATAACAATATCCTTCAGGTGAGACAGGTAGAGGGCCAAATAAATCGATGGACAACGTCTCGAATCGTTGATTTGCAGGTGGTGTTCTCAGCAGTCCGGACGGTTTTTGATTGGTTGCTTTATATTTCTGACATTCTATGCACTTCTGTACATGATTATTAATTTGTTTACTCATTCCGGGCCAATAATATCTTTCCGATATTTTACGTGTAGTTCTCTCAAAACCATAATGGCCGGCGGTCGGTGTATCATGGTATTCACTTTATATTTTCTAGCGGTTGCATTCAGGAACAACCAATTGTGCTTCTTCGGTGTCCTCTTCTGGAACATATCCATATAGCACTCCGTTCGTCATGATATATCCTCGGAAGGTCCAGTTGGACATTTCCGGGTGATCTTCGGTCTCGAATGCGTTGATAATTTTTCTTACCTCGGGATCGCTCAGTTGCTCCTCTCGGATACTTGTGGCGCTGACGGTAGGTAAATCAGCTACAAATGAGCATATTGCGCATTTCGCTTTATCTTGCGGTGTGCAAACTGGCCGTGATAGGGTATCGGCTAGAACATTGCATTTGCCGGGGGTATAAACTATTTTGAGATCATACGGCTGTAACGCTATAGCCCATCGAGCGAGGCGCCCTGTTGGGGATTTGAGGAACATCAATCATCTCAATGCTTCCTCTAATGCACCCTCTATATTACCCCTAAACTTTTGATCTACAGCCCATTTAAGTGCAAGCGCTTCTCTATCAGTGGTAGTGTAATTTCTTTCGGCGTTCGAGTAGTCTGCTAGCATATTCTATAGGTCTTTCATCGTGACCTTCACCTTGAAGAATGGCAGCGCCTATGGCATAGCTACTGGCGTCGGTTCGTATGATGAATGGAAGTGTTTCGTCAGCCTGACGTAAAATGGGGGCCGAGGTTAAAGCTTCCTTCAGCTTTTCAAAAGCATCTTGCTCTCGTTCGGTCCATTTCCACTTCGCATTCTTCTTCGTTAAATTTGTTAACGGTCGCGCAATTTCCGCAAAGTTTTCTACAAATCTCCTGAACCAAGAACAAGTTTGTATAGACGACAGATGTTTATTGTTACGTGGCGGATGCAAATCACGTATGGCAGATATTTTGTCGGGATCCGCCTGGATTCCCTCAGCAGTTATTCAATGTCCCAAAAATTTTATGTTTTCGCGCACAAACGAACACTTTTCGCGTTTGGCACGTAGTTCGAATTTTTGAAATCTTTGAAACACTGTCTCTAAATCGCGTAAATGGTCCATACAATCGCTAGATATTATAATAAGATCGTCCAAATAACATAGCACGGTTATGTCACGCAAACCACTCCGGAATCTGTCCATCATTCTCTGGAATGTAGCTCCAGAGTTCTTCAACCCGAACGGCATGCGCTTGAAGCGAAATAGTCCGAACGGTGATGTGAATGCCGTTTTGTCACGATCGCACTCACGCACAGGTACTTGCCAGTATCCGGACCGTAGATCGATCGTGGACATGAAAAGTGTCTTTTTAGCCAAGTGCAGAAGCTCATCGATACGCGGCATGGGATAGCTATCGGTAACCGTGACGGAATTTAGGCGACGATAGTCCACACATACCCGTATACTTCCATCCTTTTTGGGCACTAAAACGACCGGTGCAGCCCACGAGGACTCACATTATTCTGTAATGTCGTCGTTGAACATCTTGTCGATTTCTGCTCGAAGCATTTCCTTTTTATTCGGCGATAACTTGTAAGGAGGTACAGCTACAGGGGTAACTCCATCATGAGTTTCTATTTTATGTTCTGCGAACGAAGTAGGTCCTCCCTCTAGACTGAAAATATCACAGTTTTTCTCTAACAAGTTTTCTAACTCATTTTTCTGCTGATAGTTTAACGCCGAACCTTCATCATTTCGAAGCGAAAGCGTATTCAGAAGGTTGAGTTCTAAGCTAGTGCAAGCATTATTCTCATTTTCTTCTAAGGTCATATCATAACGAGAAGTTTTGTCTGCGAAACCCCAAGTGCGTTGTGGGATATTGAGGACTAGTTTTGCGTCTTCGATGAAATTCATCCCAAACAACGTGAAATTATCCTTCGCGTCTTCGAAAATCAAAAACTTGGTAGGTATGAATTTATCTTTTAGTTTCACAGTTGTTTCTGTGGAAAGTACCCGCCTGGCACTCTTCTGACCATCGGCTAGAGAAATTTGCAGCTCTAGTGATTGCAATGGCAGTTTATTCCGTAGAAATATTTGAAAAAGTGAGTAGCCAGCAACACTTTGTCTTGCCCCAGTATCTATGAAGCCTGTCCCGTTTGCACCGCAAATCTCAACGTTCACTATAGGTCTGTTTCTCGTTATCTCGGTAAGAATCGTATCCAGTGAGCAGAATTCAGACTTGATTACAGGGTTTTGCGCTTCTCGCTTAGAAGCACATTTTGGGCAGTCTTTTCTGAAATAACCTGGATTACCGCATCCGAAGCAAGAAATAACAGGACCGTTGGTATGGGAATTTGTTGCCTCTGTATAATTTACCTGCGCAGAAGGTGTAGTCACTTCTTTCTTTTTCGTCAATTTACGACAACTTTCGATTGAATGGCCGAAGTTTTTGCAAAAGTTACATCGCGGCCTGTTCTTTTGTTTATCGTCATTGGCATTTTTATTACGGCACTGTCCTTTTCGAAATACAGCTCTTCGACTTTTCGCGCCAAGTCTAAGAGTTCTGAAAAAGACGTTATCTTTCCGTATTTTGTGTGATAACAAACCGTATACCATGTCGATTTGAACTTCTTCTGTGAGAGTGTTCGTTGGCAAATGTGATAGAATTGCACGAGCGTTGCACACAAAAATGTCTGTCAGGGTTTTATCATCTTGTTCTAAAGCAAAGAGTTCTTTGAATACGCGATAATTTGGTTTACGCGGACCATAAGTATGTTTAAGAAGATCGACCGCCTCTTTCCATTCCTTAATCGTACTTTTCACACCTTGCCACCACGTCGCGGCCAAGTCCGTTAATAACATTGAAAGTCCTTTCAACGCGTTTTCGTTAGAAATGTTCATGCAGTCTTTGTAGGTTTCCACGGCGTCTATGAAAGCGTTTACGTCCGCACCTCTACTCCCGTCAAACCGATGTGAGCACTTCGCGAAGCTTCCCGGCGGTGGGCCACTGGGAGGCGTGATAACATTCGCCGCCGCTGACGCGGGGGTTGATACATTTGCTTGTATTTGTTGAACAATCGTATTTTGCATAGTTTGTAAAAGCGCAGTAAATTGATCCTGAGTCATGCTTATAATTGGGTTTGCATTACCTGTTTTCTCCGTGTTCGGCATTTTACCTGACTGTAAAGCTTGCTGTTTTGCGAGAGCTCTGGTTACTATCCTGTTCTGGTTCTCCGTGTTGAGAAGCACTGATAATCCAAAAAAGCCACAAAACGATTCAAACGAAACTTTGCAGTTGCAGAGAATTGCAATAATGTCACTAGACGCGAAAAAATTTCAAGCGAGACACTGTTTATCAAAGTACCTACACAAAACAATCGTAATGGGGGCACACGAAGTGAAAAAAGAACCTTCACGAATTGTTTATGTACTGTGTCTTATTCAGATCGGTCGCGGTTGAAACTCGAAATTGTTTCCTTTCACGAGAAATTGTCACTTTTCCTGTCGGTGGTCACGTAGGCACTTCAGCGCGAAAAAACGTGGAAAAACACCGAAAACTCACTAACTTTGTTTTATTTCAAACGGCTACAAGTAGGGCGCCAGATTTATGTAATGAGGTTATATGTAATCAAATATATTTAACGTGGATCGAACGTTTAATTAAAACAAAGCTTAACTACAACAGGTGAAAAGAATAATATTTCATATACTGTCTCTCGCGATGGCAGTTGGACGTCTGACCTTCAACACTCGACTCCTTCGACTGACTTCCAGTCTTCCAACGGCTCTCGACGTTCACCGATAACCCAGTAAACTATATTTAGATCGTTTGATCTCCGCCGCCTGCGAGCAGTCGTATTCCAACGGCTGTTTCTCGCCATAGGCGGGTACGTTGCAATTATTTAGGTGTTTCACTTGTTACACATGAATAATTAAATCATATCCTGCAATGTTGAACAAAGTTGTATTGAGAATTTCAGATGTTTCTGTGAATACAATCAAATCAAATTCTTTCTCAAACCGGCTAATGAAAATCTTTTCTTCTTCAAAATTTTGAAATACTACGAATATTATTACGATAAGTTAAAAATTCATTATTTTCAAAACTAATATTTTTTACTACTCGAATTCCCTAACGATTTCAGTACTGACAGTTATTGGATCAAAATTAATTCCGAATGGATTCACAGTAATTCAACTTTGTTTGCTTTACTTTTCTTATGTATATTTTCTTCTAAAATGTACTCTTCAAATGGTCAATTTCCTCTTCATGTTTGATAACTCTAAATTTATCATTTTCTTTTTTTCTTACAAAATTTCATCCATTCTTGAACCAAACAAACTTGAATCCAAACTTTTTTAAATCTCTTGACTTCCCAAATAAATATTCATTTCTTGGAGTCACAATTCTTCATTTACATATGTAACCAAAAGTTTTCCTTCTATTCCGACTTCCGATGATGATAAAAATCCTTTGATATAGTATTTCTTTAATGCTTGTAAAATTTTATCCCTCGTTTCTTAATTTTTCAATATAATTTTCACAGTATTTGTTGGTTTTTCATTATTTTCTTTCAATCGTAGTATTTGTTTTATTTCTCCTTTCTAAGACGACAGTCCAATTGTTCTGAATATGTTTTCCATAATTTTCTCGTCTTGGACATTATTTTGTTTGCCAACACCTTTTATCTCGATATTATTCTTTATTTACAACTGTTCTCCTTCGTTAATAGAGTGTTTTAAGAGACTTATTTCTTGTTTCATAGACGCAATGTCTTTTTTTAAAGTAACATTTTCCATAATTATTTCTTTTCTCTCTTTTCTCAGTTCATTCAAAATAGTTAGTACTTATTGGTTCTCTCTCTTCATATTTATTCGACATGAATTCAATGGAATGTTGAAGGTCTCGAACTGTTCCTGAACATTTCCACCTACTGCCTTTAGATTTTTTCAGTTCATTGGAAAAAAAATCGAAATTTTACATGTTTAACTTAGTGCATTTAATATGGTACCATTTCCCACATTCTCCTTAACACTCAATGAAAGTTTGACTGAGTTTGAGAACAGCACTCACCACAAAAAAATGACATTTTTGAGGCACCAGCTTTTTTTTGTCCTCACTATTAACACTAGACCCAATAGATTTTACCAAAATACCAATATAAGCTTGCTAAAGAGTTTTAAGAACACCAAAAGAAGTGTTACAAGGAGCCAGCTCTTAAATCAAGGTTGAGGAAGAA
This sequence comes from Chrysolina oricalcia, assembly GCA_944452925.2. Classification (NCBI taxonomy): domain Eukaryota; kingdom Metazoa; phylum Arthropoda; class Insecta; order Coleoptera; family Chrysomelidae; genus Chrysolina; species Chrysolina oricalcia. The sequence goes on from OX101825.2 coordinate 38,821,973, forward strand.
GGTTCAACTCAAAAAACTAAAAACGCCAGAACAAATTCAAGTTGTGTGGCAAATTCATCATCTAGTAGATTTATTTAATGCAATTTGACAGTGTATGAACATTTTTAGTACTAGCTATTTTATATTTTTCGTAAAACGAAAATGCATGGTGGAACTAATATCCATAGTATATGACGAAGTAGTGAGAAATATTATTTTCGACAGATCTTCAAGATTGCCGTTTTTTCAACAGATGGTAGCTTGAATCAAACGGTCAAAAACATAATATACAATTTGGATCCCTATGCCCATCCGTTTCCATGTTATTGCCATCTTGATTGGAAAGAAATGTAGAAACTACATGATTGTTATATGATAATCACCCACGTCTTATGCCTCCTACTACCACTGACAGTGCGCCACTGCCAGCTGATAATCGGTAAAGTATCTTTGTTACTTTTTAACGTTCCATAAAACCAAACTGTAATTTGATTCAGTATTTAAAAATGCATCCGTCGCCATTTCTCTGGATTGAAGTACTGCAAACGAAAGGAATGTAATAGTACCAATGTATTTGTTTGGTAGAGTTTGAGGAATCATCTGTTGAAATTATGGCAGTCATACCCCCAACATCTTGTAGCACATTTTTCCTTTATTATTTTATTTCTTCCTTTCTACACCCTATGTATATTTTTGTTTTAGATCATAATTTCTATGTAGCAAAGGTAGACTTGCAGCAGATCCAGGTCCTGGATTATTTTGGTGGCCTCAAACAAGTGACCGTTAAGGATTATTTCAATGCTAACATAACCGATATTATTAACTATGATATGAATGTACATATATCGGTAGTTGATATAACCACATAATCAAAAAAAGTGGAGAAAATTTGCAATTTTTGTACTAAACTTATTATCTGAAATTAAAATTGAGTTCGTTGGGAAATAGTATGTTTTTCTTGCACAGACGCAGACGGTGCAATTGAGTTTCAATATTGAGACTCTCAAATCTCAGGTTCATAGGTCCACACGTTGGTCGCCAACATTTACTTATCACCAAAAAGAAGTTATTTTACCTGATCGTTCACAAGGACTATTGAGGTGAATGTACGGAATTCTGACACAGCACGTAATACTAACACTTTTTTATATTTGAGATAACAAAGAAATCAACCAGGTTTTTTAAATTACCACCATCATTCACAGAAACTATAACGTAATATTTCTGTCAACAATTTATTTTGACAGAATAAAGTATAAAACCGTTGCCTGTATACCCGTTTTAAGTGACCGTTACCTGCCCTCTCGTGTTTTTGTGATAATTCTCATAAGAAACTTCCAGGTAAGTTTTTTCGTCTGAAATAGTGAATTTCTGTTTGGGAAGTTTACAGATGGTGTTTGTATTGTGTATTTTATATCATATTTCAAGAAACATACAACTTTTTATATAATAATAATAATAATAAATGTCTTCATTACCAATTAATAGAAATGATTTAGTTGCATTTTGTTTATCCAGTTAGGGCGAGATTCAGTTTGCATGTAAAAAATAATGCATAAAATACAATTTTAAATATAAATTCAGCAGTTAACATGCATCTCCTCTTTCCTCTAACCCCAAAAAAGAAGTCAAAGACAGCAAATAGAATAATAAATAATCAAATTAAATTAATAAAGAAGGAATTAATGTTTATCGATCAGTTGGCCAAGGGAAGATATTTTTAATCCGAATAACGCATTTACTGTTGAGAAAAATAAAAATTAAAAAGAACTGATTTGAGTTTATGTAGTGATAAGTAACTAAAATCGTGAGGTAAGTTATTGAGTTACTTCACAATACAATGAGAAAATGATCGTTTGAAAAACTCAGTATGGTGACGAGGTACAGTAAAACTATTATGTACATCAGTTCTGTATTTTATTTCATGACACAGATATGGTGGAGAGTTTTCTTTTAGTAGCTTAACATAAAACATGGTAGAATGCACTTCACGATGATTTTTCATGTAGAAGTCTTTATTCTCCTCAAAGACATTACATAAATGCATAGGATTTGTCAGTAATATACATATATACAATATTTTTACACAAAATGTGAGTACAAGAAAGTAAAATTTAACAAAGAACAATGAATGACAATGAAAAATATTGATGAATGGAATCCCAATATTGTTAAGAAAAGAAATCTCTAACTTCGTAGAAGTTTTTTTCAGTTAGGTAATTCTTCAGATCTTTTTTGAATGCGCTCATCGACTCTAAATTTCTAATTAAGGATGGTAAAGAATTGAAAAGACCCTATATAACTTGAGAGAAAAAAATCTGAAAGTGAAAATTTGCATTTTCATTCAGATAGTTGATTATTTATTAAATGTCCAGTTTCCATTGGAGATTCTTATCTCAAGTTATATAGGGTCTTTCTCAATATCTATCAGATGTAGTTCAATGTCCAGCGTGGCTTTTGCCGGGGGAGTAGTTGTTTTCTGTTAGATATTACAAATAAGTAACTTTATCAATTTTATCGTAGGGTTTTTTCCATTTCCAGAGGAGTCATGTATTGATTCAATTTTCAATTGAGAATGTTTCTCTTTAAGACAGATTTGAGTTTCACCAATTTTTTTAACACAGTTTGACATTATTGTTTGAAAAATCATAACCAAGTGGAACTGGATATTCATTACAAAAGAATGCCCATTTCGTCCAGGCTCTACTATGGTATAAAACATACGATCATCATTTTTCGAAGGAGTAGAATTTCGATAAAATTAGATTGTGATGTTATTCTGAGCTAAAATCAACCATTAGACTTTGTCAGTAATGTCTTTCATTTTTATCCTATCAAGATGAAATGATTAAATAGTTATGTGAGTAGTAACGAATGAACTGCTTAGAAGCATTCAATGAGATGTAATGAAGTAAATTCTAATTCAACGTTTTTTTAAATCAACATACACTATAAACCACAATAATGATTATTCAACATCGCACTGAATAATATTACAAAAATGTTATTTTCCATCCACTCGTACGCAGAGACGACATATTTTCAAGAAGAACTTTTTCAAATGTGTTATAGGTTATAGCCCCCAAATCAACGATTCTCTGAGCGGCATTGTGCAATCGGATATAGTTCTGCATAAAGCGCTGCTGCAGCAGTAGCACCACCTCCACATTCACCATAAATGTAGTGCATATGCGCATATTCTCGGGAAGTATAACGTTTGTACGGCATGACAAAGAAATAAATACCACTGAATGAAACAAGCGGAATAATTTCAAAAAACTACGACATAAGTCACAAGTTGTTTAACCAAAAGTTTTTAATTTTCGAAAGGATTCATTTCTTAAAAAAGTTTGCACTTATTTGGTTACACCCTGTATATCTGTCGGTCTCTGAAACTACGTTGGAATCTGGATCTGGAAGAATTCGTATTAATCGGTGCCATGTCGGATAATCGACATTTCATTTCGATAATTTTATTAGGCCTAATTACATGAAAAGTTAATTTTATTGACATACTATTTAATGCTACCAAGTAGACCATTCTTTATTATTAATGATTATTTCCACATTTTATCTTGATAAAATCTAAATAAAATAATTTTTGGGCGTAAGTATAAAAGTTGATCAAATAAATGAATATTTTGGAACCTTTATGATTTTAGCTCTACCAAATTTTACTTTTTTATACTAATAATTTATCTTATATATTCCTAACGATTTTTGAAAGTTGTACCTGCGAATCCCAAGAGTCTGGAAAACATCAAGATTACTGAAATTTCACATTGATATTATAATTGTGAGCAAGATTGTTTACTTTCGAAGTTTTTATTCATCAACTGCCATTCTGACGCTGCCCTCTGATCGATTGGAAAGTTTGGAGTTTTATTCAATGCATATTGAATAAATGCCACAGTGTAGCACTTGCAAAAAATCCCTCAAATCAGTGAAAGGATTGAAAATTCACAGGACTCGTATTCACCAATCACTGCCGTTAGATTCACAAAATCAGTCTCTTGCACTTCAAGATGAACAAAACTTAGGAAGAAGTGATCAAATCCATACCCATCTTGCTAATTTGAAAAGAACAGTCATCATAATAAAAAGGATCCCTAAATCTGTGAGGATTTGTTGCGCTGATGCCCTAAGTGACTATTAATGAATGTATTAAGAACAATTCTTTAGAGTCATGGATTCAGTTATTTCTGTTTGGATACAAAAATTTGAGAATTCCTGATAATAGTGGAGAACATCGATTATAAGAAAGAATATTAATGATTCTTTTTTTCCAATTACCAATGTTCATCCAAAGAATATTCCTAGTAAACGTTCACAAAATTTGGCCAGGAGTGTGTTAAACAAAATTTCAGATGGAGACCTTTCATCAGAGGTGAGAATTTTGAGCTCAAGTGATACCATTGCAGCTTTTGATGAAACAACATTTTCACAACTGAAGTCTAAACATCCAGCAGCAGCCATTGATGATGTATCATTCCAACAAGAAGTCATCGCAGAGAATCCATTGGTAATAACGAAACATGATGTGATTGCTGCAGTGAAATCTTTCTCTATGAGTTCTGCTGGAGGATTGGATTCTCTTAGACCATCCCATATCCAAGATATGCTTAGTGAAACTTCAGGCTGTGCAAAAGAAAGACTCCTTACATCATTAACTGCATTATGCAATTTCATGCTAGCTGGAAAAGTGAATCCTCGAATTTGTTCAGTTTTATATGGAGCATCTCTCTGTGCACTCAGAAAGAAGGATGGTGGAATCAGACCAATAGCTGTTGGAATGTTTTATCGGCGATTAGTTGCAAAATTGGCATGTTTCAATATCAAATCTAGTCTAGGAGAACTGTTTCGCCCAACACAATACGGTTTCGGAACTCCAGGTGGCTGCGAAGCTGTTGCACATGCTGCACGTCAGTACATCAACCAACACCCAAATCCAAAATCAAAAGTTTACGTTAAACTTGACTTTAGAAATGCTTTTAACATGGTCCACAGAAATTTCTTGTTAAAAAAAGTCCAGGATTTGTTACCACATATTTTTCCATTTATTAATAATTAATGCTACTGTTCCGAATCTTACCTGAACTTTGGTTATGGTGTATTATTGTCACAAAGAGGAATCCAACAGGGTGATCCATTAGGCCCAGCACTATTTTGCCTAGCAATTGATGATTTGACCAAATCAATCCATACAGAATTCAATGGATGGTACCTTGATGATGATTCTATCGGAGGGGAAGAAAATGTTATTTTGGACATACTAGTGCAAATCAAAACCAACTTGAGTGAAATTGGTATCGAGTTGAATTCGCATAAATGTGAAATATTCTTCCTTGACACTCCAAATCCAAAAATATTCGAAAAATTTCATTCTGTCATCCCTGGATTGAAATTCTGATTGTTTCCTTCTTGGTTCTCCACTCACTGTTGAGGCTCTTCCTACCTGTATCAAGGATAAAACAACGGCTCTTTCACTCATTTCTTCTCGTCTCACCGAAATTCCAGCTCATGCTGCATTTTTCCTGCTGAAGAATTGTTTAGCAATACCAAAACTAATGTACATTCTTAGATGTTGTCCAACATGGCACAGTGAAAGAGAAATCCTACAATTCGACAATTTATTGCACAGTACTCTTGAGTCGATAACTAATAATAAATTATCCAACGAAAGTTGGCTACAAGCATCTCTTCCTGTTAAAATGGGAGGTTTGGGTATTCGCCTGGCTTCTTCACTTGAGTTACCAGCTTTCTTATCATCCTACAATAGTGTCTCTGATTTGATGAGGTTGATCCTGCCGTCTAGTTTTTCTGGAATGACTGACAATTTTTACGATGAAGGTGAAAAATTATGGAATTCAAGAGTTGAATCCCCATTGGAAGATTCGGAAAAGAAATTACAGGGAGCGTATGATCGCCCATTGCTAGAAATAAATTTGAAGATTTTGCTTGATTCGGCTGTAACTCCAACACAAAAGGCTCGACTCAATGCAGTAACTTCAAAGGAATCGGGTGCATGGTTACATGCGCTTCCAGTTTCTGCTCTTGGTAACCTTCTTGATGACGAAACATTCCGAATTTCTATTGGGCTTCGACTCGGATCCTCGCTTTATGTTCCCCATAAATGCAAATGTGGTGCGGAAGTAGACGAATCTGGAGTACATGGCTTAAGCTGCAAATTCAGTGCTGGTAGTAGATCTCGCCATGATGCCGTTAATGATTTGATTAAGCGGTCTTTGAATACAGCTAAAATTCCATCAATCTTAGAGCCTGTTGGCGTGAGTCGCGAAGATGGAAAACGGCCTGATGGTATGTCTTTGATCCCTTGGAAATTTGGTAAACCAGTCATATGGGATTTCACCTGCATTGATACCATGGCTCCTTCACACATAGCCTCTACTTCTGAACGTCAGGGAGCAGCAGCAGAAATTGGGGAGAAGTCAAAGAACAGAAAATACGAGAATTTGAAAAATAACTACCTCTTCTATCCCGTAGCTATAGAATCTTATGGAGTTTTTGGTTCTAGTGCAATGTTTTTCATTAGAGAAATTGGGAAGAAGATTTATCAAGTGACGAATGATAAAAGATCCACCAGCTTTCTCATTCAACGAATCAGTATCGCCATTCAAAGAGGAAACGCAGCATCAGTGTTGGGAACCATTCCTGTCGGTCATCAACTGGATGAATTTTTCATCAATCCAACAAAAAGGAAAAGCCGATTTAATGATGTAATCTCCAAAGCTCCAAAGCTCAGACGATCTATCATTTCCCAATCCAATTCAATTTCCAACAGTCTTAACTCTGATAACTCATCACAGCGATCTAGTGACAAGGGCAATCAGCACATTATTGACTATTCTGAAGACGATATCAGTGGCGAACGCAGCACAAACAGCTTCAACACTAACTTGCTCATAAGACAAAGTACTGGCAGAACTCTAGGTATTAATGGGTTGAAAAATATTGGTAACACATGCTTCATGAACAGTATTATCCAGTGTTTATCGAACACAAGATGGTTATTGGAGTATTTGAAGAGAGACGCCCACGAGAGGGATGTAAACACTAACATATCTAGGGAGGGAGCTTTAATCAAAGCATTCGCCCAGGTGATCAATGAACTTTGGTCAGATGATTCGTCTGGTAAAGTTGTAAATACAGTCGCCTTGAAATGTCAAATCCAAAGAATCGCTCCTCGTTTCATCGGTTTTGCCCAGGAAGAATCTCAAGAATTCTTACGATTACTGTTAGAGGGTCTACATGGAGACGTCAATAGAGTAACGGAAAAGCCGATACACATTATGAGAGAGAGAGAGAGATGAGAAATTGAGTGACAGTGAGAAGGCTCAAGAATCATGGTCAAGATACTTAAGGACAGACAATTCTAAATTTGTAGACAACTTCGTTGGCCAGTTTAAATCTACATTGAAATGTAATTATTGTGGTCACTGTTCAGTCTCTTTCGATCCATTTTGGGATTTATCCCTCTCAATACCACGAAGAGCAGGCCAACTGAAACTTTCAGATTGTTTGGATTCGTTCGAAAGGGAAGAAACTTTGGATGGTGACGAGAAGCCGACATGTGCGAAGTGCAAAGGAAGAAAAAAATGCACGAAAACCATATCAATTCATAAATTCCCGGAAATTTTAGTAATTCATTTGAAACGGTTTTCTTCAACAGAAAGTTTCCGAGGAAAATTGGATGTTACCATTGATTTTCCTTTAGAGGGATTGGATATGAGTAATTATGCAGCAGAAAACGTAACCCCTTGTCGATATAGTCTATATGCAGTATCTAATCATAGTGGGACTACCTATAGCGGTCACTACACAGCCTACTGTAGACATCCTTATGAGAGCACGTGGCATGAATTCAATGATTCACATCTAGATCCCTGGTGAGCGGAGATGCCTATGTTATCTTCTATGAGAGGGAAAGCTCTTAATCGCTGCTTTCAGATCGTACTAAGTTTTATTTTTATGTTTCATTTGTATTTTTATTGTTTTTATGTTGTATTTCGTATATTATGTACTGCTATATAGAAAGTATCTGTCAACTATTCAAAAACTGGTTATTAAAATTGACAATGACATTAAGAAAACTCAAAATGATGCTGATGATAATAAACTGGTTTTATTGCAGAAAAAAGTACAATACCCAAACACCAAAAATACGTCACAATCTTAAAATTTTACTTTTAGTTCCTGAAGATGCTAACTTTGTTGGCGAAACGCGCGTCGAGTGTGATTGTGACGTAGTTTTGGTGTTTGGGTAGTTTCCTTTTTTTCTTGAATAAAATTTGATGGAAGCCTAGATTAAAACCACGCCTAATTCAATGGAAATCACTTCTTCCAAAAATAATTATAGTTTGTTTTATATCATGGCAGAGTCTGGACAAAATGAGCATTCTTTTGAAATGAATGTCCACTTCCAATTGGTTATGTTTCTTTCAGATAATAATGACAAACTTTTTGAAAAAAAAATTTATGAAACTCAAATCTGTCATTTTACCCTCATTTCTTGAAAAATGTTTTCACTTCCTGAGAAACTGTTCTGTACGTCTAGAGGCATCACTCATCAGTAATCTTCAGCAGCAAAGATATTTGGATTCGTCTCGATTTGTATACATGGCACTCAAAAATCCAAGGTTAGGTAGCGATTTTCCAGAAATTCTTAAAATGCCTATTATCTCGAAAACGGTGATATTTTTACTAAGGTGAAATTCCGATATCTTGAACAGTCATGACCTGGTCTACCACCAGTTTCAATATTGTACAAGGTTTACCGGACACCCTGTATATACAGACTCGGTAGAGTCATGATTTTGTTAATTTGAAATATCTTTCTACATAAATTAGTCATTGGGATTCCAAACATTGCCCTCAGTACTCGCTTTTGAGCAAGAAATACTTTTGGAGATAGAGTGGTCCACCCCCAAAAACAAATCCCATACCTAAGACGAGATTCCACATAGGCGTAGTAAACGCCTAAGAACTACGTTTTTTCATCATAGCGGGGCAATTCATTTTCTAAATATATGTTAGGTTTATTACAAACTTTTTGATGTTTATGAAATCGTAAGAGTTTTGTTTTATCGGAATTGAAGTGAAAATAGTTTTTATTAAACCATGAGTTGACCCCATTGATCACATCAGAGCATTTTTGTGTTAGATAATTTTCATTTTTATCAGAGACTGTAACAGTGGTGTCATCTGCAAAAACCACAAAAGATCCTTCTTTTGCTGCATAATTAATTTCATTTATGTACAGAATGAACAGCACCGGACCCAAAACAGATCCTTGCGGCACACCAATACTTATATTCAAAGTATTACAGCTAATAACAGAATTAATATTGCTTTCTTTATACTGAATGCTAACGTACTGTTCCCACTCTTTGAAAAAAGAAGTTATTCAATTTTTTGCGGCACCTTCTATACCATATTGCATCAATTTTGCTAGCAAATTATCATGATTTATGCAATCGAATGCCCTGTTGAGATCGCAAAAGACCCCAACAGGACATTCTCCATCTTCGTAACTATTTAGTTATTTTGAATGTGTGCCTAATGTGCTCAAATTCGCGAATACCAAAAATAAGTCGTTGGCATGAATTTTTCAATTTTTGTATTCTATTTATATCAAATGAATTTAAACAAGAATTATATAAAATGTCACAGATATTTGATTTAGATAATACTAATGACTCACATAATAAGATTTTAACCGATCTATCCAACACATGACGAGATTGAAATATAAGTTTTAGAGCTGCATAGGCTTTTTGTATACAGGTGCTAATATGGTTAATATGGTTTTTTACTTTCTCGTTAAATTGTATTAATTAAAATCTTTGAGGAGTATTCTTGTTTGAACACCTGCGGATCAACTTTATTTTCAAAAATAATTGCATTAGTCTTCAATGCATTTACTTGTAAACAATGATTAATTCAAAATGTATAAAGATTGTGCGAGTCATAAAATTAATAGCAGTTACCGCTTGGTTCGCCTCAGCCAAGGAAAAAGACATGTATAATTGAGTATCGTCAGCAAAGTACTGTTGTAGACATGAAATAAAAAATCTGGAAGATTCGATGTATAAATAGAGGAGAGTATAGGGCCCAATATTGATCCTTGGGGCAATCCGATAATCACAGATAAAAAACTTGATACACTTTCTTTATATTTCACAGCTTGACTTCTCTTAGATAGATAAGGTTCAAATAAATCTACAGCTTGAAAATCCAAACCACTATTTGATAAGATCGCAAAGAGTAAATTATGATTTAGAGTGTCAAATGACTTCGAGTAGTCAAATGAGAGCAACACAGTTAATTTACGCTTATCAAGAGCTGCCAAAATATCATCAGAGATTTTTTATAGTGCTGATGAACAACTGTGGCCAGTTTTGAATCCAGGCTGTAATAAGGGTATTGGGTAATTTTTATTCAAATGACTCTTTAGTTGGCTATCAATAGTTTTATAACCAACAAATTTTCATAATTATGTAGAATTTCAAAGCACATTTCTCTCCTTGACTTCCCGTACTAGATTGATGATGGTGTTATCTACTTTTCTTAAAATGTACAAAATGTAACTTCTCAATGGTGCAATTCTGACAGGGTTTTCACAATTAGGAACTTGTTTGTCTTGTTTAAGATAAATGATGTTTTATGGGAATTTTCTGTATTTTGTAGAATGTCGGAGGAGATAAAAAACGTCGGTATGATCCAGATAACTTGAAATTGGCACTTGAATCGATGAGAAATATATTTATAAAATTCCAGGAACTACATTACATTATAAGAAAACCGAAAAATATCTTGTAGAATGTTCGCCAGGTGCTCCAACAGTATTCACATCTGAAGAGGAGTCAACATTAGTAAAATGGATCATTCACGTAGAAAAAATGGGATTTCCAGTTAGTGAAGATCATTTGCTGGATAGCTTGGCAATGCTGTTTAAGAAGAATAATCGTTCAATATGTATCGTGAAAAAAGACCTGGGAAACATTGGTATGAATAGTTCCTACATCGTAACAATAAAATTTCAAATAGAATATTTCAAAACTTGATAAATTCTCGTGCAAAGTTGAGTGAATCCGCTATAAGAAACTGGTTTTTGGAAATAAAAAACTATTTCAATCAAAAAATGGGTCTTTCTCATCTGACGGCGATTTGTGATTTGATTAATTGACAGTGAAATAGATTTTTTACAGACTCCAAAAATACTTTTTTTTTGAATTTTGGGCTAGTAATTTGCTCAAAAAATCAATTACAAGTTTGAAAGTTTGAATTTTCTTATTGGTTAGTCGACTTACTCGTCATCACTCGACTTGCCAATAAAAAAACTGACAAACTGGCAACCGTGGTTAAAAACACATCAACATTTTGAACTACTCAGACGAACTACCAATCTAAATAGGTCTATTCTTTATATTACACCATTTTCACACCGATACACTCTATGATGCAACATCTTTCAAGTTTCAATGGAACAAATAGAGAACGCATGTAAAATATAAAGGCTGTTGGTGCCGTTGGTGGATTGATGGAAAGCGCCGAACGCGCGCCAAATGCTAAACATTACCAAAAAAAAGTATAAATCAACGATTGAAGTATTCATATTCAATTAATTGATTCCTATTTTTACTAAACCTTCTTTGTGCATTTAAATTGGTATTCCAAAAAGAACAAACTCTTGACAGGCATTAAAAGCAGGTAAATGCTAATTACCTAATTTAGATGTAGGCACAAGTACTAGTTTTCTCATTATTTCAGGCACATTTTAGTATTCTAATGAACCAGTTGGTCCAATTTTACATCATTGACATTGTTTGTGGAGTGAAAATAAATTTTTGCAAATGAAGCACTGTTTTATGCCTAATTGTGAAAATAGTGAAGAAAACACTAACAAATATTTTGTTACTGTGCCTGTTGATGCAGAAACTAGAATACTTTGGTGGCAAGCTGCAGGATTTCCTCGAAGTTCGCTTCAAATAAAATCAAAAAGGCTACATTGCTGTGAAGATCATTTTAAGGCTTTTTTTTAAAATAACTTTCAAACTTTGTAGTAACAATTATTGGTCTTGCAGATACCAGATGCTTTTGAGAATTGGGTGTATGCAAAATTTGCTGGTGTCAGACCTATTATTAAAAGAGGAATTTTTGCCTCAGGCAAAAATTTCTTACAATGAATCTCCTGCTACTGAAAGTGGACATAAAAAAAATTGAAGATGATGAAGAGAAAAGAAAAGAAATTAAGTTGTTGTGTAGGACTTCATCGAGTAAAACTCTTTCTCCACAAAAAATTACAGAAATTTTACAAGAAGACAGGGGCGTCTCTAAATTTCTTTGCCCGCTCTCATCTAACGATCCTCACATCATTGAGTCTACTGACTACAGTAGTTCTCTACCTTCAAACTCTAATACTAATGAATCAAATACTGTCAAAAGCTACTCATCAGTCGTTTCCCAACAATTATTCCCTTCGAAAGAACAAGCAATAATTTTCAACGTAATCGAAAATACCCGTCTTCAAGATTATCTTATTCCTTTAGGGAGTATCATACAACCAAAGAACATTCTATTCTCATCCCGACTGTCAAACCAAAGAATCTGTATGTACCTGGCAAACAAAACAATAGTCGATAACTTTCTCGATAACAATGGAACTATCGAAATCAGTGGCCAAACAATCAGAGCCAGACGTCTCATTACACCAACGGAAAGAATTGTCCTCTCCAATGTTAGTCCAACGATACCCCATGCTATTCTCGAAGCTGAACTCCAGAAAATAGGATTAAAATTAGTCTCACCCATAACTTTTCTGAGAATTAACTCAGCCGCACCTGAATACAGCCACATACTGAGTTTCAGACGACAGGCGTACATCAACTCTCATAGTGTCGAGATACCTGATTCCATCGTGGTCAACTTTGAGGATACATCGTATAGAATATTCCTTTCCCAGGTTAATCTATCCTGTTTTACCTGCAAGAAACCTGGCCACAAAGCATCCCAATGCAAATCTTCCGTCGAACAACTGACGCAGGAAAACACCCCACAGAATAACAACCAAACCAGCTCAAGCGAATTAGAGGTTAATGTTCAGGAAAAGTCAAAAACAGATACGTCTTCCAGCAATAAATCTTCCAAACAATCCGTGAATGAGATTCTCACTCCAACGGAGGAGAATCCATCAGAAATTCTATTCACAGTACCACAGACGATTGAAAAGACAAAAAAAAATCAAATCAAACAAGCCTAACCAAGATTTACTCCAACCGGCTAAGAAGGTGATAGAAGACCTCAAACCCAGCCCAGTTCTGAATTTCGACCAACTCACTAGCCTATTCGACAATATCCAAGGTTCTCACGACCCCATAAGTGTAGTGAAGGAATTAACCACTGACCTCCTAGCACTTGTACATATACTATCGTCTATCTACCCATACCTAACTGAAAGGGACATCAAAACTAGATGCACCAAACTGAAAAAAATGCTTCTCATCGAACTCGGTACCGAGAGCAACGAAGGAGAAAGTGACTCATCACAGGACTGTTTCTGATACTATTAATTTTTTCTTTTCCATCTTTAAATTCGAATTCAAAAAAATTATTCAGTGGAATATCAACGGATACTTCCACCATCTAGCTATGCTCCAAACTTTAGTATCAGAAAGCAGACCAGACATATTATGTTTACAAGAAACGCATTTTACTCCGCAACACACATGCAATTTGAACGAATACAACTGTTTTCGTAAAGACAGAGTCAACTTTATTCATGCAAGTGGTTGAGTAGCAATTCTAACCAAAAAACACATCGAAGCTGAGGCTATACCCATAATCACAAACCTTGAAGCTGTAGCGGTGAAAATAACAGGAACCAATATAATCAATATACAGGGTGTCAATTTGAAAACTTCCCACCCTTAATATCTTCCTTCCAGTAAACAATATGAGTAATCGAAAAAACAGGTCAATTTTATTGTCAAGGGGGACACTTTCAAGGACTATTTGTAGCCCTCGTGGTTCAACCCCCTAGGAGGGGTAGATGTTACCCTTAGAATTTTAAATGGGAAGGGGGGTCAAGTGGCACATCATTTTGATGGGCGTTCAATTCTTGTTCCAATGGTACCCTGACTTATTATTTTTTGATGAGCATTTTCCGAAAAATTGCGTTCTAAACTAACAAAAGTAATTATTAGAACGCCTATACTGAGATGCATGGTTTGGCCAGAACTGGTTAGAATATTAGGTGGTACCGTTCCAACCCTTTATTAGGGGTAACATTAGCCATTAGCTCCAAACACTTTACATAAAAAAGTAGTCTAATAGTAAAACGTAGATGGTAGTAAAGTTGTGTTTATTAAATGCTGAATTTTTAAGTGTCATCTCAGAAATTGTACAGATAGCCTTCCTTTTTTGCTACTTCTGCTGTAAAAACTTTCTGTTTTCCGGCAAAAAATTGGTTAGCAAATTTGAACTATGTGGTAGTATTGTGAATACCGTTGTACCTGTTGGGCTGTTTAGGAATTACTTATAAGTGTATAAAAGTGTAAAAATGGTTTACATTCTTCAAGACAGAATTGAAATGATTGTAATTTATGGCGAAGTTGGAAAGTGCGCACGAAGGGCGGCATGTCTTTTTAACGAAAGACATCCAAATTGTAATGTAAGTCACCGGTATGTGCTTGATTTGGTGAATAAGTTTTACGAAACTGGTTCAGTGACAAATAAAAAAAGAAATAACCCCAGAGTACTAAATGAAGCAGCTCAAATTGAAGTTTTGGGAACATTTGCTGCAGAGCCCACGAGCTCCTTACGATCAGTATCAGAACAGACGGGAATGTCACGCGAGACTATAAGAAAAGCATTGAAAATGCATAAATTTCATCCATATAAAATGCAGATTCTTCAAGAGCTCCACGAGGATGATTATGATAGAAGAATAGAGTTTTGTGAAATCATGTCAAATCGAGTCAATACCATCCCTAATCTTCTGTTAAACATCTGTTTCAACGATGAGTGTTCATTTTTTCTGAATGGCAATGTTAATAGACAAAATTGTTGCTATTGGAGTGACGAAAACCCACATATTTTTCGGGAAGGGCATACACAACACCCACAAAAAGTTAATGTTTGGGGTGGTATTCCGAGATCACCGGATTTAACACCCTTAGATTTCTTTCTTTGGGGGCATCTTAAATCCGTTGTTTATAAAACACAACCTTCTGATATTGACGAACTTAAAAGACGAATTACAGCAGCATGCCGGTCAATTCCTAGTGAAGTTTTCCGTAATGTTAGAGGGGAGTTCGAAAACAGACTGTATTACTGTTTAGAGCAAAATGGACAACATTTCGAACAGCTAATAAGATAAGCGTAAGTAGATTTTATGTTGGAAATGTCTTTCTCGCAAATTAAATTTTATTGTGTAGAAGGAAAATAACCACCAAATAAAAAATCCCATGCGTAATAAATTTATTCCTGTCATTCAAGGGTTGGAGCGGTGCCACCTACTCTTCCAACCATTTTTATTAAAGGGAGTCAATACAATAATGCATCTCAGTATAGGCGTTCTAATAATTACTTCTGTTAGTTTAGAACGCAATTTTTCGGAAAATGCTCATCACAAAATAATAAGTCAGGGTACCATTGGAACAAGAATTGAACGCCCATCAAAATGATGTGCAACTTGACCCCCCTTCCCATTTAAAATTCTAAGGGTAACATCTACCCCTCCTAGGGGGTTGAACCACGAGGGCTACAAATAGTCCGTGAAAGTGTCCCCCTTGACAATAAAATTGACCTGTTTTTTCGATTACTCATATTGTTTACTGGAAGGAAGATATTAAGGGTGGGAAGTTTTCAAATTGACACCCTATATAGTATAATTGAAATCATTTGGTACTTTCTCCTGTATTAAGTTGGTTGCTTCACAGTTGAAAAAGTAGTTAGTGAATTAACACAAAATAGGGGATCTTTATAGGAGGGTTGCACATTTTGTTTGCCTTTTTTTCTGTAATTATTTGCCATGAGAGTTTTCATTTACTTTTGGAGTTCAAAATTATGTTTTCATAATACCCTTTTCTTTTTTGATCATTTCACTATAAAGCTGTTAGGCCATTTTGTAATTTACTTAGAATTGGAATATAATATGAGTAACATAGATAGATAGGTTTATTCATAAAAAATCACAAGAATTTCACAATCGGCCACTTACAATTAGGATAAAAAAATACAAACTATAAGAAATACAAAATACATAGGTACGTGTAGATAAAGAAATAGAAGATACAATCAAAAGGTCATGTCTAACTCGCATGTACAGGAGGGCATGTGCAGGAAGAACTCCTCAGCTGTAATGAAGCATTGTTTATATAGATGATAGTCAACCTTATGGGATTATAATTGGATCAAATTGGATGCGACATGTAGATGGCGATAGTGAGCTCGCATCCAAGTCATGTCGTAACTTCAGTGATCTGGCCTCCAAGTCATGTCGTAACTTGATTAAAACAATGGAAAAGCATTAAAATCAGGGTTTTTTGAAGAAACCTGCATTAAAATGACGTCAAATATTCATGTTTGTAACTAATCACGCTAGATGACACTCGCGTTTGTGTCCAATACCTTTTCCACAGGCATTGACTAACTATGTTCTATTTAAACAATGATAGAAGCAATGCTTCATTACCATATTATGAACATTTTTCTTAAAAATATTGAAGGTTAGCCCTTTGTAGCTGTATGGTAACGCATTATGAAGCTTAACTCTAATATACCTGGAGGAATCCTGGGTTTTCTTAATTCTACAAAAAGGTATGCAGATATTATCACTGTTTCTAGTTGAATGTGTATGTATATTTTTGTGCCGTGTAACTTCATCTGCCAATATTTTTTTATGAATAGATGAAAGGCACTTCTTGATGTAGCAGCAGGGTAATGGTAGAATATAAATTTTTTTTAAGCTGCTTGCAATGAGAACGAGTGCTACTGAAGTTCATTATACGTATTACTTTTTTTTGTGTTACAAATACTATTTCGTTGTTACTACAGTTTCCCCAGAGAGAAGTAGTCTCATTCTGAATGTGGCTTTTGCTAACCGCTTGCATTGATCATCGTCATGGAAAAAGATGTTTTGAGTTTTTGTTTCGTTAAGGGTAAGACAGTTTATGTTAAACAAATCTTCAGATATGGCCTCGGACTGATCTAGAAAAGTGAGTGATTCTTGATTATTTTTGCCTGTAACTAAGTAGGTTGAATCATCAGCGTAAAAAAATGGTTTAACAGTTTGGCCTAGATTAATTGGCAAGTCGTTGAGGTAAATTATAAAAAACAACAGTCCGAATACAGAGTCCTGTGGAACGCCATAGTATGGGCGTCAGAGCTTTTACCGCCATATTCAACATATTGAGTCCTATTGTTTAGATATGAGGAGATGAGATCTAGTGGGGTACCTCTAATGCCACATCTTTCGAGTTTCACCAATAGATAATCATGTCGAACTGTGTCAAAAGCTCTCATGAGGTCAAAAAATCGAGCATGGCTGGTTGATTGATTGTCAAAACCATCCAGTATGGGTGACAAAGACACAGACTGCTTCAATAGTGGACTTTTCAGTTCTGTATCCAAACTGATCAGCACAAAAAATAATTTTTTTTTTCAAAAAAATTTAAAATCCTCATTTTTAGTATAATTTCTAGGATCTTGCCTATTAGAAGTAGGATGGAGATGGGTCTGTAATTGGCTGGTAAATTGGCATCTCCCTTTTTAAAAATTGGCTATACCCTAAACATTTTGAACAAATTCGGAAAAACACCATTATTCATCCAGAGGTTTATAAGATTTGTAATTGGACGATCTAATGTATCAACAACTGTTTTGAACAAAATGGCATTCAATCCGAAACAATCCTTTGACATAAGAGTTCCTAAGATTTTCAATAATACATCGAACCTCTTGTGCATTTGTTGGATGTAGATAAAGTGAGTTATGATTATGTTAATTTTCTTGGTGAAGTCATCAAAATTCGTAGTTATGTTGTCTACAATTTGACAGTTATCAATTAGATTTTGTATAATATCTTGGAAAAATTGTGCAAATTTGTCTGCAGAAATGCGATATCAGAAGAAAGTGCCTTGTTTCGGATATTATTTATGTCTAGGCTGGCGTTTATGATATTCCAAGCAGTTTTTTTGGATATTATCTGACTCAGATATATGTTTGTTATTGAGTATTAGCTTTTCCGTGTTGATCATGGCATGATATTCTTTTCTTATAGATACATATCATCGATGTTGAACATCGACGATATTATCGAAACTCATCATCGATATTTACAGATGGTGATGAACATATTGGATTGTTGAAGGAACATTTCATGAAAATGCGCTTATAGTTTTAGTAAATAACAATATATTATGGACTGAACAACAATAAAATAAACATTACTCTTCCTTAAACAAAAACATAATAAACTCAAGGTAGGTAATCAGTCTAACAAACAGAAAATAAATTAATACTTATTCAAATATACCTAAAGGAAATACACATACACAGACCGCAGTTTTGAGATCATCACTCAATCAGTCATTATTGCCAAAAACCATCAACTGATTGTAAAAATAACAGTTTTGCTAATTTTTCTCCTCCTAGTCTATTTCTTCGATCTGTCATTGTTTGCCCAGCTTTAGAAAATAAACGTTCTGTTGGCACAGACGTTGCAACCACTGACAAATACTTTCGGGCAATAGACACTAAATTTGGGTAAAGGTCTTTATGAGTTTCCCACCATTCGAGGGGACTGCTCTTGAGGTCTGTTGTTAAAGGACTCCTGATATATGCGGATACTTCGGATATATTGATTATGTCAGGCCCTTTCAATTTTTCTTTGACAAAATGTTCATGATTTGTCCACAGACTAAAAGCTGCCAAAATACATGTATATAAATAGAAACTCGGCAAACAATAAAATTAATATTTACCTGAATTTTCTTCTCTAGTTTGTGATTTCTGTGAAGGAGTTTCGAGAGAATTGTTTTTATTTTGTGGAAAATTATCTTTTATCATAAGATTCACTGTTTCAACTGCTTTGGCACAGTTAAGTGGGCTCTTGAAATATATTTTTTTGAATCTAGGATCCAGTAACGTAGCTAATGCCAGCAAATGTATTTGTTCTACTCCAGACATTCGCTCATTTAGCTCCTTCAACAAACTGTATTTCAAATCCATTGAAATCGATGGGCCTTTTGTAACAACTTCAGTAATTTTGAACTCTAAATTGAACACCAAAGGAATTACTATACTAGAAGTTGCATAATGTTCTCCAGATATTTCTCTTGTTGCTGATTCCAAGGGTTCCAATAACTTCATGACAATCCCCAACTCGTTTATTTCCTTGGCATTTAACATAATAGGAGCTGTCTCGTGATTATTTATAATCATATTTATGTGGTCCCTCAGATCTAAAAATCTCTTTATCAT
Source organism: Chrysolina oricalcia (assembly GCA_944452925.2). Taxonomy (NCBI): domain Eukaryota; kingdom Metazoa; phylum Arthropoda; class Insecta; order Coleoptera; family Chrysomelidae; genus Chrysolina; species Chrysolina oricalcia. Next base: position 38,841,455 of record OX101825.2, read on the forward strand.
ATAAAATAATGAATTCCGACATTTGGAAACTTCCTTTTTCAACTTTTTTGGGACTATTTCATCTTTCTGTGCTTTTCTAAGTTGGTCGCTGGCAATTACACTCTGTTTGAACCATCGCACTATCTGTTTGACTTTGCTAATTATTGCAACAAGATCTGCAACTCTACTAATTGATTTTTCAGCAACCAAGTTCAACTGGTATGCAAAACAGTGCATGTGTATTTTTTTTTGAAAAGCCAATGTCTATTGCTGAAACCATATTGGCAGCTCCATCTGTGATAACTGCAGTAATTTCTTCATCAGGCAGATTCCACTCTTGACAAATTGATGCCATATTTTGAGCTATATACTCGGCTGTATGTCTTTCATCCAGCTCATAAACACCTGAAAGTCCAGAAGACATTTTAGTACCCTCCCTGAAATGTATTGTTACTTCATGGAAACTTTTCATTTGAACATCAGTCCATATGTCTGTGGTAAGAGTATACGAAATTGCATTCTGTAATTTTTTTCTATATATCTTTGTCGCTGCATCATATCTTTCGTTAAATAATATGCTAACAGTTTTTCTTGAAGGAATGTTGTAGTGAGGTGCAGTCACATGAGGTAATTTTCGGAAACCTTCATTTTCCACAATGCTGACAGGCTGGTAGTATTTGCATATCATGAATAAAATGCTGTTAGTTATCATTCTATGTTTTCTACCACCCTCTCCATATGAGGTGAGATTTGAAAATGTTTCTCCTATAGTTCGCTGGCGCTTGAATGTTCCTGTTCCTACACCCTCAGCCTCATCCCCACTATCTCCAGAATTTGTTGTAGTATCAAGATCAAGTCTAGTTGTACTTGTACTGCTTTTAGCAGCGACACTATTTGAAGGTAATGCTGGAGATTCACGATTCTCATTGTGTTCCTCTCTATTGTCTTCACTACTAAGTGCCTTTGGATGTACAGCTTTCAGGTGACATTTGAGATTGGTGGTATTCCCACTGGTTTTTATTTCCTTGCCACACAATAAACATTTTGCAAACTGTCTGCTGATTTTTGGAAATACTTCCAAAAGTCACTCTTTGGCCTCATTTCTCTGATTAATATTATAGGTATCTATGTTAACCTATCCAACGTCAATTTTTCGATATCTATAAATCAATCAGTGATTTCAAAATGAAAATAAAACTCAAATTAATCGTTTGTGGTAATATGACTAATGTCAATGTCATGTCGGTTCAAGGAAATTAAACAATATCTGTATAAGATGGTTCAATAGGCTCATTTTATCATCCCAAGGTCAACAGTTTGTGACGTCACGTGAGGCCTTTTGTCAATTGTCAAGTCAATTATGATTTGATGTATGTCATAACTGTCATCATATCGATAAATGTGAAATTGAAAATAAAAAAAGGAAGTGTTGAACAGTTGTCGTTAAAAAGAATGGGAATATTATTAGATTAAACGAACTTCTTAAAGTGAAGTTCTATCATAATTATATGGAATATCTCGTCCGAAGAGTTACACATATGTAGTATGTTCGTCTTTGTCTAACAATTACCACAACTTTCAAAGATAAAGCGTTTCTGAACGCAGCCCCTCTACTGGCATTCCTCTAGTTGGCAACACTGTTTCGTCATTGCTTTCAAAGACAAGTTGCTGCTGTTCACTAGAGGGTGGGAAACTCAAATCATGAAATGTAATCGATCACTTGATCAGGGTTGGGAACACTCTTCCGACGAGATATTCCATATAATTATGTTAGAACTTCACGTTAAGAAGTTCGTTCAATCTAATAATTATATTTCATATCTTGTCCGAAGAGTTACACATATGTAGATGTTTAAAGAAGCAGCAACAACATCAAGTCATTGTTTATTGAGATATTTCATATTATTTATAACATGAACAAATACCAATACAAAATTATGTTACAATTCACTGACAACCATTCAATAACATTTCAGCAAAAGAAGTTTCTGAAACCCTCGTTTTCCTAATAATATCGATGCTTACATCTAATCTAGCAGCTGCTAAAGTAGCCGCATGGCGAGTACTATGAGCGGTGAATATTTCAGTCTCCACCCCGCTCTTGTCCAAGACTGATTTTACCCATCTACTAATAGTTTGGGATGACACTGACCTATAAGGTGGTTTCAAGCTAATGAACCAGTCTTGTTGTTCGTTGATTTCTCAATGGTTCTGTTTTCTTCAAATAAAGCAATAAGGTATTCGCTAAACAGATCCTGGTGTCTTTTTTAAAAAATGAAATTTGGAAAAAGGGTTGGAATTTATTTTTCCCCGAAGTCTTTATTCGCCCTGGCACCTTAATGCTATTATCATTGATTTTAATGTTCGATATCTCTATCATGGACAGAGTTTGTACACGGTGTGCTGTCAATAATGCCATCAAAACTACCAATTTGTGGGTTAACTGTTCTAAATTAAGGTCTACTGGTTCTCCCATCACTTTGAAGTAATTAAGAACCACTGTTGGGTCCCAAGCAAAGTTGTACTTTGGTGCTGATGGTCTCAATCTGAAAAACCCCTAAACAGTCTCTTGATTCTGAAGTCTTCACCTATTGTTGGGGAGATCATTAACGCTAAAGCTGAGCGAATAGATTGAGTGTGCCATATGAGGCCCCCTTTCCGAATTGTTCGGTAAGGAATGCAATTATGTCTTCGATGGATAAGTGTAGACAGTTAATCCCTTTTTCCTGACAAAACTGCTACCACCGTTTAATACCGAGGTTATATTGTTTTAATGAGGCGTCGCTTAACGAGGATATGGCGATGTCAACGGATTGAGGTGGAACTCCACCTCATTTCTTAGACCCTGGCAGATAAGTATCCTGCTACCAGGGAAAGTTTTTTCCACAGGGGGTGGGGCTGCCTGTCAATAGAAATTAATAAATTAATAATGGGATTGAATATAATTTGCTTTTGCAGTAGGGATTTATATACCGGAAACCAAGGTTGTGTGGGCCAGTAAGGCACAACTAACACTCCCTCCGCCTCATCATCTATGAATTTCTTAAGCACTCTAGGCGCTAAACTAAATGGCGGAAATGCATAAATTTTCTTACCATGCCAAGATATAGTAAACGCATCAACACCTGTGGCTTCAGGGTCTCTATGCCAAGACCAAAATTCGCGGCATTTGTTATTATGCCTGCTTGCAAACAGGTCAACCTGAACGTTACCCAATTTGTTAATTATTTCTCTGAACGCATAATCAGCTAGGCTACATTCCACCTCTACGTCTATACGACGAGACTCTATCAGCTTCCTTATTGTCACGTGAGCTAATATATGACGCAAATATAAAAATATTTTTGTCTTCACACCATTGCCATATGGCACGGGTTAAGTTATTCAGCCTGACATGTTGGATACCCCCCATTCTGTTTATATATGATATGGCAGTGGTGTAATCAAACCTGAGCAATACATTTGTATCACGCATTTCACTGACAAAGCATTTAAGTCCAAAAAATGCTGCCAGGAGCTCCAAATAATTAATATGTTGCTCCTGTTCATTTTTGTTCCACTGACCAAATACAGTTTTACCCTTGCATATTGCCCCCCATCCAGATAAACAGGCGTCCGAATACAGTTCAACAAAAAATGTACTACTATTAAGAGAGTTATGTGAATGCTTAATATGTGTTCTCCACCAGAGAAAATCAGAAGCTAAACTGGAAGGTAGAGACATATGCGCATCATAACACTGTCCAGAGTGCTCAAGGGCCAGCATCTTTTCTCTTTCAAACGCCTTAGTATATAGCCACCCATATTTGATGCTTGGGCAAGCTGATGTTAGCAATCCCAGCAGTTGAGCAAAGTTCCTTATCTTACACTCTGAACGTGAACTTAACAGACGAAGTTTCACAAAAATTTTAGTGCGTTTGTCTTCCGTCAATGAAAATATCATTCTTTCAGAATTATACACAAAACCCAAGTATGTGCATATCCTTTTAGGAACTAATTGGCTTTTTTTCATATTAATCACAAACCCAAGACTTTCTAATGTGACCGATGTAATCTGCACATTTTTTAAACAATCATTCTCATTATGACCTAGTAATAAAAAATCATCCAGATAGAGGACAGACAAAAAACCTTTTGATCGTAAATATGCTAAAACAGGTTTCATTAATTTTGAGAAAAGAAAGGGTGCTGTGGACAGCCCATAAGGGAGGCAATTGTATTGAAGTTGATCATCGAAAAGGAATCTTAAATATTTCCGATATATTGGATTAATGGGCACTAAATGATAAGCATCCTTCAGGTCGATTGTTGCTAGATAACAATTTTTGGTTATTAGATTAGCAACAAGTTTGTGACCTTCCATTTTGAAATGGTCTGTATTAATGAAGTCATTTAGAGATTTTAGATTTAAAACCAGCCTTTGAGAACCATCCTTTTTGGGGACTAAAAAAATAGTAGATATAAACTCGCCTGCTTCATGCGAACAGGTGGACACTGCACCTGATACAATAAGTAAGGCACTTTTTAATTAGAGCTTTTTCAGTGAAACTCCAGTGTGTTTCTGTAGGTGGCGAATGTTGGCTTGGAGCAGAAACCAAAAGAATATTATACCCTTGGATCCAGGAAGAAATAACGGGATCGTTAGTGATAAGTTTCCAGTTATTTGAGAAAAAGGATAAGCGGTAAGCAAAAGGTACCTCGTTTACTGCTTGTATGGCCCTTTCTTCCGGGGTTGGAATGTCTCTCGTGCACGTGATGGGTGTAGCTGTCTTGTCGAATTCCGGTCCCTCTGCTGATTTTGTCTGCCTCGATATGAGGAACCTATCATGGCTGGATGAGGCAGACGGTTGTAGTTTGAAGATTCTCTATGTCTTGGCTGCCCTCCCTTGACATTTTTAACGAATGATGCCTTGGTAGTTTTAAGGTCTGCTGATGTACGTTCCAATGCTTTTGTGGCAGCCATTCTTTCAGGAAGTTTTTGGCCAAACAACCAGTCATCTATTGGGGCTTCAATAAGTGTTTCTCTGAAGTTCCTGTTTACATTTACTGACACCAGTGTGCGTCTGTGTTGAGACTCAGTAAAATGGGCATCAGCTAGTATTCTGGCGGCATCACTTAATAATTCTATCAAAATGATATTTTTAGTGTACTGTGGATTTAGCAGTATTGTTAATGCCTTCGATATAGCTGTCAAGCTTGTCCCTAGCTTATTTTGATTTTCCGTCATCTTCCTGTCCCTAGCCTTCAAGGGGTCTGTTAGTGTGGAAAACACTTCCATATTTAGTTTGGGAGCAGTGAAATTTATTCTGGTGTGGGGTATTTCTCTCTCAACTTTGAATGAATGAAATTTATTGAAATAGGAAATCCTAATACACAAACAATTTAGCTACAAATTATTCTGAACAAAAAATGTAAAGTGAGTATACAATTACGGTACAGAACATACAATAAAATTAACAATCATTAGGTAAAGATCAATAATAACAAATGTATATATAAAACTAACTATTAATAAAACTTAATGTATATACAGCCAGTTGTATGAAACATCTAAACAAAATTGGTGGTTTATCTTCTAATATGAAAAACTAGATTTCTTTTGAACTCTACAACAGTTTTAGAATTTTTAATGATTTCAGGTAGTTCATTATATTCCTTCAAGCCCTAGAATAGGGACTTCATTGTACTACCCATATTGACCCGTGATATATAAAAATTGTCTTTATTTCTCGTATGATAACCATGAATTTGACTGCTGTATTTGAGAAATTCATTTAGATAGGTAGGTACCATGTTGTGAGTTATTTTAAAGATATAAATCATAGCATTTAAGTAAAATCTGTCAGAAACTGGTAGCCACTGTAGTGTGTCAAGCATAAGGTCGATGTTAGTGTGTCTATTACATTTTAATATCATTCTCATTCCCCTGTTTTTAAGCTTTTGAAGTGCATTTATTTTGTTTAGAGGAAATACATACAATAAGCTCGCACAGTAGTCGAAATGTGGTTGTATGATTGTATTAAATACAGTAATCTTAGAAAAACTTGAGATATTTTGCGAAATTCTGCTGAAGAAGAATAATTTTTTACATATTTTTTTATAGATGTATGAGAAATGGGAGTCAAATGACAGAATGCTGTCAATCATGAATCCGAGATACTTGAATTCTTTCACAAATTCTATGATCTCATTGTCTATGGTAAGAGTACAGTTGTTGATATTGATGTTAGAATATCTAAAGGATGTTGTCAAAATCATTGCTTTAGTTTTGGTAGTATTCAGCTTGAGCCTGTTGTTATTTAGGTACGTTCTAACCATTGACAATGATTCATTCATTTTTTCTACAGCATGATTAAGGTTGTTACTCGATACTGAAAGAAGTGTATCATCCGCAAATAGGTTTATAAAGTTACAATCATGATGAAAATTGATGTCATTAATATATATTAAAAATAGGAGTGGGCCCAAAACACTGCCTTGTGGAACACCAACATTATTTATAATTGGTTCTGAAAACGTATTGCATATCTTTGTTATTTGGTTTCTATCAGATAAATAGTTATGAAGCCACTTTAGTACTGTTCCAACTATACCATAACTCTCAAGTTTCTTCAACAATATTGAACGATCAATAGTCTCAAAAGCACGTTTAAAATCCAGAAATACCGAAATAACATATTCTCCTCTATCAATGGCTTGTTTCCATGGACTTACAAATGACATGGACTCGGCAATCTCATACTTGCAACATAGGTTGTTTTGAAGTTGCTTGATTCGTAGGCGCGCGGGTTACGAGGACGGAGGAGACCTGCGATAGGCTGTAACTTACCCACCAACGACAGTAGCGCACGCAATTCAATTGTTAAAGGACTTTATAGTAAAAAAATATGTGGTATTTCATATATGATTATGAAAACTTTAGCAAAACTTGTGAAATACGAGTGTGAGAAATATGATGTTCCTAAAATACCTATGTAAGTCGATTCTAAAAGAAAAATGTTTCTAAATTTGAAGCAGTGGAAGTTGTCAAAAAAATTACACCGCATGTTCAATATACAAAAGAATATTTTTACAAGCTTTCATTTAGTTTTACTTGTTAGTTCGTTAGTTTTGGTCAAATCTTGCAAGTGAATTGTGACCAACTTCTAGTCGTCCGATTAACTTGAAATTTGGCAGGTGTTCATAACTCCGGTGAAAATGCATTATGAAATTTCTGTTCGAAATAACAAAATGGCGGCTCCAAGATGGCTGTCGAAATTTATCATTAGGATCCGATTCTAGTCAAAGTTTGTGTGGGAAGTTTGGGGATTGCAGTTTATCAATTTCTTGTCAAAAGTAATGAATTGAAGATGACGAACAAGTTTTTTGATTATGTCACGATTCTATTCGAAATTGGTATCAGGGGATTTTCGGGGTCAGAGATTATGAACTACTTATAAAAATTCATAAATTAAGGAGGGCGGACGAGTTTGGTGATTATATGGTACGATCCTGATTGAAGTAAAGATATAAGAGTTATTGGGTGGAGATTATGAATTGCGGTTGAGGATTATGAAATTTTTATCAAAATTCATAAATTCAAGATGGCGGACAAGTTTTGTGATTATGGTCCGATTCCATTCAAAATTGGTATAAAAGAGTTTTAGGTGTCGAAGATTATCAAATTTTTGCAAAATTTCAATAAGACTACGGATTTTACGGAAAACGAAAAATAAAGAAATACATTTTGTTTCAATCAGGCAGCTTTTATACAAATGGACTAAAAAGGAATAATACATAATTTCCTCAATAATTCTTTCGCGACAAGCTTTTAAATCCATTACTCATAGAAGAGTTACCCTGTCAAACAATTAGGAAAATTATTTATTCCTTGTTAATACATTTGTATGAACGATTGTCCTTGAAAATGTTTTTTTTTTTCAAACAGACGTTTCTGAAAAAGAGGAACAAAAAACAACGTTTCTGTTCGAGTATTTTATTTGAATATACTTTTTTATTCATATACATATTCTGTAGTAATTTTGAAGATTATACTTTTTTCACATCCGCCATACGAAATGAAAAAGGATAAAGGTAATGATCACGAAGGTGCACTTAATTTTGGATCATTCACATATTAACAATAATGATAATAATAAATATGACTCATTGTCTGAAGAAATCCCTTGTTGACAGAGCTACAGGTGTATATAAAACGTGGGACAAAGTAAAACAATAAAGTAAAACAGATTAAAAACATGAACGAATTCTCATGACACTGGGAGCTAGGACAGTAAGAAAAATGCAATAAACAAATAATGTAGACAAAACTTACAAAATAACATACAATCTAGATTGAAAACTCATACAGATAAAAGTGGTGGACAAAGAAAAAGTTTGTAAGGGAACTATTCACCAGAAATCATTCGTTCATTGATGGAGGAGATAGTATCCCATTTATAATCTCTCAAATAATTTTTTTTTCAAAAAACATCAATAGATCTGTTGCATCTCACATTCTCAAACAAAGGAGTCTCCAAATAGATATTTCTTTTCAGATTGAATAAAAAATATATGTTATTTACATTATACGAATGTTTTGTGTATCACTTTTTGGGCAATAGAAATCATTGTATCACCTATTCATACACAAATTGAGTGGATTTGATTGAATTTGATAGTATGAAATAAAGAATACTTTTAGATAAAAAATGTTGTTGAGATTAAATGGGCTTCAATAGAATATTCAAATACTTACATGAACATATTTTCCCTTCGAAAGCCTCATCGATTTGTTTGTGCCACTTCCTCCTAATTTTTGAGACCGTATGCAGTTTTTTTTCAGCCTCCTGTCTCTGACTTATAGCTATTTTCCTCTTGATTGAATTGCTTTTCCTGGTTTTTCCAACACTTTCTTCTCAATTTCATATTCTGAAGTTTCCTTCCGAATTTTCTCCTGTAGAACTTTGATTTCATCCAATTTTTTGTGAAGAGCTGCTGATTTCTCATCATTCTTTCTACCCTTTTTTCGACAAGCAACTAAAATCATATCAGCTTCATTCATGCTTTATTCCTCATTCCTGCGTAACCAATCAGCGCATGGAATGAATAAATACAATCTATTCCGCAATTCATTTGCACGAATGCTTCCTTATCCACTTTATTCACGGCAATTTCTTTCAATGATGCTCCGGAAGATGAGGGAGTACTATTTTCCACTTCCCAAATATCTCCATCATATTTCAAATTTTTCTCTTCCCTATCAATTGACGATTTTCTCTTCAACTTCAGCCTCATATTTTCTGCTGGGGTGGAGGACCTTGGAGAGTTACCCCTCTCATTCTCGGTGATTTCTGGATTGATTCCTTCAATGACAATAGGATTCTGAACATTAATGGCAACATGAGTGTTGCCTAATTTTCCGTTTTGTAATCCATTTATGATTGTTTCCACATCGTCAACAGATAACAACTCAACTTCGCATCCAATAATCAATTCTTCATCGGAAACTTCACCGAATAGATCAACAAATGTTTGTTTATTAGCACTCATATTGAAAAAAAATTAAAAATGCTTTTCTTTACGTACTAGCGAAGTAACGAATTCAAAACTACTGGAGGAATTCTAGAATTGTGGAAGTAGTTATGTATTCTTCTACAAAACAAAAAACATTTCGTATGAAATTTGCTATGCCTCTAATCCCTTGTTTCGCAAAGTACGGAATTTTAGAAATCTCCCATTCTGTAATAGTTTCAATACATTCACAAAGGGATGATTTATTCTTCACAAAAAAACATTTGCTAACACATAAAGATATATTTGAGCGGCTTTCTCTATACCCAACTGTTGAATTTTATAGAACCCTTTGTAAAATATAACCCTTTTGCGCAATAATTCTTTGAAATATAAAGTTGAAGCATAAAAATCTATTTCGGAACAATTCTATAGAAAATAAAATAGTTTGTTTGCCCGGAATCATAAATTTTTTTACACTCATTTGAAGAACGTCACCCTATTGTAAAATGTTTCCTTCGAAATACAAATTTTGCTGCAATAAAAATGAATCTCTCCGGAGACAATTCTATTATAAAAACATATTGGTGTGTTTTTCAACAAGTTTGAAGATAGGTTATAAAAGAAATAGATGTTTAAAAATAATTGATGCAGAAAAATATTTGTGAGATATTTATGAAAAGTTGGCGAAATGGTGATTTTTCAAAAAAATATTGAGTGGAAATGATTTTCATATCAAACATATTCATTTTCAAGTAAAATTCTGTAACACAAATATATATTTTCAAGTATGCAAATACTTTTATCATATATTTTCATTACATAACTGTTTGAAACGAAGTTAACTGGAGATTTCTACGATAATAATTAGCACTCTGCAAAACTGATAAATAGCAAAGGTGTTTTCTAGTTGAGCTACTTACACTTACTTACTTGAGATCCAGAAGCAGTGTACTATGATTAGATATATTGGGGGCTAGGTAGTCGAGTGGTTAAATCGACATTGTTTCAATCACTTTGGCTGCCAGTCGGCGATGGTTCAAACCATCGACAACTGCAGACATTTTTCTGGTCCGAGAAAGTGCTAGGATTCGCACGTAAAAAGGTAAGACCTCTTTTTAATCCTTGGCTCGCACAAGTTTCGACTTCTGACGACAGCTGGTTAATGGAAAAAACAATCTTAAACAATCAATATAACCTGAAATCGGCTTTGGATTCTTTTTATTATTTTACTTATATTAACTCGGTTTATATTCGAGAAGTTTGACAATCTTTTGTGTAGATGATTGTAGCTCAATATCGATCAAATTATATAGTTCACACCAAGGTTGTTCCATGTCACATCTCCATCTTTGTCCTACGTAGGCTTCTCTGTTTGCCCCATGTAGGTTAAACTTCTGCATCGTTCGTCCCATGTAGGTCAAACTTCAGTGTCACCCTTATACAGGGTGGGTCACGGTCGATGGTACCTTAGACGTTTACGGAGAACGGGACATAGGATCATTCTGAAAATTTGGTTTCTCAAGTAGTTGCTCTTGGTCTATCGATCTAAAATATTTTCAGAAATGCAGCGTTGCCGCTTATACCAGAAAGTAGCAGCATCTTTGTTATTTCAAATGGGTCACCCTGTATATTACCGCATTTTTGAACTTGTCATTCCTTTCTGATTATGTCTGCCTCATACTCCCCTATACCTATCTCTAACGGTTTTTGAGATATTGGTTATTTTCCATATTTTTTATCCAAAACATAGCTCGAATTGAATGTTTATATCTGCGGTATTTGGATTCTTAGGAAGTTGCAATTTTGTGTTTAGTTCATCAAGATCATGTACATTGATTCTGTGTAGAGAAGTTTGTTCTGCGTTATACAGGGTCGTTCAAAATTCATGATCTTACTGCTAGATACGAAAAGGGTTGAAAGTTCGTTTTTTTTAAATGGAACATCCTGTATATTATGAAATATCCTGAAAGATGACTAAATTCCCTTCGAATTGATATATCATGCTCCTATACCTAAATAGCCAGAATTCCGAGATAATAGCAATTTTCACTTGTAATCTCCCAAGTGCTTGAATTATTGCCGGAAATTTTTCAAAGAAAATTCATGTACGAGATAAATTTACGGCAATTTATTCAAGCACGAGGGTGATTCGGTAAGAAAATTTCACACCGAGTGTTCAATATTTCCTAGACTATTACGAACATAAGTAGTTAAGGTTTCCATGTGTAATTCAGTTGTTATTATTGATTGTCAATCAACCCGAGAAAAAGGCGAATTTAAAAAATATAAAAATATAATATAAAGGTCCTTCGAGTATATCCGTTTCAAACGGTTTATTGTGTACATATTCTGTGAATAAAGATGTAAATATGTTCTTGATGTGTATTACTGCACACCGAGAAATGAAAATCATCCAACAATTCATAAGAAATAACTAGCGATGGTTTCACCTGAACTATTTATAACCACTGAAATATTGATATGTAAAATACTTACCAAAATTTTCATCAATAAATGTGTTTAAATTTGGAACAAAAAAAATAAAAAAGATATGTTCTAATCGTGGATTGAACCATCGACCTAGCGACTCATAGGCCGCAACACTACCGCTGAGCTACGGCACTTGTGATAAAAACTTTTGACAAATGGTGAATAGAACTTCTTCTGAAATATGATTTCAGAATTGACAATTTCTGCAATAATCGTGGAGAAAATATTTTCAGACACATTCCAAATATCTAGTAAATACATAATTATCTTCTTTCATATGAAAACTAGACCTCCATTTGTACATTAAAGCAAAATATCAACTTGTCACATGTCAAATGTTTGACAGAAAAATTTCCACTTATTAATTTCGCCCACGGAATTTTTTGATTTGTTACAAAAGTGAGGTGTGAAATTTTCAAAAAAGTCGATTTATTTTTCTCATATTCATTTAAGGTGGCTATTAAATGTCATGATGGTACATGACATTATGAAAATTTGACAATTAGTGCACTATTAATAATACCGTTTTGTGTTTCTTAACGAAAGTGACTCAAAAATAATTGAAATGGAGGGAAATAACTATTCAAACGAAGTTCTGATGAAATTGTTTATTCCTCATGGAAAATGTGAGGGAATTATAGCAAGAACGTGCAGAAAATTCAGTGAAACGTACCTACCCTGATTTACAACCAATGAACAAAAGGAAGTTTGTACGATTACAACATAATTTCATTAATTATCTGTCAAAAATTAGAAAACGTTCACAATACATTTTCAAAATTCCGACCATTGGCTTCCAAACATTTCAAAATCCGGCTATTTGGAGATACAGTTGTAGCACTCGTTCCACGGACCCATACGTCTGAACCAGCGATCGTCGAACATCTCGAACAACTCCTCTGTTACTTCCCTAGTGCAATGAGCCGGTGCTCCATCCAGCTGAAACAAACTGCTACGATACTCTTCTAATGACAGATTGTCCAAGAAGTCGTTCACAACTGACCTTAGAATTTGAGGATATTTCGCTGAATTCAATGGTTCATCGTAGATAAGAAAACTTATTCGGTTATCCTTTAGAAGGCAAAATACGTTGAAACTAAACTTTTCCTGATATCCCATTTCCTTGACAACATTTGGATTTTGATCAGCCCAGAAATACTCGTTCCTTCTATTAAAAATTCCTTCTCTGGAAAATTTTGATTCGTCTGCCCAAATATGTTAGTCAGTGGTTATAAATAGTTCAGGTGAAACCATCGTTAATTATTTCTTATGATTTTCATTTCTCAGTGTGAAATTTCCTTACCGAATCTCCCTCGTGCTTGAATTATTTGCCGTAAATTTATCTCGTACATGAATTTTAAAAAAATGCATGTACTCGAAAAATTTCGGGCAATCATTCAAGCACTTGGGAGATTATAAGTGAAAATTGCTATTATCTCGGAATTCTGGCTATTTAGGTATAGGAACATGAGATGTCAATTCAAAGGAAATTTGAAAAAACGCACTTTCAACCATTTTCGTATCTAGCAGTAAGATCATGAATTTTGAACGACCCTGTATAACGCAGAACAAACTTCTCTATACAGAATCAATATGTACATGATCTTGATGAACTAAACACAAAATTGCAACTTCCTAAGAATCCAAATACCGCAGAAATAAACATTCAATTCTAGCTATGTTTTGGATAAAAAACATGGAAAATAACCAATATTTCAAAAACCGTTAGAGATAGGTATAGGGAAATATGGGGCATAAATAATCAGAAGGGAATGACAAGTTCAAAAATGCGGTAATATACAGGGTGACTCATTTGAAATAACAAAGACGCTGCTACTTTCTGGTATAAGCGGCAACGCTGCATTGCTGAAAATATTTTAGATCGATAGACTAAGAGCAACTACTTGAGAAACCAAATTTTCAGAATGATCCTATGTCCCGTTCTCCGTAAACGTCTAAGGTACCATCGACCGTGACGCACCCTGTATATCATGGCCGTTCCTAGATACACATTGCCGGTCCTAGATACTCACTTTTGTGAGGAGAGCCAGGTACGGCCTAAACTAACTACTTTCATCTGAAGAAACATCGTGCTCTAGGAGAGACTTGACTTTCACTTCATCATAGGAAATGACAACAGTCTTCTCAAAATTACTTTTGTCTTCCCCAGCTAATTTAAAAAAACTCAATACATTTTTCAAGAGTCCTTCTCTCATGTTTATTTTTGATGCCCACCTTCTGAATGATGATAGACCCGGCAGAGGGTAATGTAATTGATGTCTCATAAATAGTTAGCATTTCTTACTGTAGTACCTCAAAGTAAATGCTGTTGAGACTTCATCATGAGTCCAGTTGATTCGTTTTTTTTTCTTTTCAATAAGAGAGAAATTTGATTGTCGGTGAAGACATGCTTCAATATACCCCTCACAGATAAACTGAGATTTGATTGGTTTCTTTGCCTCAAAAATTTTTTTTTATAATAGTTCAAGTTGTTCTTGAGGAGTTTTATTTTCATTTTACTTGATTTCTGCAGTTCGGCATATTCCTGTTTCAATGTATTGAATTCTCTTAGAAGTTCGTCCTATTTCATTTTTATGTTGTCGGTCGAAGTAGAAGCTTGCAAGTCTGATGTAGAAGCTTGCGAGTCTAATGCCAAAGCCAATGCTGAACCACACCTCATTTTATTTGAAGTGGAGAGTTGTAAATCTGAAGCTTCAACAGTACACTTCAAGTTTGTATCCTTCACACTATCTATAACATTCTTTACAATCTTTGGCATCTTCATTTCAGGACCAGGCAAATTCAGAGTTGGAATGGCAGTTTTTTTTAATATCCTTCTCAATGGTAAACCTGCAAAAAATAACATAGTAATTAATATTACTGGAAAAAAACATGTGATTAGTTTGAATCGGCATTAATAAAAATATTCTTCACTGTAATATTTCGGGTAATTATTATATGTCAAGTGTTAATGATTTTACAGCACATAAACTGAACAATGAATTGTTAAATATTAGGTCTCAATTTGCAAGACTTCAATTTCTCAAAGCAATTCACTTGGTAACAGGAAAGAGCAAGGAATTATTAATAATTACCTAATAATTCATTTTGCATATCCCTCTCATAATCATTTTCAGAGAAATGTGCTGAACAAATCCTGCTTGTATCAGGATTCCATGAATCAGCTCTCTTGCACCTCCTAATCCATTCTTCTCGCACTGTTCTTGAAACGAAGTCATTTTTCTTCAAGGATGCATGAAAAAATATAAGTATTTTTTCTCTCTACCTGACTGCCAATTGTTTGAACATCCAAAAACATCACAAATCATTCCAGGCATTGTGAAAGTTTCTCACCTGAAAGAACACCAATAAATTAAATAAAATTTAATTTGGAAAATGTCATGAAAGCTTCCGAAATGTACCTTTTATCTCCAATGAACCATTTCACAAGTTCATGTACAAATATGTTTATTTTGCAAGATACAATTTCGGTGAAAATATTCCTACATAATCAACATGTATTTTTCTAATAGTCAGTTTGTTCATGCTCAAACTCTTTCTATATGTTACTCCGAGGGACAAGTGGGTTTGGTTTGGTAACCAGGTTAATAGTTTGAAGTGCAAAAAAGTTTTTTTTTTCGAACTTTGTGACAACGGAAATGTTTAATGAATATGTTAGGAGGTATGAATAATTTGAATGAAAATGAATTTCATAATAGAGAAATATATTATAAACTTACCTAGTGGGAGAGCGGATTATTTCAATTCACAAACACGTATTTTTCTGAAGTACAGGAAGAAAACTATTATACGCAACCACAGCTTAACTTAAAGACTGAAAACTATGTTTTCTCGCTTTGAAATGACAACACTTCCAATTTTCCTAATTTTCATCAACATCAACAAAATGGATATACCAATCGAAATGTAGGAGGATAAAGGAAAAGGACGGAAGGTAAACAGAGTGAGATAGTGATATTGACAGAAGGTATCACGGTGACGTAATTTGACATTTCAAGCAGGTGGGGAAAGGATTACATTGCGGCATAGGGATTGGACCATCCTACAGATATTGTTTAATTTCCTTGATGTCGGTTGACTCGGTTGTTCTTTCTCTTTCGACTCTCTCTTGGTCACCTCCGAGCAATAAATACAAGCGTCAATACTGTCAAGTGTCATTTGTCATTCAGTGATCATGATGATGCCTCGTTCCGATTTTCTTGAGTAGTACTGCCCAGTAAATGTGTCTCTCTTCCTACAAAAAGTGCTGATAGGGAAAGAGACACATTCACTGGGCAGTACTATTCCGGAAAATCGGAGTAGCAACTTTGATTCGATAGTGCCTAACTATCGATGTTTAACATCGATGTTTCATTTTGCCACATCGATACCAAAATATCGAAATATCGAATGATCACCATCGATGTTTTAAAAACATCGATGTATATCGCCCATCACTATTTCTTAAAGAATTCAATAGTTCAGAACTTGCTTTAGATTTGGTTACGTCAAATATTGTCTGTGCTGCGTCTTGTTTGAATTTAAGATAATTGAATTTCTGGGTGTTTGCAATATTCGTGATGTGGCTGTTCCCTCCCACACTTATTTGTTTCTCAGGAAAATTGCTTAAATAAATGTCTGATACAGTATTTGTGATAGTTTGGGCTTGATCCTCGATGTTAAGATTGCAAAATTTCCAATTTGTTTGAAAAACTTCGGTTTTAAAGTTATCAATAGATTTTCTAGTCATAATACCACAGACAAATATTCTATCTGGAGCCTTTACGGAATGATTGACTTTTAGAATTATGCCCTTATGATCTGACATAAAAGGTTCCACTACCTTTAAAATAAAAGTACCTGTATTTAAGTTAGTGAATAAGTTGTTAAAAAAATTGTTAAAATTGTTTTTTCTGTTAACCAGCTGTCGTCCCCTTACGAACGGCAGCCCTCAAAAGTCGAAACTTGTGCGAGCCAAGGATTAACCCTTCAGTGCACGGGTGAAATTTTAATACATAAAGGAACGGCTCGGGTCTTACAGACCCAGAAGGAAAACTGTATATATTTTTAATTAAAAATTTTTATTATGCATAATAACATTACACATCACCTAAATAAACATTGTACTTCCTATTTTTGACAAAAAACCAATTTTTTAATTTTGGAAAAGAACTACAATAATAATAAATAACAAATATATGTTTTTGGTCCATAAATGTTAAATGCCCTGTAGAAAATAAACGTTTTAAATTTCGTCAGCACACACATGACATACATATCTGGAATGTTCTAAACAAATATATTTTTTACAAATTTTGCATTGAAAACGCGTTTTGCGATCTTTACAGAAGCTACATCGACCTCTTTTATTACCCTCGACAGCTACTGGTTCCGGTACCTGGACACCGCTAATTTTTGCAGCACGGTATCGTATTTCTCTCGTCAAATGCGGAGATGTAACTCTTTCTTTCATGTGCTCCATTACCAATTGAATTCCAAGCTGTTTTAGGAATATCCTTCTCTGTTTTCCTGACGGTGATGAAGGATCATTACTTCTTTTTATAATAAAAGCGTTAATCGCAGACACGTTCAATAAATTATAAAAAATAACCATCGGCCATCTCTTGGTGTTTCTGGCAACATTATATTTGGCACAAAGTTGATCCACTACATCAACACCACATTTTGTCGTATTATAGAAAGTGATAATTTCCGATTTATTATCTTCACCAGTGCTTGCATCGATGGAGTCGTCATGGTGCATCGTAGACAGAAGAATAACATGTTTGTTTTTTTTTGGTTTATAGGAAACAATGGTCATATTTTCAGTAAACCCAAACATACTTGACTTCTTTGGTCTTGCAATAGAGATGAATTCTTTTGGTATTTGCCGCTTATTTTTCCGCATAGTACCAACAACTGTCAATTTATGGGTCACCAGTAAATTTTCAGCACATTCCACCGAAGTGAACCAATTGTCCATGGTAATGTTTCGGTTTGATTTCGTAATCGGTTTAACAATTCTTTCAACTACATCATAGGCTGCGTTGCTCACTTTGTACGGACCTTCTGGCTGCTTACCTGCATAAATTTCTAGGTTCAGAGTGTAAAACGTTCGAGCATCGGCTAATGAAAAAACTTTCAACCCATATCGGGCAGGCTTGTTGGGAATGTACATCCTGAAGTTGCAACGACCTCGAAAAGCTAGCAACATTTCATCGATGGTGGAATATTGCCCGATGGAATAACATTTCTGAAAATTTTTAACAATGGCTTCAAAAACGTATCTAATGGGGGCGAGATTATCTTCTGTTTACGGTCCTCTCTGGTATGTTTGTTGTCGAATCGTAGGCATCGTATCAAAAATCGAAATCTTCTCAATGCTATTGTAGCGGGAAAAATGTCTATTCCAGTTCCATCAGTTGCCCAGAACTCAAAAATAGATGTTCGGCCGCTATGGTATACTCCGATCAGATAGAGTAGACCAAACAAGGCTTTCAGCTCAGTTATTGTAATTGGTCTTACATCAGAGCTGTCTTGGTAACGGTTGGCAATCGTTTCGATATATATGTTAGTGCACTCTACAATGTTCATGGTTATAGCTGCGTCAAAAAATAAGTCCCAACACTGTTTCTCCGTAGAAGCATTTTTTGCATCGCCAATTACTCCTGGCAGTTTGGATATAATATTGTGCTGCCTAGTTCTCACGTTTTTTGGAGGACACATTTTATTCCATTTAAACCCATCTTTGGCTTGATAATATAAGTGAGCCCTTTTACCACGTGAAATGCTCTGCGCAGGATTTTCATTTTCGTCTAACGGAGTAATCTCCTGCTCTGAATCGGTATCGTGATCGCTGTGCTCACATGATCTTTCGTCTGCATCGGAATCCTCAGATTCTTCAATAATGTCTTCCTCGTCTGTAGGCACCTCATCATACAACTTTCGCAGCCAATTGATATTTTTTTCATACGGATCGGACATTTTTCAATCTAAAATGATACTATTTCACTTTTTCACCTTTACGTTTTTTTAAATAAAAACTTACCAGAAGGAACGGGTTGGGTCTATCAGGACGAAACAAGCGATGACACCTAAACAAATTACTGAACACAACTGATGTATATACTGATTGCTATTGTCCGACACGAGGAAAAGGTGTGAAGTCGGCCGAAGTCGCGTTCGCGCGTTCTCGCACCTGGAAAATAGCTTTGGGTCCGTAAGACCCGACCCGTGCACTGAAGGGTTAACGAGGTCTTACCTTTTTCCTAGCACTTTCTCGGGCCATCAGAAAAAATTCTGCAGTCGCCATGGTTTGAACCACCGCCGACCGGCAGCCAGTGACTAAAACACTGTCTAACCACTCGGCCACCTGGCCCCATCTGTCTACTCTAGTACTACTAGTTTCAATGACTCTGGTCTAGTAGTACTAGAGTAGACACATGCACACAATACCCGTAAAGGTCACAGTTCTCGAGACTGTGTGTGGGACAAGACACACATATATCTGGGTATTGTTTGTTATAGTCACTTCGTAAATACGTTTGTCTCACTTTCGAATTCTCATAGGTTTACCTACCATTATATATTTTTTTACAAGGTAATAGTTTTTACTGTGTTAAAGAATACATGAGCCACTCCTAATGTTTTGTACTTAAAAATAAAACAAAATATTTTTATTTTCATTTAGACTTTATAAAAGTATAGGAATAGTCAACAAGGGGGGATCATAGTACACTATACATATACATATGTCCACAAAATAGATAAATAACAAACATCAAGTACATTAGACAGTCACTGTAGTTAAAAAGTAAAATGACAATAATGAAATATCAGATAAAATCCATACAAGATATACTTTTCACTGAACAGGTAGTTGGATCATAGCCTCGTGTCAACATATTCATTGAGCGAGTAGAAACTTTTTCTATTAGTAATGATTTTGGGCTTTTTTGAAGATGGAAATATTTTTTACATGTGTAAAATGTCATTGGGTAGGTTATTTAAGACTAGCACCTAAGATATTTGGTGTATTAGATACTATATTAGTAATACTATAAGGAATATAATAATTATTTTTTGCACGGGTATTGGCTACATGTATATCACTATTGCGTAAAAACATAGTTCAAAGATGAGAAGGCAGCATAACGTTAATATCTTAAGCCTTATGAAAAAACCTGACATACTTCGTATTGCCTTCTGTTGAGCCAAAAAAAGCGTCCCTAGTTTAGACAGATGACCCACAGAAACATATACCATAGCGGATCCGTGAGTCCACTTGATTATTATCCAACTGATTATTATCTAGGGTGCTTCTAAGGCTCCTCAGTTGAAAACTGTTAATATTAATTCTGCTTGCAATGAATTCACAGTGTCTACATCAGGTAAGATTTTTATCAAGATATATCTGGTAAATATTATTCAGGAAATCTTTTCCAAACTTGTGTTTTATTTTATTAATGGTTTTCAAGGGAGCAGTATGAAATAATTCACTAAAAATATTGACAATTTCATTTGTTTTCTATTAGTTGCTTATTTTCATTAAGATTAATTTGATGTTTTTTTTTATTATCGTTTATTATTTGCCAGGCAGTTTTGAATGGGTTGTCAGAATTACTCATCTTATTTAGAAATTTTTTTTTGTTTGTATCGGACACTAGTTTGTCATGAATCAAATTACGCGCCTTATAAAGATCCTTAAGTCCCGGATAGGCAATTTTTATGGTATAGTCTTTCCAATATCAATTGCAACAACTCGTATAAGTTCGAAGGAAACGCCGCTGTCCACGTGACCTTGATTGACGTGCGGCAAAATGCAAAATATTTGGCTGGAGAGTCATAAATCATCATGTAAATGAGGTGTCGGCATATCAAACGAAATTGTCGGTAAGGCTTTGAAACGAGTTTTCATGATCTGCAATTGATATTGGAAAGACTATATACAGATCTCTGAGGTTAATGCCGGAAGATCTAACTTCCTCATTCACCCACTTTTTTTATCTCTAGCTGAGTATACTTTCCTTTTGGGAAAATGTTTATTGAAGTAGAATAAGAGAATTTGTAGGAAACAGTCTTGCTACAGTCATTTGAGTCGAAGACCTCTAGCCATAGTTCATTCTTTAAATCTTGAAGAAAAACTTGGATGGAATGATTAGTATAAAATCTTTTTGGTTGAATATTTGCATGTGAAGAAATCCCAGTGTCAAAAAAAAATACTCCTATGGTCTGGGATATTGTTGTCAATTGTGCATTCCGTTCCTTTGTCAGAGAAGTTGCTAAATATATGATCGATACAAGATATTGTTTTTGTCGTGACTCTGGTGGGCCACTTATTCACAGATTTCATATTAAACGATTCTAAAACACAACAAAGAAGAATAAGTCGATGTTGAAATCTCCACAAAGTAGAAAGTTCATATTAGTTTTGAAAATATCATCAAAAATATCAAAAATTGTATCAAAGAATAGATTCAAGTTACCTGTTGGAGATCTGTAGCAGCATATGATAATGAGTTTGGAATTTTTATTTTGCAGGAGGAAGCACATATTTCAATATCTTGGTCATGATTAACTCAGGTCTATTTGAAATGTT
Organism: Chrysolina oricalcia; assembly: GCA_944452925.2. Taxonomy (NCBI): domain Eukaryota; kingdom Metazoa; phylum Arthropoda; class Insecta; order Coleoptera; family Chrysomelidae; genus Chrysolina; species Chrysolina oricalcia. Next base: position 38,863,017 of record OX101825.2, read on the forward strand.
TGCAGTTTATTATTGGCAAAAATAGCTACCATACCTCCTTTCATTTGAGATCTACAGTAATAACTGCTTTGAGAAAAATTGTCAATGGGGTAGGAGTCAATATATTCTGTTTTACACCAGGTTTCAGTTATGCAAATAAAGTTAATGTTTAAATCGGACATATCAATATTCAGATTGTTCAGTTTCTCATCATTTAGGCACTGAATATTGAGAAGAAAGATGTCAGGATCGAAACCTAGCTTGGTCGGGGTTTTGAATTCCTCATTTCTAAAAAACGGCTAACACATGGACCTGGATCCATTGCTTTTCGGAAATTATTCTCAAATATTCTTACTTTGTACGAGGATATTTGGGGTCAACAGATTCACAAGTTACTTCTGGGAATTGAGCTTGAAGCAGTAGTTTCAAGGAGCCTGCTATTGAATTCTTATTATTTCTGTACACATGAAGAGTCGCCAATTTTGGGACACCCTTTACTGCAGCGTTGGTCATGTTGTTTCCTATTATCACTTGTCTGTTCTTATTAGGTCTTCTTCGGTTCACTGTATGCCGTGATGGTCGTGCTTCTTCGTTTGTGGATGCACTGGGGGACTCGTCATGACTATTCGTTAGGTTTATGTGTTTTTGGCATTTTTCCTGTGTTTTTACATGTGAGATTGCGTTTGCGACCAATTCATCTTATATTTCCTGTGGATTCTGCGGTTTGGCAACACTTTCTATCGGAACTGCCTTTATCTGGGTCGGTTTTTTATATTCAGGAAGTTTTTTTGTTGTCAAGGGGGTTTTGCGCGGTGAATCTGTTGAGTGGGTCGCTTTTTCGTTGTTTTTGTGGTTCCGGATTACTATTTGATCATTTATTTAGTAAATCAATTTTTTCCCTCAACTCTGATGATAATATCTTTCTTTTTAACCCATTAATGCCCATAATTCCCTAAAGCAAATTTTCTTACATTCTCTTGTTGATACGGTTATTGAGAGAATATAGAATATACTATATCAAGGAAAACTTTTTTTTTGTTTCAATTCAGTGATTTTGGAGCTGGCATCTTTAGTTGCCAGTGGGAAAATGAATATAGCAAATATGGAAAACATTTATTTTTCATGAAACACTTTGAAACAATTTGCTGGATGAAGAGGTATGTCACACTTTGCACATATAAAAGAGGTACGACTTCCACAAATCTTACATCGACGGTACTTTGAAGTTCCTTGTTCAACTATATGGCCTTTACCGTCTTTGCGGATTTCTTCAAGCGCTGATGAAAATTGTAACGAGGATCTGACCCCTGGCATACGCGGAGCACTACCAAATGTTTTCAGAATTTGAATTGCACAGTGACGTTTAAAATCAAGCAGTGGCATTTCATGACCAAGACGACGATATAGCAGCCAACCCTGAGTACAACATAAATCTACAGCCCATGAAAAGTAAGGCCACCACCATTTTTTGGAACGTATTCTACAACGGTATGTTGCCAAAAATTGATCGGATAAATCAACGCCTCCCATATTACTATTGTATTTTGCTAGAGGCCCTGGAACGTCTACAGAAATGGTTTTCTTTTCAACTCTACTATAGCGATTGGATTTCTTCATTGGATGTAGTGGTTCACAGTTGGTAAGCACAGTCACAACATTATTGTCATTCCATCTAACTAGTAATAAATGGTCCGAAGTTGATACAGCAACTGCACCTCTTGATGTTTTCTTGAACTGCTTCTTTTCAGGAAGTTTCATGGCAGTACTACATCGATTTTCTCTCAACGTACCTGTTCCACCAAGTCCTCTGTCAGTTAGCTCTTTCATCAACCCAATGGATGTGAATAAGTTGTCAAAATATAATTTTGTACCTTTTTTTATTTGTATGTGATTTATTAGGCCCAACACAACATCCCCTCCTTGCCCTCAATGGGTTTTAGGTGAACGTGTTGCACTGCCACAGTAAGGTTCCGCATGCTGAATGTATCCTGAAGGATCTGCAGCAACCCATAATTTATATCCGAATCTGATCGGCTTTCCTCTTATAAACTGTTTGTTATGATGCCTTCCATAATACGGAATCATACTTTCATCAATGCTTATTTCTGAACCTGCAGAAATTTGTTTGAAAATAGGATTCAGGAGATCAAATAATGGACGAACTTTATACATTCCGTCAGTACCATCATTGGATTGGTTATCTGCCAAATGAATAAAACTCATGAGTTCATCGAAACGATTCCGCCGCATTGCATCTGAAACTAACGAACAGTGAACATCAGGATCGAGTTTCCAATAAAATCTTCGGTTCGGCAGTGGGTGGTACCCAGATAAAAGCATCACCCCAACAAACGTCATAATTTCCTCCTCTGTAGCATGCAAGTTATGAACCAGTTTCTGACCAGCGTAACGGTTGGTTTCTGCAGTAATGTGATATGATACATTGGAAGTGAAATAAGCCCTGAAAGAATCCAGCGGATTTTTAACTGTTTCTTTCAGAAAATCGTCTATAGTAGGCCCAAATTCTTCAAGAAACTCTGGTATTTTTTAAGTAAAAATACTTTAATTGTTTTTCCAGATCAGAGGAATTTCCTTTTCCTTAGGAACAGTTTTTTTTAATCTGTTCTTGCGGTTTTTGAATTCGGAATAACTTTCTGCGCAGGGGCGTTCCGTTTGCGCGTAAAAGTTTGACGGGAAGTACTGGGAATTGGCGTTTCAAAATTATCACTATCATATTCTTCAGATTCATCACCATGTATATTCTCATCTGAGTCGTTGATGTCTTCATTGTAATGAACCAAAACTTTAGACCTTAGAATGCGCGAAGGCAGATGATCAACATCGCCGGTAACTTCTTCATCGGAATTATCTGAATCTTTGTCTGTTTCCGTACCTGCCGGTTCATTTGGGGGACATATGAATACCGTATCCGGAACTTCTTCGTCATCTTCCTCTAGACTATCTAATAATTGATGAAACAGTAATCCCTTTCCACGCCTCCCCCGACTGTACCTGTAACAGAAATATTTTGAAATTGTACCCGCCAATGCCCAGTGGCAACTCAAGTTGCCAACGACATTTACATATCAATATAAACTATTTAAAAAACTGTGAAATCATCTTGGAGTACAAAACTGGATTGTTTATGAAGTTAACTAAATACAAGTATAAAAAAACTATACTTATTTCATCAAAAGAAGTGTATTTACTTATATTTTTTCATCAACTGCCATGATATTTTGCGAGAACTCGGGATGTAAACCAAAATGGACATAAAACACGCAACTGTTTAACTACTTCTGTTGAATCTGCTGACGTTGCAGGTGGATGAAGGTTCGAACTTGTCACAAATCATAGGCGCGCTACTTTTTTTTCCAAACAGGCGTTGATTTGCCGAAAATAAGCCGTGGCCAATAAAGTTGCCATTGGGCATTAATGGGTTAACGATATAGTTGAAGACATGAATATCGACATTTTTGTCGTTACTCATATTCTTCATAGCAACAAAAAACGCAATATCGCCATCGTCATTTTATGATCCTTTGCACAGAGACCATTTACATTTAATTTTGCCCTTTGTAAGTTCGTCGAATTTAAGGGTCTGATAGACCACTGCACTCGCGATGAAACCAATGATTACATTCATCTTATCAACCGATTTTATAGAACGACTTTCTGTTAGTTTAACTTGGTATTAGGATCGATGATTAAAGAAATACTTTTAGACATTATTCTTCAGTAACCATTTTATTACCCAACAGAGTGGGAACATGCACGAACGACTAACCTTAACAACAATGACATCTGACAGACATGCCAATTCATAGAACACATGAGGTATACTATAATCATGGAACATTGGAACAATAAATCAGAAACGTTTCTTTGAATAGTGTGCTTTCCAGGCATCTGATGTCGTTACAGACGGTACCTTTTGCAAGGGTACTTTTAAATCTCAGGCTGTCTAGGGTCGCTACTAGGATTTCGATATAAGGAAAAACACCCAATTAATTAACAGTTTTCTATTCACTCCCGAAACTGCTTGTGGAATCTACAAACTGACAAAGAGAGAAAATCAAATAGGGGTCTGCGACGCAGCACATACAAAAATTCAACGTTTCTGTAGCAAAAATTAATTAGTTGAGTCCAGTGTAAACAAATTAATGACCAAGACTAACTCACCTTATAGATCAGGCGAGCTGATGCTTAACCCAAAGATTCTGTGCAAACTGTAAAATCCCACAGTAGAAAGCTTTAGCTAGTTTCAGTCTCTCTAATGAATTCTTCAAAGTAGTCACGACCCATCTCTCGAGGCGCACACAAAAAGATAACTCACTTTTTTCGACAGTACGGTTCGAAAACACGTATTCGGTATCAGTGTCGCCCCTACGAGGGTTAAATATTGACGCGACAAATTGAAAAGAAATATTGAAATGAAAGCGCAATTTGAGTGCGAACTATTCCGCGTTAGATAACCGCAAACAGTTTTGCTACATCTCGCCCCCCCTAAACTTGGACCAAGCCTCTAGCTAGGAACTAAGTTGGAGAACAAAATAATTTCAAGTGGGACGCGTGGAAAGTTCCTCGTTCCTTATCATCGTGTTCGTTGACCAACACATACGTGGCATTGCTAACCTTTTTCTCTATTCTGAAAGGCCCAGAAAAAAGTAAAAGCATTTTTTTCGTCTCTGATTTTATCTCCGACGACACATCATTAGCCCGAAGCAACACTTTATCACCAGGCCGAAAATCATAAAAGGGCTTCCCAGGATTGGCAACAGCACGCCGGGCAGCTTTCCCTCTTAAACTGGCTTCCGCGAGGATCACTTTCTCCGCGATCAACTTATCACAATCTCGATAGCCGTCAGGAAAAATGAATTTTCCCTTCAACAACCTAGGGCTAGGCTCGCCTAGTTGTAACTCACAAGGAGCAAATCCGGTGCTCTCATGGATAACGGAATTTAAAAGTTCTACAAAATAAGGCACTTCCCAAGCCCACTTGGAATGTTGCTCGTGACAATAAGTGCGCAGCAAGCGACCTAGCTCCCGCATCACCCTTTCCGACGGGTTTGCACAATGATGACGCACCGAACTATACACAATTTTAACACCAAGCGTTTGCAAGGTCGTTTTCCAGACTCGGGACGTAAACTGAGTGCCATTGTCATGTAAAATCCGTTGCGGTGTGCCAAAGGTAGTAAAGTATTCCTTTACCAAACGGCTCAACATAGTCCCGGTAGTCGCTTTTTTGAGAGGATATAACGCTACATGCTTAGTGAACAAATTGAGTATAACAAATATATAGGCGACTCCACCACGACTGCGAATCAAAGGACCAAAAATATCCATTGCTATAATATCATTTACCCCACTCGGTATGATTTGCATTTGTGCCGGTTTCGGTTGGCTACAAATTTTCGTCTTTTGACAAGTTTCACAATTTTTTATCCTTTTCTTAATAGACCTATGCATGTAAGACCACCATAATTCTCGTTTTATCCATGACCATACCTTATACACGCCAAAATGATGTCCTAAAACTTCATGATATATATCAATGAAATTGAATATAAGATGGCGGGGAACGCACAACAAAAATTATCCCTCTGTCGTTCCGTTTTTTAACAATACGTTATCCGACAAGGTGAAAATACTTTGCAGTTTCCGATCATTAGGCAATTTTTTTTATTTCCCGAAGTTTTTCGTCCTGCTCCTGACTATTTCCAAAGTTATATATCAAGACATGAAACTCTTTCAATTTTAATAGCGAAAAAAGTAGAAAACTTTTGTCATTAGACACCGGAAATCTAGAACAAGCATACCTACTCAACGCGTCCGCTTGTAAGTTTTCTTTCCCTGTAATAAACATAACCTCAAACCGGTATTCCTGTAATACCAACGCCCACCTAGAAATACGATCAGATGACAATCTGCATCGGTTTATGTAAGTTATTGCCTTGTTATCGACGTAAAGAAAAAATAAACGACCAAGTAGGTAAACCCACCATTTCTGAAGAGCGAACAAAACTGCTAGGACTTCCTTTTCTGTGGATCCATATCTCGTCTCACGGTCTAACAGCATACGTGATGCGTAAGCTATTATTTTTCGTTTTCCCTCATCGATCTGGAAAAGTATTGCCCCCAATTCTACGTCACTGGCGTCGGTTTGGACACAAAAAGACCGTGAAAAGTCCGGATGGAACAAGAGAGCGTCATCCTGGAAAGCTTGCTCCTGTTCGGCAGCCCAGCTCCAAACGGTATTTTTTCTCAGCAAATTAGCTTTGGAGAACATCCTGTCATATTGACATAAACCCAAAAACCCTTGCAGCTGTTTCACGTTCTTTGGTTTCGTATAATCCCGAAGAGCTTGGATGCGTTCCGGATTTGGACGAACTCCTTCGCCATTGACAATGTAATAAGGCATTTCTTGCTGAAAAAAACGACATTTATCGAGTTTGACTGTAACCTGCTGAAAACTTTGGCAAGATGCGCCAGGTGATCTTCAAAGCTAGAACTCATAACCAAAAGGTCATCCAAGTACGCCACCAAACAATCCTGAAAAGCTGACCCAAAAATAGTATCGATAGCTCGACTGAACGCACTGACCGCTGTCTGGTACCAAATGGTAAAACACAGAAACGATAAGTTTTGTTGTCCACCATGAAACCAGTATACTGCTTGTCCTCCTCCCGTAAACCAATCTGCCAATAATTATGGCCTGACGATTTCAGCGATCGGCCTAGGCAACTCAAAATCGGGTTCTATTACCGCATTTATAGCCTTCGAGCGTCCAAACAAACTCGTACGCTTCCGTCTTTTTTAGGGGTGACCATCATTGGAGAAATGTATTTCGAGGGACCACGCTCTATTATGCCCCACTCCTTCATTTGCGATAACGTTTTTTGTACCGCATCTCTATGGGCCACTGGTATTGGATAGGGTTTTACAAAAAATGGCGTATCATCAATCAATTCAATAGCGTGAGTGTACATAACTGTTCTACTCGGTTCCTCGGAAAAAATTGATGAATTATCTAATAATAGTCTCTCCAAAATACCTTTTTCATTTTTCGACAAGTTAACATCTGACAAAATCCTATGGAATTTATTATCCTGAATATTCGGTCACTCGGTATGGCAAGCGTCTGACCCACTTCCACATTTTACTTCAATCTCACAAACGTGAAAAAACTTACTATCTTTTACTGGACTAACATGAAAATTTAAAACGGGCAAAAAATTACTGTTTTTATTCACTAACGCCGAGATATTCATTGATTTTGAGCTTCCATGAACACCTTCCTCAATTTCTGGAACTTTAAAAATTCTTCTATTTTTATAACCAAATGGTTCTCGGACAAAATTATATTTACATAAAACGATCGTAAAAAATCGCACCCTAAAATGATGGGATAAGTTAAACCTGATATCACCAGGAATTCATGACTGATTTTTTTGTTGTTTATCGAAAAAGGAACCTCGGCTTGCAAGGTTATTTTTTTAATCTTTGTTTTGAATGCGCCCACCACACGTATACATTTAAAATGTGGAATATCACTATGGAAATTATAAAACTGATTCCACACATCTTCGGAAATTGCTGAAATTTGACTCCCGGTATCGACTAAGGCCAAAAACCAGAAATCAAAAATTTTTACCGATATTCTCGGCGAACGATTATCCAGTCTTTCATGTTCAAAACTACAATCTTCAAGCAACTCTTCCGTGGGGTTATTTCTTATTATCACTCGTGCTCCTTTATGCAATACCTCCAAATCGGAGCTCAATTTTGGTGGTTGGGTTCGTTTTCCGATATATTATCTACATCTAGATATTCTAGACTAGATATATTCTGCGCATGTCTAGTAAAATTTTTGTTGAACTGAGTAGGTCTATTTCGTGATTGTGCGTTTTAGGTGTTTCTCTTGGAAAATGAACCTAAGTTTGCGAGGATTTATTGAGAAAATTATCAGCTTGTCGAAGTCGGTTAGTGCCTGTGATAACTCGTAGACTCCCACAAGTAACACTGAAACATTTGGTGAAAAATGAGGTGCAATAATGCTTATCAATTGGGGTTCGGTATATGGGGGTTGGAGATGCTTTGCAAGTACCAGATAACGGTTAAAATGCTCTGTTAAAAGACCATCCCGGTATTTTCCCGACTCTTATTTGAGTTTCACTGTTAATTGCTTATCACCCCCCAAAAATGTTCGCAAAAAGCAAGTTTAAATTCAAAATAATTTCGAAACCGGTTAGAAAATGCGTCTCACCAAGTTTTTGCTGGCTTCTGCAAGCGATTTTTAATTACGAATGCAATTTTCTGAAATGGTAAATTTTGAACATCCAAAATATTTTCTAATGATTGCAGAAAATCTATTGGGTGAACTGATCGTTATCAAAATTTGGAAGAATTTTACTGGCCTCAACTATTGACATATTTGGTAATAAATTGTTATTCACATTATTATTTTGATTAGTATTGTTGTCATTTTGACTCATCATTGTTGAAACTACGGTAGTAACTAATCTAACTAAATCTTCTTGACTTGGTGGTGGATAAAACATCTGATGGGTTTGACTACACGGGGGTAGTGCTGACTGCGTCTGAGCCGAAAGTGGCACAAAATTTGATTGTGGTAAAGCGGCAGCTTCGTTTTCAAGCGCCGGTTACATTCGCCTCTTCCGGTGACACATTTGACCAAAAAAAGGAAAGGTCCTACCTTGTGCTGCCGGTGGATAAACTCTAAAATGTGAAGTGGAACTACGTATTGAATTATTCATACTTTCATTTCCCCGTATGTCCTGTCTCGGGCATATTCACCATACTGATTTTCGTATAGAAATCCTGAGTTGCCGTGCGTTGGTCGACAAGTTGCAAGAGTACTCTTAAATCTCAGGGGTTGTCTAGGGTCGCTACTAGGATTTTGATTTAAGGAAAAACACCCAATTAATTAACAGTTTTCTATTCACTCCCCAAACTGCTTGTGGAATGTACAAACTGACAAAGAGAGAAAATCAAATAGGGGTCTGCGACGCAGCACATACAAAAATTCAATGTTTCTGTAGCAAAAATTAATTAGTTGAGTCCAGCGTAAACAAATTAATGACCAAGACTAACTCACCTTACAGATCAGGTGAGCTGATGCTCAAACACGTTTATTCAAGGGCAGCCTTAACCCAAAGATTATGTGCAAACTGTAAAATCCCGCAGTAGAAAGAGTCTCTCTAATGAATTCTTCAAAGTCACGACCCATCTCTCGAGGCACACACAAAAAGATTTTTTCGACAGTACGGTTCGAAAACACGTAGAGTATTCGGTATCAGTGTCGTCCCGACGAGGGTTAAATATTGACGCGACAAATTGAAAAGAAATATTGAAATGAAAGCGCATTGTGAGAGCGAACTATTCCGCGTTAGATAACCGCAAACGGTTTTGCTACAGTTTTCTTTCTTCACCTTCCATTTTTTTGACGCGATCGACTCTGGCCAAAACAAGACACTTTTGAATGGTGACGGAATAACAACTCCTGGAACAAAGATACTTCGATTCCTTGAACTTTCCAGTTATGAGAACAGTGAGACATTCCTTGTCATTACCAGATCGTTCATAAACAGTCTTAGACCCTTTTGGAGCCAACACGTTGCTTCCTTTTGGAGAAAGAAAAGAAGCTGACTTGTCAAAGTTAAATATTATTTCTGGCTCGTTGATTTCGATGCCCTCAACACGAAAATATTCCTCGATTTCTTGAAACCAGCCTTTGATTTTGGTTTCAGTTACTGCAGCTCGAGATGCAAATAGATTTTGACTCATTCGTTGGCTTTCAGGGTGCCTTTTCAGAAGCTCCTCATACCAACGACGTCCTGGTCGCCCATCGTGAGAAGTATTCTCTCGTTTTAATTTATCAACTAAAATAGCCACACTGTCAATTAGCCGAGTCTTGGTTATTGGAAAACCCATCCTTGCCATATAAGTTATCCATTTAGTTAAAAGATCTTCTTCATTTTGTGTTAGTATAGTGGAAACACCACTTTTGCACTCTACTGGGTACTTTCCTGACTTTTTGCCTATAAGAGTTGTTCTGGGGACACCGTATTGCTTGGCAGCTGTTAAGCATGGCACTCCATGTTTGATTGCTTCGAGAGCATTCTTCACGTCTTCGTTGGAGTACTTGTAATATTTTTTTGTCTAGACATTGTTTTCTTCGAGCTACAATTATTAAAAAATGGTAATGAAAGACCATTCATTCTCAGGTGTCGAATTTAAGTACAGAGTGTACATAGCTTCGACACCCGTTTCGAATTAATGACCACATGAAAATTATGGAACCAGGACCAATGTATTGAATATGTAATCATTTGAAATATGATCTGAAAACGGATAAACCATTTTCATTTTATTCTTCTGGTACATATATTCGACACTTGGGTGACGAAATTCGGACAATGGTTCAATGTTCTGTACTAAAATTCGACAACGTTAGTTTTTCGAATAAATAGGAATTCTTCTCAACAAAAACATGTAAAATCAGTCAATGCAATTATTACAATACTCCATTAGAAATTCTCAATTCAACAATACTTCAAAGATGTGCCCTTTTATACTAACCTTATAAGAAATCAGTCACTATAGAACGTTACCATGCATGCGTCAGAACACAGTCACTTTCAGGTTATATCAAATATGGAGGATGTGGGTAATAACGTTTTCTGTAAAACGATGATTATTCTGAATTTTCATAGATGGCTCTCGGCAATAATCAAGGTAGCACAGACGTACAGTTTCCTTAGTAAATGCAAACAAATGAGAAAGTGACTGATTTGGGGACACTGTCTGATATAGGCTGTCTGATATAGGGATATAAGAAAACAAAATATTCCAACGCTCCCCCTTAACTCAGAGTTTATGAATATAACAATGATTAACAAAAGTCCTAAGTCTAATAATATTCCATACTCATTGCCTTGACTAGTTGACGATGCTTAATTTTAGTTAAAGATATAGTCAGTATATCAGCTTTCATACTATTAGATTGGACATATTTTAATGTTATGAGTTTATCTTGAAAACACTTTCTTGCGTGATAAGCTCTTACATCAATGTGTTTAGCTTCAGAATGATACATGGGATTAGAGCTGAGATTAATACTACTCTGATTATCAACATGAATTAGTATGGAAGAATTGTCACCAAACAATTCAATACATAAATATCTCAGGAAGAGCTTATTTACATGCCTCACTCAGAGCCACATACTCCGCTTCGGTGGTAGTCAGTGAAATGCATAGTTGTTTCTTGCTCTCCCAGAATACAGGACCATTAGCCATTTCAAAGAGGATACCAGAGCATCATTTCTCTGCTCATTTTCTTTACCAGCATAATTGAACGATCAAACGATCTTGTGAAGTTCGATCGAGATTGTATGAGGCGCTTCGTTCGAAGAGAACACTTTGTTTACTATGTAGTACAGCTCTCTGGTACTTGGTGGCGCACAGAATATAAAGAAACCTGTTAAAATAAAAGCTAGATTCCTTCGATGTCCTCCAGATGTCTCCCTCTCCCTCTTGACTTCATTCAGTTTAAAGCTAATAGGGAAAAAAATCTGGGAGGGTATTATGTTGTGGGTGGGAGCGCTTCGAACGAAGCGCCTCATACAATCTCGATCGAACTTCACAAGATCGTTCGATCGTTCAATTGTATCTCGGCGCTTCGTTCGAATAGAACACTTTGTTTACTGTGTAGTTGTGTATAGCCCCTTTTTTTGTGGGTATCATTGACTTCAGTTGACGAATAGTGGCATGAACATGTTAAATAATTGTGGAGCATTTCTGGAACAACTATTTATTCTTACTTATTGAGAAGACCTTTGGTTTCCTCGTAAGAAAGCCTTTGCATAGTGGTATCTGGAATCTTCCAGTGGCCGATTATAGAATCGGCAGAACCCCTCTGATTTCTCTGTCCAGCCAGCAGATTTTCGAATCAAGTTCATAGGAACCCCGGCCTTGAACGCTGCAGAGGTGAAAGCATGTCTTGTAGAATATCCTGAAAACATGCGAGTATTGATACCGGCCTTCTCCATGATTTCCCTTATCCATCTGCTCAAGGTTTGCGCAGTTGCTCTTCGATAAGGTGGTTTTGTCGTAAGGAATAGAAATTATTGATTAGGTTCCCGGACTTCCCTGGTCTTCTCTAAATATTCAATGATTCCTGTAGCAACACAGATTGATGGGCTTTCACAAAAAAAGAGGCAAGTGCAGGCATGGCTGGTCTCTTCCTACTCTTGTCGTTTTAATGGAGTCAGGAATAAATATTTGTATTCCAGATATATCGACAATTATATTTAAGGTTCTTATCATAGAGAATGTCTGGAGACGATTACCTGAAGTAAGGGCCAATAAGGTAACCTTCTTGCTCAACTCTGCCAAGGTCAACTCACAATCCAGTCCTTGCTTGGACAGGTAGTCTAGAACATTTTGTGGGTTCCACACTACATCGTACCTAGGTTTTGGAGGTCTTATCCGAGCTATTCCTCTTATAAATCTGCTGACCTGCGGGTTCTTTACAATTTCTCCTGGTAGTAATAGGGAAAGGGCAGACCTAAAGCTGGCATAAGTGCCATAATTGTATCTTCTCTTATTTAGTCTCGCCTGTAAGAATTTTATGACCTCGGGGATGCCTGCAGAAAAAAACTAAAATGTTTCTTCTACTGCAATAATTCCACCAGAATTTGTAGACAACATTGTACTGTTTGATTAGGTTTTCTAACAAGGACTCCAGCATAGTTGGTATGCTTTCGTCTGGAATGTCTCTCAATTTGAATGCTTATGCTAAAATCTTCCTGCAGCCAGGATAAGGGACTTGTTGAGGGGATGAACTCTCCTGAAAGGGGAAGACAAAAGATTATCGTCTGGTCCAACTAATAGAGGTTCGTCTACTAGCATCTCTAAAAATAATGGGAACCAACATTGTGGGGGCCAATAGGGTACCACCAGTATGCCATTTGCCCTGTCAGTCAACACCTTTTTCAAAACCCTAAGGATTAGGGAAAAGAGGGGAAAGGCATAGAAGTAGTGGTCCGACTATTTGACTGTGAATGCATCCACAGCAGATGATTCTGGGTCTTCCAGCCAGGAAATATATTCCTTGCATTTTCTATTTATTCTCGAGGCTAATAAGTCTATCTCTGGTCTACCGAACCTGTTTATATATAATCTTTTTAAATGCTTCATCAAATAATTTCCATTCAGTATCCTCGGAAACTATTCTAGAGCTTTCATCAGCTATATTCTTTGCTGATGGTATATATGAGGCATGTAACCATATACCTTTCCCCTCACACCATTTCCAAATCTCTTTTGACAATGAATTCAACTTTTTGTATTGTATACTACCCATACGGTTAATATACGACACTGCAGTCGTATTATCGACCCTAAGTAGGATATTACTGGACCTGTTATCCTTGCCAAAACATTTAATCCCACGAAAAATAGCCAAGAGTTCTAAATAGTTTGTTTTTTTCTCTACTCACTCCACCACCCACGAGTGGTTTTTCCCCGGCAGTAGGATCCCCATCCTGTCAGGCTTGCATCAGTGAATAACTCTAGATCAAATGTATCGTCCCTAATTTGAGCGAATCCATTTGAAATGTTTGCTTTCCACCATTCAAGATCTTCTCGAAGTTTATCATGTCTAATTTTCATGGGTGCATTAAAATTTTGTCCAGCATTTTTTAATGCTAACACTTTTTCCCGTTCTAGGGCTTTTGTATATAGCCTACTATAAGTTATTGCAGGACATGCTGAAATTAGTAGCCCAATGAAACGAGCAGAGTATTATCTTGCACTTCCTTATGTTTTCAATCGTATCAATAATATTTTTTAATTTTGAAACCTTTTCAAGTGCTAGTGTAATAGTCATACTAGAGCTAGTAAAAACAAATCCAAGAAATGTACAAGTCTCACTTTGGTCTAAAAAACAATTTTTCTTGTTTAATATAAAACCTAAGGATTCCAGCATATGCTGTGCCCTTTTCACATGTAATTTACACCTTTCCTCTGACTCTGCAATGAAGAGGAAATCATCTAAGTAAACTACAGAGTACACCCATTGAACGTAACTTAGTGACTACTGGCCTCATAAGTTTAGTAAATGTATATGGTATAGAGAACAAGCCAAAGGGGGCGCAAGTGAATTGAAATAATTTATTTCCATTTTTAAACCTTAGGTATTTGTCTACGGTTATTTAAAAATTGGCATCCTTGAGGTCAATCTTAGCCATGAAAAAATTAGGCCTCAACAGTCTTACTGCTGTTCTGTAGTCCTCCATCTTAAAATGAGGATTCTTTACGAATTGATTTAATGCATTCAAGTTCAGTATGAATCTATTAGTGCCATCCGGTTTTTTAACTAGGAAATAAGGCGACACAAACTGGTCTGGACCAGAGAGTGCTATTTCTATAGCGCCCTGATTAATCAGTTTTCTGATAGCCTTGTCCAATTCACAGTTCCTTTTTTCAACGGATTTGTACTTTTCGAAACCCTGTACTGGGCTTGTGGTGAAATGAATTTTGTATCCCCTAACCGGCCTAACCCAACTCAGAATTTCTTCTGGTGGGTTCAAAATGTGTTTCCAAACGTGTTGGAATTTTTTAAGTTGGCCTGCTATTTTACTTAGCCTTACGTCTGTCTGCGGACATAGTTGCTTCTCCTCCCTAGTTTTTCTCGGGGGTGTTGGCCCTGGAATCGCGACTCTCCCTTTTGTTTCGCTGGGCCCGAGTAGTTCAAATAACCAGATGTGGCTGATAAAGTCTGCTTACCAGGCAAACTGATAAGTTTTTCTGTGAGATAGTGTTAGTTGGAAATGAAGATTTCTTTAATATTATTATTGAGGTTTAGAGTAATTAAGGACCTTCTTGTTATTGAGGTGTAATGAGCATTACATAGAATTTTTCCTGCCTCACTCAAAATCCTCAAGATTTTTCTGTTTATTGACCTCCTCTTGGGTTAAGAGTATATTGATGGCCTCCCCAAGGGCAGCCAGTCCTGATCCCAATTGACTTTGATTTATGTTCAGGAATCGATCATTTTTACCAGCGCTTGCTGAAATTGCCGATTTGATCTCTGGATTTATTTCAGGTGCCTTAAGGCCCCCTAGTTTCCTAGGAACTGGTATTTTTCGATCAATTGCACCTTTTCTTTCTTGAGAAGACCCTTTGTAAGAATGACCTCCCACCTATTTTTAATTATGGGGTGAAGCATGAAGGAAGATTTCTTGGACTGAGTGTCCTCCCCTAGTGCCTCTAAAACGTCTTCCTCCAGCTCTATATCTTCTGATAGAATCAAAGTATGCTCCTCAGCCGAAAGAGCATTTTATTTTTCCTGGCTTCTTGTCGACTTGTCTTGTTCTAGTGACTGGTCCGAGTCCTAAGGATCTGGGCTGTCGTAGCCCAGACTTGTACATGTGAGTGATATTATATCACCGTCCTGCGACTCTGAAGGAGTTTCGTCCCCTGACAACTTTGACCTAGATGCTAGTAAGGTGTTACAGCCGGTTCTCGGCCTCCCCCCCACCACTATGACGTCATCAGTGACCTTGTCCTTGAACTTGGCCTTGACCTTGTCCTTGAGGATGAACGTAGATAAGTGGAGAACAGGGGATGGCAAAAAGGGTCCATGAGGGCCTACTTGCCTGGCTGCGGTAGCGGCCTCCCCAAAGAACTACTACTACTGTCCTTGACCTTGTTCCTGTCCTTGACCTTGTCCTTGTCCTTGGCCTTGACCTTGGCTTTGGCTTCGACCTTGGCTTTGACCTTGGCTTTGATTGACTTTGGCCTTGACCTTGTTACATATTGTTGGGAGGTGTTCAGGGTTTGTGTTTTGACCTTGAGATGACTTGGAATTTTTTTCATACACGGACAAGTACTTTTTGTAAGTACACATATTTTTTGTAACCTCCATGTCTTGCATGACCTTCATGTTTATCTACTCTGCTCCTGTCTATGATTCTCATTTGTGGAGTACACATGAAAATCTAGACGGAAGTGTGGAGAAGGTAAACGTCTGCACACCACGGAGATCCAGCCAGATATGTTACCTCTGATTCCTCTCCTGTGATGTATATCTTGCGATGATGGTGGGGGGGGGAGGTCGCGTGACGTCAGCGCTATGCGCACGACGATTCACTGATGTGTGTCAGGTTCTCGCTCTCGACACGATGGAGTGGGTCCGCTGACGTCACACACCCATACGTTGCGGCTATGTAGCGACTACTATTTACTCTCCGTCATCTTTCGATGCAATGCAAACTCACGCATGGTGGGGACTTTGCATCACACACGCGGTGCATAAGTCTGTGATGGAGGTGGTTCACTATCTATTATAAAAGAAAAGGGTATGGTGATATGAAATCAGAAGTTGTATACCCAGCAGTCGAGTAGTCAGCAAGAGTAGTGAAGTTATTCAGTGCCTACACAGAGAGAGATCAGTGAGTGTGTTTTTCTATTGAAAATTATTTATATTTTCCTCATATATTTTCATCATGTCAGTTTCCAAGGTGGATTTACAAAAAATCAATTCTATAATTAAAGAAGAGATGGAAGTGTTAGAACAAAGAGTAATATCATCTTTGCCACTGAATGAAGCTTTCCCAATTAAGACTATGTCATTTTGTTCTACTCGGTTTGGTAAATCAATCTTATTAACATTGGTGGATGTGAGCAATGATACACTGTTTAAAACGTGGCTACCAAAACGTGTTTCAGCACAATTAACGGATGCTGATGTTACTTATATCAATTCTTCGAGTGGTAAATATACGGTAGCATATTTGGGTCAAAGTCAACAGACTATTGTTGGCATGAAAACGCGATCGTTGGTCAAATTTGATCTCCCTGAATAATAGTTATATATAATTTCCACTTGTCATAGGTTAATTCTGATTCTTTATATTGTAGGTGATAATTGTAAGGAAAATATAAAAACTTTTCATACTTTGTTAAATACACTCTTCGGTGGAGACATCATTAAAAGTATGATGTGAGTAATACTAATTATTTTTGTAGCTTATTTATTTCAATAATTTTTCTTTGATTATAGCTTCATTCTTGAAAGATGTGAATGCAATATGCCAGCCAATATTGGACCGAAGCCACAGATATCTCATCAGCCGTTGAAAGGTTGCCATCAGAACTGGATGCTTTGGGCGAGGATGCTCACCATGCCACCAATTACGACTTGAGCGTGTGTTATGATGAAGAGCAAATTGAATACTGCTTGCGAGACTACGAGAACTACAAGAAGGGTGCAGATCTTTGCCAACAATACTCAGACGGTTCTTTGGATTTGGATCAACTCTGCAATAGTATGATTGTGTGCGAGCTGAGAAGATTTCTTTATCGCCTCTTACCATACCTACCTGAAGAAATCATCCAAAAGTACCAATTAGATAATCAAAGCGATGACGAAATCGAAGTCGGCCAAGAAGATAGTGATGATGAAGAAGAAATAATTTTAGATTGTTTGCATGTACCCAAAACTAATTGAAATGTTAGCTAGTGATATTTGAATAAAAAACGTAATTTTATTTAGTCATGTTCTATTTACCTAATCCTCTTTTACATAAATAAATGAAAAAGAAATTAATACAAATGGGAATAATTAAAAATACATAATATGTGTGTGTGTGTTTCTTCAATATCTGCTGTGAACTGAACCATCCAATGCATTGTATGTCAAAAATGTATCATGCAGAATGAGTGCATATACTTTGGTGTTCGCCGGGAAGTTGGCTTTCCTGGTTTCAAACTCGTGCTTAATATCAATCGTTGATGATTTTGTGGTATTCGGCTGATGTGAACAATCGATGATGAATAGTGGATTTTGTCGAAATTGTCCAATGTCCATGAGAGGTTCACTAATATCTTTATCATAATAACTTTGTTGAAAATTCTCATAGGCATATTGAGCTGATGTATCGAGTTTTTTATCGAAATTCAAATTCCAACGTTCATATGGGTATACTTCAGAGTTCAAGTACACTCGAATGTTATTGATATCAGCAGTTGTAAATTTAGTGATATCCTTTGTCCTGTCTTCAGAAGTGGTGGTGCTTTGGAATCCAATGATGATATAACGAGGTGTTTCAAGGGCATTGGTTGTCTTGATAGCCCATATGTCTGAAGATGTGACACGTAGTGATGGAAGTTCATAGAGATCCCACATGCGATGAGCCAACTTGATTTTAGCATTCAGACCACTTTTGTTGATTCTATTCAAAAGTTTGAGCTTGTGCGTATCTTCTGGCACTATATGTCTTATTTTCCACTCAATTTTATTGATTTCCAAATCAGCATCAACCGCACCAATATATGAGTTCTTGAAGGATCGAGCGATTATTAGAATCATTTCTTGTTTGGCATTCAAGATACTTTTGTTATAATCTTCAGCGAAACCCATCAAATATTTCAGTGGTAATTTACCACTAAATACATGACTGGTTGTGTCCAAGATATCCTGTTTCGTTTCCGAAAGTCCCCATCCAGTTGTTAACAATGTGTTGGCATGTGATTGTCCAAATGATATCATATTCTTCATAGTAGATGTGATCCCCGGCTTCCTGACGACAGCGACTTGTTCACCACCCAATTCGTAGCGAATTTCATCAAAAAGGAAAGCGATTGCATTGTTCGAGAGATAACATGATTGCGTTTCATCTTCAGGTGTGAATTTACCCTCTATATAAATGAAACTCTCAGCAATGTCGAGTATAACGTCTTGATTATTGATTGCGATTCGAATTTCATCTGAATTCCTAATCAATGGTGATCTATATGGTTTATATGTGTGCTCATGTAAACTCGTGAGGGAATGATCGAGCATCGGCACATCGAATATATTCAATTTTTCACTATTTGTTTCGAGCAACATTTTCCCTTACTTCAGTCCAATAGATTTCAAAAATTCAAGATCTCTCACTGACAGAGCATATACTGTTTAGCGTACACTTTTGGAGTGAGCCTTTTTCTAGTCGAACTTTCCTTTTTAGCGGTTTGTGGAATGATTTGAAATCCTCCACTATTCTGTCTATTATAACAAAAACCCATAATAGTTATTGGATTTTCTTCAATTCCAAAATTATAATAATCTCTTATGTACTTCCAAAATCAATAAGATTGTTTTTGTGATCCAAAATACGCACTGTGATGTTGTGAATCAACTGACGACCTTCTGGACTGACTGGCATATATATAATCTTGTGTGGTTCTTTCGTGAGATTGAATCCAGGCTTCCACATCGATATCGAATGAAAAAAGAATATGTGATTCTTCATTATTTATGTATGAACCAGATATAATGTTGCAATCTAAGCGGATGAGTCGCACAGTTGTTACGTTTATCGGTAGTGAGGATTCATGTATCTGATTCGGTTGAAATCTATCAAAATTGAAACCCATCATCTTTGCTATGGAATTCGGATGAGTAAGATCAATTTCAAATTTTGATCGCATCTCACATTTGAAAGTATTATTATTGGCATGTAAGTACAATATATCATCTGCATTGGTATCGTTTTGATTTTTACCAGAAAATAATCTAAACATGATATGTTTCTGAATAACTGCATTGATCTCATCTATTTCATAGGCACCACATGGAATTTCAATTGTGTATTTCTGAAGTATTGGTGAACTATCAGCACTGATTCTAAAACTGATCACATTGTTTTTTTTCAGTTATATTATTGATTGTGTTGCATCCATAGAATCCTGAAAGTCTCAATCCATAACGACTGTTTCTATCCAATTCAATGGGTGTGAAAAAGTCTGCACTCAAGACACTCTTCCCGACAGCTTGGAGTTCGAACTTCCGTGACATGACTGATACATTTTATGAATATCACTTCAATTTATTGTTGTCTACAACACACTTGAGACAACCTACGCTTTTTCGGAGATGGTTCATTAATATCCAGTTCATTTTTATTAGCACCGATATTCATATCCTTTATATTGCAATAACAGCAGAATATTTTTCGAGGTGTAGAATCTGAAATGCTATCACCGTCAAGATTGTGGTGTTCATTGCAATATCTATATTTCATTATGTCGACATCATCTTGTAGACTTTTGGGTAACTTTTCCCAAACATGAGCAATCTCATATGCAGCACATGCAAGCATCACTTCCTTCGGCATAGTTGCAAGCATCACTCGTTCCATTCTTGTCAAAGTGCGATATTTTGAATACATCTTGAGTGAAAATCCCATCCCCTTAATTGCCTCTCGAGTCATTGCTGGAGTTGTATCCATTTTATAATGATTCAGAGAGAAACTTCAGGCACAAGTGACCGCAGAAAACTGTGTTGAACTTCTGCTGGCGATTATAGTTATATAGAATTTTCACTTTCGGACATTTCTGAAAGTATTGAATCAACTCTATTGGGGGGGGTAGATCTCCAAAACTATCAAAGTATGCAATGTCTTTCCCACATTTTCTGTATGCCAACCAATGTGTTCCCGATCCTCTTATTCCATCTAAATTGACAATAGCGGTCTCGTAGTGTCGTGGACCTCTAGTTGGTAATGTATCACGCATGAAAATACCGCGAAAGTATGGAATTTTCATTTTCTCGGCATAATAATTGAGATCGATGTCGGTGAGAGGTCTTCGAGGTAGGGAATCAACTAGTTTTTTCGATTGTATGGTTTTAAGTAGAGTCCGAGTCCTTTACGGTATGGTTTAAGGTATGTACCACTACCACTTTTACCCAATGCTACATTTTCCATTTTCTTATTATGACGATTCGCTTCGATCAGGGCTGTTCTGCTTGCTTTTGCTGAATTCACAGCTCTGGTGATGCCTGCAACAGCACCCGCTAAACTTCCGAGCGCGGACAATCCAGCAAAAATCGGTATCAATGGCAGAATCCCTCCGACCTTAGGAATTGGAATTATGCGGGGTGTGCGGATTGTTTTCTTTCCACCGGCAGCTTTGAGGTATTTACGTGCCGCATGCAATGCCACTACGGTAGCTTTTTTCCTATTATTCGTCACAAATTGCTCACCCCCAGCTGTTTTCAATACATTCCGCACTTTATGAACCACCCCAGAACTGAAGGCGATTATTCTGAGTTTAGTTTTCTTTTTCTTCGGTTGCTTCCTCTTCTTTTCCTTCATAGTAGTACTACAACCCATACCATAATGTTTGCTTCCATAATGTTGGTAACGAGTAGGGCAGCTGCTCTTTCCTTAATACCAGCGTCTTTCGATTTAACCCTATTCCAAGCTGCGTATTCGAGTTCTTTGTCTGCCGTATGTCTCTCTTTGAGATCAGTAAGATGATTCAAATATTGAATATCATGTTGTTTGCATGCAATATCCAATTTATTGATTCCAGGATCTTTGCGGGCTAAACGTTTTTCCAATTTTGTACCGGGTCCACAGTACTGATATCCTCCAGGTAAATGTAATTCGAACGGAAGTTTGTTTATCAAATCATTAACGAATCCACGACCGTTTTTTCTGCATCTACCACGAACACATCCGTTTTGTTTGATGGTACTCATTAATATGAAACGTTCACAACATATCGACACTTACAGAGTCTCCAACCACGGTACGACGCGCATTGTGAAGCAGAAAGAAAAATTTGCTGTAGATAATTTAGATGAAAAATTCGGTTGTGGATTGAATGGACAGAAAGTGTTGTGGCATGGTCCGCTACTTCCATCATCTGTTCGAGGACTCATTATCGGACCGTCGAGTTGAGGAAAGACGAATGCCATGATCTCTCTCTTAACACATCCACAAGGACTGCGATTCACAAACGTTTATCTCTATTCGAAATCACTCAATCAACCCAAATATCAATTCCTGTGGAATGTATTGGAACCTATAAAGGGGTTGGGTTTTTTTACGTTTAGTAATAATGCAGAAATAGTGGAACCGTCCGATACCAAACCAAATTCTGTTTTCATTTTCGATGATGTAATATGTAAAAAACAGGACATTATAAGATCATATTTCTGTATGGGACGCCATAAAGATGTTGACTGTTTTTATCTTGCTCAAACATATTCACGAGTGCCCAAACAGTGCGAGATAATACCAACTTTATCGTATTGTTCAAGCAAGATGAAACGAATCTACACCATATTTATTCCGACCACGTGTCACCCGATGTAATATTCAAACAATTCCAACTGATGTGTGTTAAATATTGGGAGGATCAATATGGATTTATGGTCATTGATAAAGATAGAAAAATGCATGAAGGTAGATATCGCATGGGATTTGATAGTTTTATATATCCATGACACTGCAATCCACATTCAATCGATCGTTGGATTGCACACAGGTTACTTCAGTGGTGTAATCTCTCTTGTAGAACAAAATGAAAAACGATTCAGTAGTTGATGATAAAAACAATTAATTGAATTTGAAACGTCAACTTGTTGAGACAACAGAAGCTGTACGCCAGAAATTTAACTCTATCAATAGTGGACTTATTGAAAATCGAATGGCACTTGTAAAATTTTACGATCCTCTAATGAAGCCATTGAACGTTCTATCTTCAGCTGCTGCAACGAAACAACTACCACCACCACCACTACGACGAAGCAAGTGAACTCACACTCTACTCCAGTTAGGAGTAACTCGGGCTATTCCTCCCTTCCTAAAGGCAATATTGAAGATATTTTGAAGATGCATTTCGAAAATGTCAAAACAAACAATGGTGACTATGACACAATATTTGGTATTCGTTCAGATCCTGCAACAGGAAAACTTAAAATGGGAAGTCTCAATGTAAATTTCAGTGGTGGAAATATTTTATTTTGGAATGCCAATAAAACAAAAAAACATGAATTCCCAAGTAGTCCGGAGTTATATAATATGATTTTTTTGAAAAACCCTCCTGAAGTCAGTGATGATGGAATTCTTCATACATATGCTAAAATATTGAGAGTCACGAATGCACCATACAAACAACATCAACTGAGAAATGGTTTCAAACATACGAAATCTAAAAAATTCCGTGAAGTTATCAAACCAGTACTAAACTTATCACATTATCTAACAACGAGAAGTAGAACCAAAAAATGTGCAGGGATCAATCGGATACAAAAAAGATATGATCCCAAACCTGCGAATTATGTATACTGGAATTCACCAAAAGAGTTAGTCGCTCGTTTACGACTATTGATATCCTCGAAATCAGCTGGACATACTGGACACGACAATGAAATAATTTCAATAATTGAAGAATTACGTGAGGAAAGTATAATATATTGAAACATTTAAGAAAATGGTCACTTTGTACACGGAAACAAAGTGAAGCAGTCATTGTGAGAGGATAAATAGTGAAATAAGTGATCTCAAACGACAAGTTGTCAATGAATTACATACACCGGCAAGACATAATTTCACCAGAAGAACCACCACCCTCAAAGGTTTTGCAGATCTATGGCAAATAGATCTTGCTGAATTACAACCCTATGCTAAACATAATAAAGGATATAGATATGTTCTTGTAGTAATTGATTGCTACTCAAAATATCCATGGACAAAACCGATCACAAATAAAACAGGTAGTGCTGTAACTGATGCAATGGAATATGTGCTGAAAGAAGCCGACTATTCTCCGAAACATCTACAAAGCGATCAAGGAACCAATTAATGTTACACCAACAACAAAACTGAAATTTAAAGGTGCCAAAGTCATCCGAGGACAACAAGTATTCCCAAATTCCGTATGAATGGCATTGTACGTATAAGCAAGTACAAAAATATTTTCGAAAAAGGATATACTGCAAATTTTACAACTGCACTATTCAAAATCATTAAAATCAATAGGACATACCCCACAACGTATATCATTGAAGATATGGATAGCCAACCGATTAGAGGATGTTTTTATGAAGAAGAGTTATTGAAAACGGAAAATCCTGACATTCATCTCGTCGAGAACGTGCTGAAGAGTAAAAAAGATAAACTATATGTGAAGTGGTTAGGTCTTCCCATTGAACACAATTCATGGATTGATAAACGTGACATGGTTTAGATATATATTAACTTTAATGTTTCGTTGAATAAAGTGGTGGAATTGATTTTGAGTTTTCATTTCAAGTAGACTAAATTGAAAAAATATTGTAGCGGTAAACGTTGCCCCAGTCAATCGCAACGTTATGTGTATGCCAAACCCATTTAAATGCATACCCCATTCCCGCTTATATATTTTCAACTCACAACATTGATGACATTTCATAATCCTCAGAGCTAATCAGTATCAGATTGAAAAGCGTGATCAAACTCTTTTCGCCACTTATCACATACAGATGCTGCCGTATCAAAAAGTTTAGTGGACTCCTGAAGCTCTATCTCAGCTTGCACTTTCAAACAATAGGTGGACTGATTTTTCTGTGTGATTTTGAAACGGAGTTCGTCTGCATCTTCACAGATTTTGATCAGTTCAACCTTTGTTGATGCAATCTTTGCATCGAGCTCCTGAAGAGCCACCTCGTCTATGCTGCTACTTCGAATATCGTCATCGCATTTGACGATGCGGCATTTGGCTTTCTTCAACATGTCCCCACAGCACTGCAGTGGACCGAAAGAATGAAGCGAAACATTTCCCAAATCACCCATCACATTCTTGAAGGTGTCATCTACCTTCTTTTTACGGGGTTTCCGTACACCCTTAATTTTCTTGGGTTTAGAAGCAGTAGATGTACCCTTTCTCTTAGATGGTTTCGGTTTATTATCCACACTAAGAGGAGAGAGGAGTGGAGGGCATTCGGGTAGTGACAGCTGTGAAAGGGTTGGATCAAAACACTTTCTGAAGATTCCGGTTTATCTGTCATCTTTAAATAAGCTTCGATGTTGAAGTCATCGGTGAAATCTTCTTGGGATGACAAGTGATATACCGGAATATTTCCAAAACCAAACCCACCATTTGTTGGAGTACATGACATTGCACCTTCTTCAACAGATAAATTTGGTAGTGAGTTCATGATTATTTAGCTCGGAGGAATGTGTGATATATCAATGGGATGTGGATAGAAATGGTGCTGATGTTGATGCGACTTCACGTTTTATACCAACAAACCGACTGGTACATGCGCACAAGAACATGACAGAAAACCACCGTAGAAGGAGAGGGAGTAAATATCCCTACCAGGAGTTAACTCTACAAATTTCATAGGAATAAGAAGTGTTAAGAACACACAGTGTTCTTCCAACCGATGTCTTTTCCAGATGTATATATAGTTCTATGTCACCTACATAAACTTTGCCCAATTAACTATAAATATGGAAATCATTTCGTAACATAATGCGAAGGTGTGATTTAGAACAAAATGATCCAAGTGAGTCATAGTTCTGATTCACACCTACGTATTGCATATATTCATAGTGACGAAAATCTCCAGTCGGCATAGTGGTGAGGGAGGGCCCAGAAGCGGTTCAAATATACTACTAACTGAATTTTGGATTCTCACTCATGAATGATAATAGAGAAAAAGTTTTTTGGTAAAAAACATTCAAACTGATCATATCTTTCGAAGGAACATATAAAAATTTTGGGTTATGGACCAAAAAAAGATTCACGTCTGAATATTAATTTCAATGTTTTTGAAAAATCATATCTCACTCATGAAAGATAATAGAGAAAAAGTTTGTTGGTAAAAAACATTCAAACTGATCATATCTTTCGAAGGAACAAATAAAAATTTGGGTTATGGACCAAAAAATTTTTCACGTCTAAATATTAATTTCAATGTTTTTGAAAAATCATATCTCACTCATGAAAGATAACAGAGAAAAAGATTGTTGGTAAATAACATTCAAACTGATCATATCTTTGGAAGGAACATATAAAAAATTTGGGTTATGGACCAAAACATTTTTCACGTCTAAATATAAATTTCAATGTTTTTGAAAAATCATATCTCACTTATGAAAGATAATAGATAAAAAGTTTGTTGGTGAAAAACATTCAAACTGATCATATCTTTCGAAGGAACATATAAAAAATTTGGGTTATGGACCAAAAAAAGATTCACGTCTAAATATTAATTTCAATGTTTTTGAAAAATCATATCTCACTCAGATAATAGAGAAAAAGTTTGTTGGTGAAAAACATTGAAACTGATCATATATTTCGAAGGAACATATACAAATTTTGGGTTATGCACCAAAAATTTTTTCAGGTCTGAATATTAATTTCAATGTTTTTGAAAAATCATATCTCACTTATGAAAGATAATAGATAAAGAGTTTGTTGGTGAAAAACATTCAAACTGATCATATCTTTCGAAGGAACATATAAAAAATTTGGGTTATGGACCAAAAAATTTTTCACGTCTAAATATCAATTTCAATGTTTTTGAAAAATCATATCTCATTCATGAAAGAGAGTAGAGAAAAAGTTTGTTAGTAAAAAACATTCAAACTGATCATATCTTTCGAAGGAACATATAAAAAATTTGGGTTATGGACCAAAAAATTATTCACGTCTAAATATTAATTTTAATATTTTTGAAAAATCATATCTCACTCATGAATGATACTAGAGAAAAAGTTTGTTGGTAAAAAACATTCAAACTGATTATATCTCTCAATGAAAAATATAAAAATTCTGGGTTATGCATCAAAAAAATGTATTGTTAGTTGTATAAATTCAGGGGTTCTATACCCGACACGCACAGCCCTTACATACACACTAAAACTTTTAAATTCTGTCCAAAAAAGAACCATTCATCTCGTCGGTGATGTCTAGCTTACAAGCTCACTCACTTCTCTGGAACACCGAAGAAAGGTGGCGATCTGTCTCTGTTTTACAGATATTTTCATGGGCGATGCTCTTCTGATATATCATCAATCGTTTCACCGTTAACGGTCCCATCGAGACTGACCCATCGAGGTCAGTCTTCACATCCCTTTATCACCACTTTGGAGACATGCCGAACATCTCTTTCCGAGGGCTCATTCTTCCAACGAGCGGCAAAGCTTTGGAACTCACTGCCTCGGGAGGTGTTCCCTGAGGCATACAGTCCGCAAGAATTCAAGACGAACACCAATTCCTACCTACTTTCCCTCTGCTCTCACGATGTTGTCTGACAACATTACAGGATTTTCCTTTTCGTGAGAACCAAAACATAAAAAATATATAGTAACCAATATAAGACTCGGCTGGAAAATCTGTTCACGACACGATTCGTCAGGGGCCCTATAAAGATCTGGGAGCGCGACGGCAAATAATAATAGTCATCCTTAGCATGTCTTGCAAAAACAATTTTTGTAGTGATGATAGAAATGATAAAGAACAAATCATTAGATCAATTTCCATCACCTCTTCTTGGCTGTCATTATATCATTACTATTATTATTAATTATTATAATATAGTAAATAAAATAATACTTCGCTGATAAATCTGTTCATGAAATTCGATAATTATGTAACATGATAGTATCAGTCGTCTTCTACCCACACTGGCTATGCCAGTAGGTACAATCCTTCGAGCGTTCGTGAGAAAGTTTTTACTCGAATGTCCCACAATAAATTTAATGACATTCGTTACCAATTTTTACCAATTGTGGAATTTACGTGGGTAGGAATTATTTCAATGGTAGGCATTGAAAATAGGATTTGTGAGAGATATACCTTAAGATTCATTGAGAATTTAAAACGTTATCTACTACTAATATTCGTTCTGGGCCATAAAGGATCCTAGAAAGTGTTTCTATATTATTCATAATGTATTCAGTGGGTTAATACTCGCCTACGCGCTTTTGAGCTTCATAGATTCTTGACTTTTTTTTCAATTTGTCCAAGATTAGTGGTTGAATATACAGATGGTTAATATATTGTAGAACTTGATTGGAGGCGGATTCAAATATTCAAATATTTTCATCAAGCATTTAAATAGCGACGTTGTAGTTCATAGTTTTTTCTCAAAATTATTTTTCACGGTGTAACAAGCTAATTATAAAATGAGTTCTATAAATGTGCTGCAAAACATAGTGTTGAGTGCTCCTAAAAAATTGAACATTTGTGAACCAGTGGTCGATAACATTTCTGAACCACTGGTCAACAATATTGTACAAAAACCATCCAATGGAGTTCCTACTGATGTATACGAGCGTATTTCATACGACAATATGGGTTTCCAGGATCTGACTACCATCGATCTAGATGATTTCCTAGAAGTGGCTGAAAGTGCACCCCCTTTCATAATTAATGGGTGCAAAGTAGCACTCTCCAGAATAGACGCCAATCTGAGCGTTCCTGAGCGTTCCACAAACACCAGTTTGAAGCCTAAAACTTCAAATGAGAAGAAAGTTGTGAAAAGACCACAACCCATTGACAACTCCCTCTCACGCAAAAGGTAGAAAAATGGTGTCGAACCGATAATAATTTCTATTCCTGGGACATCGGGAACATACGAGATTAAATCGAGAAAAGTGTCACTCTCGACTTTCACACCATTCCAAGAAGTAGCCATTGAAGTAAAAAATATTAAACGGAATATAAAGGCCTCTGCGGAACTACTGAAAAAGTGCGATGAAATGAACGTTTCAATTCAACAGAAAATCAAATCCAGACATGAAATACATGCAGAAACTGATGCACTGAAAGGAAGGATAGCCCTATTGAGGAAAAGGTCAGATGTCTTGACGACTGAAATCAATAGTGATTGTGCATTGAAAGATAGTCAATTTGCTGATAATCAAAGAGAAACGAAAGCAGGCGAGGACTCGTTGAAGGAAATAAAATTATTGTTCAGAACGTGGTCTGGAGAAATGGAAAATGTTTTAATGGGTACTCCATAACTTTTTATAAATATGTATCTCCACCATTGAAAATGCTTTTTATAAATATTTATCAATATTATTTTTTTTTTGTAAATATATTATATACCAATATTTGCTAATATGTTTTAATATCGTGAATACATTGTGGTGGACTGAAAACAATTCAAATTGAGAAATAATGCCCTCTTCACTATATCAAACCACTATATCAACTCAGAGGTGTTGTAGCCAAGATCTGGCTTTCAAGTGTAAGTCAACAACTTCTGATATTTTCAATTGAAAAACCATATGTTGATCATTTTCTAATGAATGTATTGGCAGTACATAGTTATTGCTGATGTTAATATTCTCTATTAAATTCAAATAATAGGTATAGAAATAAAGAGAATATGTAGTTTTCTTTCTTATTTCGATATAAAAGTCATTCTCAGAAATCAGTGGTGTTGAATTTATTAAGTAAGTTCAAAGTTATTTTTTTGGAGATATTGATTTTATAGAAAATGTTTCACCCACATTTTTTTAATGATGAGTAGTGAAACTGTGCGGGGACCAAATTGAAAAGTAGTAATGAGTGTGAGCAGGTGTAGCCCCTCCACTGAACCATCATACTTCATCCACTGCACGAAGAGAATATGTAGTACAAAGGTTACGTAAACATAAAGGTAGGTATTTCCGAGTACTACAACTTGAGTCAAAGAAAATTTCGAATTATTTCATGCTCAACGAAATATGAGGGTGTGGCTGCTCAAAGTGGGACACACTGTATATCAGAGGATATATATCTAAAATTTTCGAATGTCACATAATAGAAGCACATCGGATTTCAAATAGAGATCTGAGTATTCCCCCAGACTCTAACACTCGAATAAGCTCCAAACAAGTTGAGCTCTTTTATAATCCTGATCTGATATATGTTCTCCATTGAGATTGTCATAAAACTGATTTTTGGTGGGGAGAGTGAGGTGATTCAACTTTTCAATATCGTCTACAAAACTATACGGAAACCCCTTTCTGTCTCATTAAATTGAATTTGTCAATTTGAGGAAATCTCTTTTGCATCTCAATACACTGGTCGGATGTTAAGTTAGCACCTAAGTTCTGCAATGAATTCGACATGAATTTAAAACTATCTAGGAATCGCATTTTCAAAACACTCTTTACTTTACCATCTTTATCGGTATATGTGTGAGTGATGAGATGCTTTGTGAAAGATATGTATTTCTCTTTAGTTTGTGGAATAACATCCACTTTGTCCTTATTTTTATATATTTCTTTTATAAATAAATGGCAGTCATACCCGCTCAGATTGTGAAAAATTATGGGAATGAAATTTTGCAATTTGAAGTTCAAGTTGCACACGGAATGTGTGGCATGGGATCTTTTTTTTTCCGGTTAAATGACAATGGTCTTGAAACCAGTCTAGAAAGATCTTTGATCCAACAATAATGACTATTGCCAGAATCATCTGTGATAAGTAACAGATTGACATGCCTACTAAGTCTTGTCTGAGAGTAACGTAGTGGACCAACAACTTCATATTTTATTTTACCTTTCTCGAATTTTGATTCTAATCCATAGACATTTATTGAAATATCATTCATGTCCTCAAACATTTCAATACCTTGAAGTTTAACTGGAAAATGCATACCTTTAACATTCAAGACAGTGGCATAATGTGGATATGAGGAAACTTCAGATACTCTACCATCTGCTGGAAATAATGCAGAAGTAATCGCCCATGCAAAACAATATTGGTCCTCATTCCGAATATTCACAACTCCTCTTCGCATCTCGATAAACTCATGCAGCTTCACACATGAACACCCACTCAGTGGACTATATTTATTTATATTCACCTCGATGAACATTACTTTCTCACAACTCCTCCTGAAAAGTGTTGAACAGTTTATTACTAATGTCAATGAAATTGAAAACACTATATACCTGAATCACGTGCTTGAAACTCTGTAGTTTGAGTAATGATAACACCACGAAAGCCATCAAATAAGGAATTCAAATCAGTAGATTGATCCACAATTTTATTTTGGGAATTGAATGACTTTATGTTACTTATGTCCTGTGTTTGGATAACGTAACTGCCAAATACGTCCATATTCACTTTGATAATGGTATGAATCTTTATGGCTGATTCAAGTAATTCAATGACTTTCTGCCTAACCTCATTAAAAAACGACATGTATTCGGTATACACATTTGAGCTTTCCACCCTGTAGCTAACGATTCTACACTTGAAAGCACTTCTTATAATTTGAACACCATCACTCAATTGAACACATGCATTATTTCTATGTTGCAGGCTTCTTTTGTGAGAATTCACCTGTGTTGCCGGAATCGTTACATGACAACAATTACATGTGTACATAGGAGTAGAAGCAGCCGTATCCAATTTCACTCGTTTCACAGATGGACCACCTTGGCAACTATGAAGCTGGTGTCAACGGATATTATCACTACGAGTGAAAGATTTACCACAATCACAGGAATTCATTTTCTTGATGTTTTTAGAAGCTATCTTAAGAAGACACTAGTATAATAAATGGTTTCAGCGTCCTTTATATATAATCCTCAAATCACTGAAAGAGGAGTTCACAAAATCGATGTATATTATGTCTCTGTCAGTGGCACATGCTCAACGTCGATGCGTACGTAACACGATTCTCCCCACCACTCACTGGCTGGACGCGCTGACAGAGAGACTAAAGTGTTGGCATTAGTTGGTCGATGTTCGCAGTGTGCAGACATGTGTCCGTTCTACAAATATCGTAACGAGTTTGTTATGAGGACATATGAATGTCACATCAGTCTACAGTGGTTTTTGTATGTTCTCCTCATGAACTTAATAGTTTTGTTGAGAGTACACATAAAGGTCATACATGATTATCATCATAGAAAACGTCACGCGACCTCTCCCCCCACCCATCGCAAGGTATACATCACAGGAGAGGAATCAGAGCTAACATATCTGGCTGGATCTCCGTGGTGTGCAGACGTTTACCTTCTCCACACTTCCGTCTAGATTTTCATGTGTACTCCACAAATGAGAATCATAGACAGGAGCAGAGTAGGTAAACATGCAGGTCATGCAAGACATGGAGGTAAAAAAATATATGTGTACTTACAAAAAGTACTTAAAAAAATCCAAGTCATCTCAAGGTCAAAACACAAACTCTGAACACCTCCCAACAATATGTAACGAGGTCAGGGCCAAAGTCAATCAAAGCCAAGGCCAAAGCCAAGGCCAAGGTCACTGATGACGTCATAGTGGTGGGGGGAGGCCAAGAACCGGCTGTAACATCCTACTGATGCTTGGTCCTTTTTTGGCCCTTCATGAGATGTGGAGCTTTTAGGGCTCCGTGAAGATCTGCAGGACTCCCTGTGTGGGGATCTGGATCTTCGTCTTTTTGACCGATGTTTGTGCCTTGACATATCCGGTTTCCTTTTTGCTGCTTTGAATCTGTCTTGTCGTCTTTTAGGACTGCCACTGCATCGATCTTTCGATCGACTATCAGAGTGGCCATAATGGCGTCTCTCTTTTGAGAGCCTTTGTTTTAGTGCTCTTATCTCGTTTTCGAGATCTTCCAGAGCCACATTCGATCTCTTTTCTTCCCCCTCTAGGGGGAACTCGAATTACTTTTTATTATTCATTAGCTGGAGGATTTCCTAAAATAAGAAAATAATATTTATGATATATATTTGTGAAGCGTCGCTACCAAGCACAGAAAACGTAATGAAGTCGAGAGGTAGAGGGAGACATCTGGAGGACACCGAAGGAATCTAGCTTTTATTTTAACAGGTTTCTTTATATTCTATGCGCCACTAAGTACCAGAGAGCTGTACTACATAGTAAACAAAGTAACCTTCAAGCTTTTTACCTGTCTTTGAGTACACAAGACATAAACTTTTAGTGCCTTGAAGATAACGCACACACAACCACTGTTCCTCATTAGCTCAAGTGTTGAATTGACTCAAAAAACTTGCTGCAAACTGATATATAGTTCAGACATCCGATCAACCTTTGATTAAGAAAATCACTTGGAGGCAAATCGTTTGTAAATTTGAAATTAGGGTCAAGAGGTGTACCAGCTGGTATACATTCATACAAGCCAAATATCAAAAGCACTTTCTCAATGTATTCCTCCTGATCCACATACACTTTACTATCCTTTTGTCTTATTCTCAAACCTAAAAGTTGATAAACTTCACCTAAATATTTTAGTTCGAATTTGAGCTCAAAGTTATTTTTGAGCCTTTCCTTTTCACATGTATCATTGCTAACTACAAGAAAATCATCCACGTAGAGTGCAATAACTGGACACTGTTATGCAACAGCATATCAAGCCACACTGATGTCATTACGTGAAAAATGTGTTGGAAGCTTTAATGGTGAATAAAAATCTTTTCACAATCCCAAAACAAAAATGTTGGAATATTTGGAAATCCCTCTTGATTATTTAATGAAATTCATAAGATTCTTACAATTAAATTAAATATTTGTATTACAATTGAGAATTTTCAGTATTGCTAAATTGCCTAAGGGTGTTTCATACCCAAAAATTGTTTTAAGGTACATAACACTTTTTTGCTGATTCCACTTTTAGAAATCAAATTTGTATATGCTTCATGCCAAGTGAATAACATTGTATAGCTAAAGTCAACTTTCGGGTATAAATTAACTTTTTTTTGAAGTTGAGTTTAATAAATTAATATTGCAAAATTCCATGAAACTCTTTATTACGGTAAAATGCTTTTGAAATAAAAGTTATATTATGAAATACATCAAACAAATTCTTAAGATATCGATGTTAATATTGTGGTTAACAAATTTTGATAATATAAAAATACTTGTCGACATTTTGTACTACTTAAAAATATTCAAACAAATATATAATAAAAGATATAATTAATAATAATTCATTGGGACGGTTTCAGTAAGCAGCCTAACCAAACTGACCTAGGAACTCAAAAACAAGGTTTCCTTAAAGTTACCAAGACTTAAATTTAAAAAACTTAATATATTTTTTACAGTTTAAAACATAAAAAAATCCTTTAAGAATATTTTGGGTTGTATATACCTATTTTAAAACAATCTGTAATGTCTTATTTCTAAATATATTACTTGAGATCATCAGTCTTGGAAGTTTGTATGGCGAATGTCTTAAATAATAGATAAAATATATAAATATATTTTACAAATAGTTTTTCTAATGCAACAATTAATTCTAAGTTTCTCCAAATTTTAATCTAAGTCATTTTCTTCTACAGTGAAATCAATTAACGCACCGAATCCTTCTGCATCACCGATGAAATTTCCAGCTTTGATTGTTCTTAAGAAGGCGTAGAAGTTTTTGGAATCGGAAGGAATTAAATTCAAGATTTCTTTCAGGTCTTTTATTTTAGCCTGGGACAATTCACGGCCATCAGGCCATAATATTGGTAGGTCGACATCAAATGACGTTTTATTCCTGCGGCCTTTAGATATGTCAACAATCTGCGGTTCAGTTCTTAGTCTGGATTTCATATAAAGCCTATTTGGACTATTTTTCTGGATTTCTATTTCATGAGTTTTCAGCCAGGAAATTTTATTTTTTTCCATATCCACCTTACGATTGGTAATACGATTTAGAATGGGGGATATTGATCTGAAATCTTCTTTTTTCAATCTGGTTACAGAAAAAGGATTTTTGCGACGGCATTTCGTCATTACGTGTATGTAATCTAAATCAGTATACAAACGGGTGTGAGTTTTCAGAGAGCACTCAACATCGCCAAATTCAGAATCGTTAGGCAAATAGGTGTGACCTGGTTGCAAAAATCGTAGAGTAATGGTTTTCAGTGTAGGGTGATTTTCAAGTATATGTTGAAGCATTATAATCATTTTTACACTACGATTTTGTCCACCGCAAGAATCCCCCCAGAGTATCAAATGATTAGCTGAAGTTTTTAAAATTTCTGAAATGAATTTTCTTAGACACGATCCGACCTTGAGTTCCGCGGCCTGCTTCGTGCTCCAACCAGATGTAAAAATATCCTTTACCACTGA
This sequence comes from Chrysolina oricalcia, assembly GCA_944452925.2. Taxonomy (NCBI): domain Eukaryota; kingdom Metazoa; phylum Arthropoda; class Insecta; order Coleoptera; family Chrysomelidae; genus Chrysolina; species Chrysolina oricalcia. Next base: position 38,897,864 of record OX101825.2, read on the forward strand.
TACCACAATGTATCCCCTGATTATATAAATTAAGTTGTCTTTTATAGTAAACGATGCTTGTTGGAAGAAGTGGAATGCTATGAGTTTTCTCCAGATCAAAAGTTAGTGTTTCTACGGATGAATCTGTTTTAGCGAGGGCTAAGTCCGCTTTCATTTGGTTTCTCAAGCCATAGGCATGATCCAAATGTTCTTCGTGTTCTTTTCGCAATTTATTTGCTTCGTCACCAACTGCTGTTTGGATTTTAGATTTGAAAATATCACAACGCAAACAAGTATCTTTTTGTGGTTTTTTAAATCGCAAATTAAAGTCACGGTAAAAGACGCTCTTAAATTTGGAGAGGCTTGTGCCATCTGTATGTTTTTCTTTGTACAAATCATACAAAATTTGCAAATTTAGGTTTGTAGATAAAAAATTTGCTGTAGTAGAGTCTCGGTAGTAATGAGATGTGTATCTGGGGATACTGTTAATGAAAGTTTTAATTTCATCAATTTTTTTATTCGAAATTGCATTTTTTCCCCCCGAATTCACTCCGCGATTATCATTTATTGTTTGATTCGTCCGAAATTTTGACAACGCAAAGTCAATTCTGGTTTGACTTATACCCAAAGTGTTTGTTCAAATATGTGTTTGTACATACTTCAATGTTAGAAAAATAGTACTTCCGGGTGAATTGTCTCTTGGAATTCGCAGAGTAACTTCTTTTCTTCTTTATCTCTTTGACGCTTCCTTGCATTACGTATTTCTGAAGGAACTTTTTTGGTGCATTTCATTCGGCAATTACAATTATAATCTTGGAACACTTTAGCATTTACTTTTTTTTCCTTTTGCATTATAGTATTCTTCATTTCTATTAGCATTCCTCTTCCTGATTTGCCTATTTTGATTAGGGTACTTCCGTTTTCTCCCTTGCTTTGGTCTTCCATTGATTTCTTGACTGTCTTTGTTTTTTTCATTTTCCTCGTTATCAGTTTCTCCACCACTGTCTCCATTTTCTGGTATGTAATCAGGGTCTTCAATTAAACGTTTTCTTTCTTCCAGTTGGTCATTATCATAACTTTCTTCAGTTCTCATATTCTCTCGATTATCAGTTTTATTGTCAGTGTCTTTATTTCTTAGAACAAAATTGATATCTTCAACTGAATTTTGTTTCGCTTTTGGTGTTTCAGTATTATTGGTGTCTTCATTTTCCAAGTCACAATCACTATTTTCGATACATTCTTCTTCAACCAGCCCATCATTCTCCCCATATTTTGAAATATAATTGGTTTCGTCAACGTTTTGTAATTCGTTTGATGGGTCACTAAAGGAATGTTCTTTTTCTTCATTTATAGTAACACTATAATATGCAGAGTTTTCTTGATTTTAATTTGTTGTCCCAAGATAAGGATCTAAAATATAGTTGGTGATACTTCTATTGAGTTCACTTTGTACTTCGGTACTGTAAACATCTACTGGGGATATGAAAGCAGCAACTGTTTCTTCAGTACAACCGGATCTTAGGTTTCCAATGTCACCGATACCGTTTTCAAGGATGGAAATATTTGGTAAGCTACTGTTTGAAACATTTTGTGTAAGGACCTGCATGAGTTCATCATCTGGCTCAACAATAATGTCCCAATGTGTTTCAGTGGGTGAAATAATATTTGATGCATTGCTTTTCAGACAAGCTTCAACTATTCGCTTACTCCTCGCTGATGATGACGCCATTCTAAAAAATAATAAAACAGCATTAGCTTTCTTGTTCTGTCATTACACAAGGTGTAAACCCCTTCTCCCAAGCCAGAAGAGCAATAACTATTCGAAAAATTAGAGTTTTAAGTAGTTTTTCAGCGCATTAGCCATTCTGAATTTTCTCATATGGAAATGAAAAATAGTCAACCATGCAAACCAGTTTTTGTTTGAAGTTGATATCTCAATCCATTCAAAAGGTAAAATAGGTGAGTTTATCGCCCTTTCGCCAAAGGTAAAATAGGGGAGTTTATCGCCCTTTCCCCTTCCCGTATAGTAATCGAAAACAAAACAGAAAAGTGCGTAAATCAATTACCAAAATTTTTTTCAAGGGGCTTCGTTGAACCTATTTTGCCAAGAAATCTCTTAATACTGAAGAATAAATCGAAAATTCTTTTATATTTAAAATTTGACACCATTTGTATTAACATTTTTCTAAACAATAATATGAAGAGAAACAGATTTGTAAAAAGGCTTTAAGTGTGTTAAACCTTTATTCATCCTAATTTTTGAGTATTATTGTTCTGCTATACCGTGTTAAGTATTTAATGTTGAGTAAACCTAATATTGTCAAGCCTTTTGTAGTTTTTCAATAACGTGTTAACATTCATTTCAGTTGATTAGACCTGAATATAAATGAATTTTTCAGAGTTTTTCGAAAATTTGAATTTTTTTATGAACAATCAAATATAAGTTTAACGTATGGAATTGATGAGATTTGTAAAAAGTCATGATTCTTGCGATATAAACGAACGAATTGACGTAACCTTACTTTCTGAATTCGAGAAAATGTAATACAATTCAAAAAATTACGTACTTACTTGTATAATAATAATGCACAAAATATGTAAGAATGTTTGTGAACCAACTTGTCACTATCGTTATGATTTATTTCACTGAAAAATCGATTTATTTCCTGCTCACACATATAACACTTTCGAAGCCGGTTCCCGAATACCATGTGGATGTTTTAGCAATAACATGTTAACCCTCTTAACATCATTTAGTCATAATGAGATGGCGCCACATACCCTGAAACAATGTTTTAAGTAACTTAACTTTATATTGTAAAATACCAAAACTGCTTTTAGTGGTTAACATGTTGTTTATCATTGAATTTAATGATGCAAACAGAATAAAATGACTTAAATTTTTGTTGAGAAACGTAGAATTGGAGTTCGAGGGTCGGGTAGTAGAAATAACTCATTTTCTCAAATTTTGTGGGTTGACACTGTATTGCATAACAGTGTCCAACTGTAAATGAGGCTTCAAACTTCTTATAAAAGATACATGGTTCGTAATCTGAAACGTTATAACACAAACGAACAAGTTCTCCATTAATAGTGATATTCCAGACCCTTCATGCCCGCTTCAAGCCTACTTTAATCCATATAATGCCTTATTCAGACGACAAACTTTATTTTCATTACTTTTGACAGCAAAGCCTTGAGGCTGGTTCATGAATATTTCCTCATCCAGCTTTCCATTTAGGAACGCTGTGCAAATGTCAAAGTGATACATTATCATATCATATTCGACAGACGTAGCAAACAGAAATCTTATGACCGACCTGGGTACAACAGGAGAAAAAGTTTCCTTATAGTCTATTCCACCAATTTGAGAGAAACCCCTGGCCACCAACCTAGCCTTGAAAATGGGTTCTCCTCTAGGAAAACTATTTACTTTATACACCCATTTACAGGATACATCCTTTTTCTGTTTTGGCAGATCAACCAGAGTCCAGGTTTCATTATCAACGAGAGCCTTATACTCTTCTTTCATTGCTGTCATCCATTTACTACTATTGGAACCTTTCATACCCTCTACATAGCTCGTAGGATCTTGATTATCAATGTTCATGTCTGAACAGCCAAAAAATCCTTTTCATAATCACCTAGATATTTAGGAGGACGAGAAACTCTTGGCGTTCTCTCATTAATTTCATTTGGCTCATTTGACGAATCAGATCCATCATCACTGACAGATGTAGAAACATTGATATCATCCACATTAAATGAGGATTGTGGATTAGTGAAGTTCTCAGAAGATTTTTGGGAGATCGTTTGCTAACGAACAGTCGTTACCGACCGATGATGAACCCTTCACTCCCATAAACTATGTAGGCTTATTATGGCAAGAACCTGTCAGAAAACACAGTTACATAGTTAGGTGTTTATGGGAGTAAAGGGTTCATCATCGGTCGGTAACGACTGTTCGTTAGCAAACGATCTCCCAAAGATTTCTGTCTTCTCAGAAGATTGTTCATCAACTTCACTCTCTTCAGGAGACTCCGCTTCCTTAGAAGCATTTCTAACCTGAACAACAGGTTCACCTGAAGAAACAACAGGTTCTCCAAAATACAAGAGTAAGATTGAACTCAGCAGATGACTCTCTTGTGTTTATACTCTCAGTGACTCTATCATTTTCACAAAACACATCACTAGCAAAAACAATCTTCCTGGGGCTAGCTATATCAATCAATCTATAATTATTGGAATTTTAACAATAACCTGCAAAGAAAATTTTTCTACCCTTTGCATCAAACTTCTTCCTTGTTTCCTCAGAAACATGCATGTATGCAACACAGCCAAATACGCTGAACAATGACAAATCAGTCTTTTTATCAGACCAACATTCTTGTGGAGTCATATTGGGCAAGGATTTATGAGGTAGGCGATTTTTAAAGCCAGCAGTGAACACAGCCTCAGCCCACATACGCTTGCTACATGCTGAATCACTCATCATACATCTGGCCATTTCACAAAGTGTACGATTGACTCTTTCCGCTAGACCATTTTGCTGCGGATTGTATGGGTGCGCCTATGTTCGATTCCTGAAATATTTAGGAATTTTGCAAATTTGTCGTTCACATATTCTGAGCCATTGTCAGTACGGAGTGCTTTGATGGTTCGACCACACTGGTTCTCCACCAAAGCTTTGAAATCTTGGAATAAATTGAAAACATCACTTTTATATCTCACAAAATACAAAAATATTTTTCTAGAATATTCATCAATGAAAGTTAGAACATACTTTGCACCACTCCAAGATTCAACTTCCATGGGGCCACACAAATCAGAATGAACTAAATCAAGTAAACCCTTGACTTTATTCTGACGTGGTCTTCTTTTTCAGCTATTGAGATTGTAAGTCCTTTTGCTGGTCTGCTGTCTCCCACAACCAACCAGTCACTCCTAGAAGTTAGGTGTGAAGTAGCACCTGAATCAACGATTCAACTAGATTCCAGATCCAAAGGTTCATAGGGACCAACTTGTAGTGCAGCCAAGAAAGACCTCGATACAATTTGCGTTCCACTTCTGCTTTACTGCCCTTTTGTTTCCTCTGTAGTTCCTATTGGTAGACTCTGATGACTTCTGGTTCTGACTCTTCTTGGGATAATCAAAATGTGTATGACCTTGCTGGCCACAGTCCCAGCATTGCACTCCCTAATACTATTTTCTTGAATTTGAAGGAAAAGCAGCATCATGAGACTTTGCACTAACTTCATGCTCTTGAAGTTCCCTTGTAATTAAATCTATGGTTATGTCAATTCCACAATTTTCATTCATTTGTCCTATGGGCTCATACTTCTCAGGTAAGCCTGCCAACATCATTGCTGCAACAAATTCGTCATCCAAAGGCTTGCCCATGGATCTCAGTTTGTCGGAAATATCGAGAAAAGCATAGGTGTAGTCAGACATGCTATCAAAATGCTCTAACCTCAATTCTCCTAGCTTATGCAGTAGCCTGCATCTTCTGTTCAGACCAGTATCGTCGAACGCCTTTACGAGGCTATCCCAGGCTTCCTTTGCATTTGTAGCCGTCCGGATATGGGGCTAGCATACTGGTTTCATCATGAGACCTATCTTGGTGAACGCCTTAGCATCATTGTTACTCTTGATTGCTTCCAAATTCGTTATCATTGGTTGGATATCCGTCAATACTTTTCCATACACCCAAATCCTTCAGATACATAGTCATGCCAAACTTCCAGTCTGTATAATTCGACTGACTCACGAGCTTCTCGATTGGTGGCAAACTTGGCTCAGACATATTTGCGAAATATTCGCAGAAATCACTAATCACAATTCAATAGTCGACAACTTCTATGCGTGGTTAATTGCATCCTGGGCCCATAACCTGTTAGTTGAACTTGGCATTAGGATCGATGATTAAAGAAATACTTTTAGACATTATTATTCAGCAACCATTTTATTACCCAACAGAGTGCGAACATGCACGAACGGCATAACCTTAACAACAATGACATCTGACCGACATGTCAATTCATAGAACACAATATTTTGTATACTATAATCATGAAACATTGGAACAATAAATCAGAAACCTAACATAAAGTCTTGGTTACATAATACAATATATGAAAACAAAATATTCCAACATTTTCCTATTTTTTTTCCGGTATTTTCCGCAGAGCAATTTAGCAGACATAACCCTAACCACAGTTTTCCTCTTTGTTTACGTTGGAGATTTCGATATTTTTACCGATTTTGAATTTGCTTTGTTAATTAGTTACTTGTGTCTTGTGTTATTTTAAATTCTCAGAATATCATGCCTTCGTATTGCGCTGTAATGAAATGCAACAAAAATGCAGCAGTTCCGGAATACGACTTTTTTGGTGGATTTTGGTGTAGGTTTTATATGTAAATGTTTTACTTTGTATTTTTGACTTTCATTGAATTCCATCTGGCATTGGAATGAACGGAAAAGTTTGTGAAATCTCCAAGAGACTACAAAAAGCGTGGATACACGCACTTAAACGGGAATGTTGGTCTGATAATTTAACAAAATATGGTAGAGTTTGTTCCCGACACTTTCAGTCTGGTAACTGAAATATGTTGATTCTATTTAAATCAATTTACAATTTATATATTTCTGTGATTGATGACAGGACCACTGTCCGATGTACATAAAATTTTATTAGTGAAGCGAAGAGTAGTCTTGACTGCAGTCAAAACTACTGGGCTGTTTTAAAGAATACTCTTTTTCATTTGGCCGAGGATTCGGAAATGTTATTTCCTTTATCAAGACATTAAACTTGAGGTTTATAGTAAAAGTCATCATTGATAAAGATGTAAAATTTCATTATGTACATTTTTATAAATACGACTTCGTAATATTTAGACTGTCAGATAGTGACAGATTTAGGTGCCCCATTTCCACATACAAGCCTCAAATAGGGTCGAAAAGTACATCGATGTTGAGTAAAATGGAGGGAAATTTACGAGTGGCTCCTGTGGAGAACATTTGGAAAATGCGACTTTCCATGGAAAATTCGATTTTCCATATTTTATCGGGATTAGGTGAATACGGCACATAATCATTAATTAATAGAACCTGACTCCATACCAAAGGCTTGAGTGTTGCAGGTGGCTGAAGGGTTAAAATGAGGGCGTAATCTTGTAAGGTAAAATCGAGATTTTAACAAATTTTCCGACACAGAATTTTGTCAGAGGAGTTTCCAATACATGCACTGAAAAAAGGGGATGAAAACTACACTGATTGACAAAATTGTGGTGGTCTGTTCAGTATTCATAAATGTATGTCCTGGAATAATTCATCTGGATAAAAGTGTCCCAAGTTATTGATTTATTAGGATAATTTGCTGTTTTTTTGCAAACAAGCATATGTTTGATTTGATTCAGAACGCTGTATTAACCTATCCTCAAAGTACACACTCGTTGCATATTTTACTACTCCCATACTACAATTTGTTCATTAAACATCCTCTGTGCGTTCTTTAATGAAATTCATCATGAAAATTTAATTTAAGTTTCCTATTTTAGTATGAATGGTCATTGAAAAAATAGAGTGTGCAACTCACATTCAATGGCCTTTAAGATACTAATATTCATTATGACATTCACCTATGACTCGTCATAATTTTCATGCTCGTGTCTTAATAGCCATCCTCAAATGGTTGTTACATAATATATTATTACAATTTGAAACGTAACAACACATTAAAAAATATTATAAACATAAAACTCACACTGAAACAAGATACAATAAACTAACAGACAAAAATGCATAACCAGAAGAGAACTAATATTTATTGGAACTGATTGAGAACGACCCATTAAATAGCAGCTTTTCCAGTATATCATTCGAAAATATTTTTTTTATCAGTAGGTTATGTCGGACCCTAAAAGCTTTCGAGAAATCTGCAGAGACCTCTCTAGTGCTTGTGTTCAATTCCTGCTGTAGATGCCACTGCAGTGTGTAAATGTTTATAATTCCAAAACATGAACTGATTTCCACTAGAGTTCGTTCAAGAATTCATTACCGAGTTAGAGTGATTCTCTCCCAGGGTATCGTGACGTCACTTATTGGAGTGATTTTCTATTGATAATTATTGAATGTTCGAGGGTAAAAAGACATAACCTCATAAGTATGTATTTTTCTCAATGGATATTCGCGAGAATATGGCGTTATTATTTATGTTGATTGAAAATGTTTCCAAAATAGCGACCGACGAACATCATAGTGATGACGAAGACGGCTGTCCCAATTTAACCACCCTGGCTTGTGTGGTCGCCGCAACTGGAGCTACTATTTCTTCAACGTTACGGGATGAGAAACCGATAAGAATTAATCGCTACCTAGAGTTAACAATTCCTAATTTGAACAAAAACCAATTTCAGCAGCATTTTCGAATGAGTCGAGATGCTTATGAAAGTTTGTTAAAGGTAGTGGGGCCCCTCCTGAAGCGGAGGTCCGAAGTTGGGAGAGCAACTCTCGATGTAGAAAGACAACTACTGGCTACGATTTGGTTACTTGCTACAGCCGACTCATACAAGTAACTATGTTCATTATTCTTGGGTTCACATTCATATAACAATTTTTGAATTACAGGTCAGTAGATGAACGTTTTGACTTGGCCAAATCATCTTTATCTGCATCACTTGTGAGAGTCATCAAAGTATTGAACAGAATATGTAGGAATATGATCAAGTGGCCAACAAGAGAAGAGCAAGTGACAATTAAACAAGCATTCTACCAGATGGGCAGACTGCCAGGTGTTATAGGAGCAGTAGACGGGACACTAGTTCCTATGAAAGCTACCACAGTAGATCCTGAGGTGTATATAACACGAAAATGTAACTTTGCAATAACACTACAAACCATTTGTGATCACTCTTTGAGATTCACAGACATATTTGTGGGATATCCAGGATCCGTTAGTGACGTGAGAATTCTCAGGAATTCTGATATTTATCGTTCAGTACAAGAACATCAAGACCAATATTTTCCTGGCAATACATACATAATTGGAGATAAGGCTTATCCCACACTGCCTTGGTGTATTGAACCATATATAAATAGGGGGAGACTGACTCTGGTACAACAACATTTCAACAAAGCTTTGTCAAAAACCAGACAAACGATATTAAAATCATTTGCCCTGCTTTTTGGAAGATTCCGAAGACTAAAATTTCTAGATATGAATAGAACTGACCTAATTCCAGCAACAGTATTAGCAGCATGTGTTTCACATAATGTATGTTTGAATAGTGCAGATCTATTAGTTGAGGAGTATATACAACTTGGAGGTGATGGGATTTTGAAAAATGAAGTTGTGAATGGTGATGATGTCATGAACAATGATGATGATAATATTCAGCTGCAACAAGGACTTCGTCGAAGGGATCAACTAGCCGAAATGATTTATATAAATTAGCTTCATATTTTATTTAAACAGAAATAAACAACTGAACATTAATCAGTCTCAAATTAACTACCTGTTAACAAAACATAAACATCAAACACAAGAATATTTTAGGCGACATACAAAATTAAATGAAATTTTAAATCGAAAACAATTTAATTCTCTTCAGGAAACATCTTCTTCAGGAAACATCTTCTTCAGGAAACATCTTCTTCATGAATGAATCCATTTCACTTTCAAACGCATCAATCGCACGATTTTTTTGCAGCAATAACTTCACGGTGTCTTTCTGCTTGTGCAGCCTCACTTCTCTCAATTGCATTCTTCAAATCTGTAATTACAGTTAGTATCTTCTCCTTTGCAATTTTTTGTTTCTTTGGTTGCACTTCCAAAGCATCATCTATACCATGAGCACCAGCAGGAATATTCAAGTTATTATCTCTGCTTGAACTTGCTGTAGCTAATGGAGTAACATTTGGCTTTTTTCCCAGAATGGAATCTAGTTCATCAAAATATTGAAACCTAGAAGCCCCTGCTCCTGTTGTTTTCATATTATCTTTGGTCTTCATGTACCTTTGCTTTAGGTATTTCCACTTATCTTCACACTGAGAGGCATTGTAAATAAAATCCTTCTCAATCATTTCTTTGCTGATTCTTTCCCATACAGAGTCATTCTTTATTGTAGATGAAAGAAATAATTTCTTATTATCCACGTATAATGAGATGAGGCACAAGTGGAGTTCTTTGTCCACTATTTTTGTGCTTCTCTTTCGGACGGACACAAAAATGAGTCACAATTACTAGTGCTAGATTTTTCTTCTATACATGCACCTGAAGTATTAATTGAGGTTTTAGGAATATTGAAAACCTCAACTACTTCCTTCGTAAGTGGTATCATGAATAATGAGTCATGTGTAAAAAATGTTCGGATATTATATCAAACTAATTAAAATAAATTTCATATTTTATCATACGTGATTTATTTTTAACACACACCTCATTATTTATTATCTATCCAGAGTGATTGTAATGTGCTCTGCCATTTTTTATATTGCTATGCTACTATTTCTTTAATTTTTACCAGAATCGTATCTGGAATTTTTGTTTGATCACATTGCAACCAAAGAAACTAACCTCATCTTCGTTGCAACATTGCATTAAAATAGCCAGTGCGCAAGTCGGGCGAAGTTTTACCCAGTCGCCAGTCCGTGTAATTTGGGTGTACCCAGGCGATTATTCCCTTGAATTCTGAACGGCAGATGATGACGTCATTGGTATATCAGTCGACCGTTTCAGAATGACATTTGGGTCACTCTGGCTCACTCTGGTGATTTCCTGAACGCACTCCTACGTTGTTGGTGGAGTAAGTCTAAAATGATCCATAAAAAAGTACTTTGGAAATGGGCTTACTTGTGATATAAGAGAGATAACAAATGGAACTAAATGCCTCAATATTGTGTAAATACTCAAAAAGTTATCGTTCAAAAAATTTAATATTAAATGAAATAAATGAATATATCAGATATATTTCAAGTATAAATATAACCTTCGGATCCTGAATAACATGAATAATACTCATAAACACTCCTAGAGTAAACCCAAAGGCATAGCCTGTGTGGGTAGAGGATGGCTATTATTATTATTTTGCCGAAGTGCTCCGGGACGACTTAATGATTTTTTGGTGGCATATTCCAACAGCACCACTAAATAAATGAAAATATACGTAGAACACTCTAGGCCATGGTGGTCGTGATGGTGGAGTGTTCGCTTCTCAACCATAGGTGAGTGGATTCGAATCCCAGCACGATCATCGGTCTCGTGCATGGCATCACACGTTAAAAGGTAAGAGCTTTGTTTTCTCTAGCTGGCACAAGTCTCTTATAGACTTCTGAGGGTTGCTGTAATGGTTCAGCCAGTTGACAAATAAGATAAGACATTTAGCAATAAAAAATTCTCAATGTTTCGAAGGAAGATAAATGATCATGAAAATTTTCTTTTGAAATAACGAACTGAATCGTTTAGATGTTCAGGACTTGGTCCTAGGGGATTTGAAGAGATAGCGAAGAAAATGAACAATCAGTTTTCACTATTTCTATAGAAATCACAAATTCACTATTCAGCTGGAATGTCAGTTAGTCCTACACAACCAAATTTTACACTCAATTTCACAATGGCCAGATTCACAAGCTATCATAGGATTTCTTTCATCTTCGTGCCGACAGAGACAACATAGAGCTAGCTGGTTTAGGTTTGCTTGGTTCGGGCTGGGTCCTGGCTGAGTTTTTGTGAAATATTTTCCAAAAGCTTCCGGTAACATTACTTTGAAAAAAAAATCCTTTGCCTTACTGCTTTCTCTGTGCCAAAACTTTTCATTGAAATGAACTAAGCTGTAGGCAAAATCTTTCTTGCTCCATACAATGAAATAACAAGTTTTCAAACCTATCATAGCTAACTGCATTTGTACCTGGTAGTAATACTCATGATCTTCTTTAAGAGTTACTTTGCCGTTTCTGTCAATCAGTGACCCCAGAGAATCTGCACAATAGGGACATTTGACTTCAATAGCAGATGTACCACAACAATTACATGTAACAATCCCATCTGGAGATGCTCCAAAAGATGGATAATGTGGATTTATGAAAAATACCATAGGATCACTCTGAATATTGTGATGCGTTTTCCCCAGTTTATACAAGAAATCTTCTTTTGCAAGATTTTCATGTTGGCAACCATATTGTAATGCTCTAATTTTCAGTCTGATTTACTGGATAACACACTGACTTTATCAGAGAAATTGATGGTTTTTCAATTTTTGTTCTACATTTCTTGAAATTCGATGCTGTGACTCTTCCTGCCCGATAATTGTACAATGATTTGCACTTTGATTGCTCACGAGTTTCTCTCTCAATTTGTTAACATTCTCCAATTGTTGAAGATATGTCAACATTTTCACCTATGAAAAGTATTACTGAATAATAGTAGTAATAGAATACTCTTCAACTTACCTATTTCGTGGAGTTCTGACAATGTTAAATGGTCATATTCATCTCTATAAACATTCATTGCAATAAACTTGTTCTTGAATTATATTTTCTCTGCCAAAGATTCAGAAAATGGCCTGATCACGGAATGGAGAACTACCCCTTTGGTCTCGACCAAGCTCATCAGTAAGTTTTGTTTCTTCTCCTCAGAAACAGGAGATATATCTGATGAGGTTGCCTCCCTTTTATATAGGGGTTCATCTAGTGTCATCGCGAGGTTCAGACGCTTGGTATGTGCTAGATTCAAGTCCAAAACTCTGCTGGGTTCAGCTGGATTATTTCATCCACCCAATACGCCTTTTTTCCTATGACGGTAATTTCTTCTTGTTGTTTTTCGTCTATAGAAAATAGCACTGCTGCCACATGAGAACAAACCTCTCCTAAACCTGCTGTGAAATCACAATGAGCACTAACAATACTGCCGTCTTCAAGAAATATTATCCATGGTGTTTATAACTTTTCATTCAGTCTTTGAGAATGCATCAGCTAGAAAAATTGCAAAAATAATCTGTCAGTATTTCTAAATTATGGTTATGCTTCACTCATATTTTTTTCACCCATCCATAAATTGCTATATTGTAAGCTTCTAAACTTTTATATACTTTCATTTGATTCATTGTGAAAGCACTCTTCGTTTCCACTAAATATTTCACAATGTCAGGTTACACTACTTTCGGAAAAATGGAAATATCTGTTGATGAATTTTCAGCTTCCAGGAGATATGGATCAACGCCTTCATAGGCGTTATGAAGACAAAATAGCAGTCATCTATTTTGTCTTTATAACGTTGTCGATAAACATCATCTAAACTACTATGATACGTTGTAAGGTCCATAATTCCTAAATTTAAAAAAATCAGCACAAACAGAAAAACAACAGAAACAGGAAAAACAACAGAAACAAAAAAGCTCAGCAGAAACACAAAAAACAACAGAAATAGTAAAAACACAGCAAAAACACGTCAGAAACAAGAAAAAACTCCAAAAAACTTTCTTTAATAATTAAAGAACGTTCAATTACAAAGGCAAACGGAAAAGTGAGGTTATTTCTTCTTCTTTTTCTACGATTGAGTTTGTTGTACCTCCAAGCTGTCAGTTATGCCACAAACCAATACCCAGACAGCACACACCTGTTCTACGAACATTCATAGAAGCTACCACCGGAATGTCCTATGGAACTCCTCACAAGAGACATGTCATATTCTGAGAACATTCCATGAACTATGAGATGTGAGAGGAACTCTGATTCTATGCAGGAGCTACGAACGTCTTTCAGAATATCCTAGAACATTCTTAGTATATTTCAGGGAGGTTCTCAAAAATCTCCTACAAATATTCTTTCAAATATTCTATGGAGATTTTCACAGTATAACTTTCATCTTGAATTAATAAAATAGATATTCTGGACGTTTCGCCAACACGAGTGGTGGGCATTTTTAAGAGATATGTTTACAGATCCGATAAATGAACACTACTCTTTTGATATGCATTGTCTCAGCCAGTATTTTGGACTCATACCTGCGTCCGGAGCCCTCGCACCTGCGTCGGGTAACCCCTTGGATTCATTAATACCCCGGTATGGTGCTATTACCGTATTCTTGAGAACAGGTAACCCTTCTTCATTTCTGTTGAAGTTGTTGGCATGGCTACAATTAATCAAAGCATGGCTACAATTAATCCAATCATGGCTACCTGTTCTCAAGAATTTGGTAATAGCACTGGAGTATTGATGAATCCAAGGGGGTACTCGACACAGGTACGAGGGCGCGGATATAGGTACGAGTATGTCGACCCATAAATACTGGCTGAGACAACGCATATCAAACAAGTAGTGTTCGGTGGTCGGAGCTGTAAACATATCTCTTGAAGATGCCAACCACTCTTGTTGGCGAAACGTCCAGAATATTGTAGCGTTTATTTTTTTCCTACTGTAATTTTCCTTTTTGATAATGAGATTAACTTGAGTCTTTCCTCGTTTAGCATTCTTTCCATCCCGGACCGAATTGCCTCAGCGATGTAGGCAACCATCTATACTTGTGTGTCTGACTGATCACTTGAACAGGGATAACATTTTGTTGAAGCAGGTTTCCAAGTTTTGTGACCGTTCTCACTTGCACGATAATGACGCCTTTGTGTCGATGCATTCCTTTGGAACAATTTCACTTTGTAAGTTCCTAGTGAACCGTCAACTTCGTGGAAGTTCTCACTTGCACGATAATGACGCCTTTTTGTCGATGCGTTCCTTTGGAGCAAATTCACTTTGTAAGTTCCTAGTGAACCGTCAACTTCGTGGAAGTTTCGGTCTGAAAATGTCGAATACCTGTTGTAAATGAATAGTTGGTTCTAGTTCCGGAAGGATTGGTTCACACTAAGTGGGTTCTGGTAATCTTTGTAGAGTTTAATTTTTTGGTTTTAAAGATCATATACTATGATATTCAACCAATACATAACCTGTTATTTCATGTGAAGTTGCCTTTAGTTACGAAATCATTCTGTCGCATCTTTAATTCTTGTTCTGTGACTCGTGAACAGCCCAAGATTACTCGGTGTGACAGATCACGTGACAGGAAGGACAGGATGAGGGAGGAAGCCATTTTATGCTCACTCTCCGGTCACCCATCGAAGAGGCAGTTGTGTAGTCAACTTTTTCGACTATGTTATAGGTCAAATCACTAGTGAATTGTGAAATATCAGAAGCGGGATTCTATTTCACGACCATCAGTTATCGTTCGACTCGACACCGAATTCGATATTTTGATGTAAACGAATTCTATTCCTCGATCGAATTATCCTTCGGAAATCGTCGGGAATATGGGATGGTGTTATGTAAAATAATATAAATTTTATAAATAGACCTGCGCATTGGACATCATTGTCAAAACCATTTAAGCGGGATATGAAAGTTTTATGCTTAAACATTATTTTCATTTCATCCTCAACAACTTCCGACTAAAAACATGTTGCCCATATTTCATGAATTTATTTTGGCAGAAGATAATAGAGATAGAAACCTACGGTTGATTCGTCGACGACAAGAACTTCGTGCCTCTAGTAACCCTTTTCTATTACCAGAAGAAAGGTTCATAGAGTTTTTTCGTCTAAATAAACGATTAGTTCGAACAATTATTGAAGAAATAACACCGTTTCTAATAGAACCAAAAAATAGGAAAGGTGTAGGTATTGAAAGCAGAGTGTTATGTGCCTTGAGGTTCTATGCAACAGGGTCCTATCAAAGGTGTGTTGGAGAAGAGTACAACTGTGGTTTGAGCCATACTGTGGTCCACAGATCGATATATATGGTCACTGAGGCTATTATGAACATTGTAGAAAACCATATTAATTTACCAGCAACAATACAAGAGCGAAATTCATTAAAACTTGAGTTTATGAATCGGTGGGGGTTTCCTGGTGTAATCGGCTGTGTCGATGGAACTCACATTGCGATATTGAAGCCAAAAGTAGAAGAACACAATTACATAAATAGAAAGGGATTTCATTCTATCAATGTTCAAGCTATCTGTGATTATAAATCAAAAATTCGTTCTTTGTTTGCTAACTATGGTGGATCGACACATGATTCTTTCATATGGAGTTCATCACAGGCAAAACTATTCATAAGGCGGCTTCATGAACAAGATGAGCTGGTATGGTTTCTAGGTGACAGTGGATACCCCCTACAACCTTATTTGATAACCCATTTCTTGAACCCACAAAATGATGCAGAAAATAATTATAATCTTGCTCACAGAAGGGCAAGGAACTGTATTGAAAGGTGCTTTGGATTGTTAAAAATGAGGTTTCGATGTCTTCTAAGAGAAAGATCAGCTCGGTATAACCCTGCCTTTATGTGCAGAGTTATTAAGGCATGTGCAGTATTGCACAATATGTGTATAGACGAAAACATTCCATTTGAAGAAATTTTTTATGAAGATCCAATGGCAAATGTTCCTCATAACTTCCCTGATCCTAATCGTGATGCTGGGATATGAGCAAGAGATAATGTTGTAAATAGGTATTTCAGATAACTTCTGGAAAGCAGCCTTACTATATGTATTTGAATTCTTTAAATTATTATTGCCTTACTATTTCTTTGAATTTATAAAAATTATATTAAAACTAATAATTTGAACAAATTTTATTAGCAAACAACAGGTGTCGGTACACAAATACATCATACAAAAATACTTGTTCAATTAAGTTTTTGGGAAGTAGGGAAACATTGTTATATCGAAAATAACTACTCAACATTCCTTCTAGTGTGTTTTCTCAGTTTCACAAGCAGTTGGACAATTGAAACACACTATTCAGTATATATAGTTTTAATGTCAACGTTTCGGCGAGGAATCTCACCTTCTTCAGGGCTACAACAAAGTTAAAAATGTCAAATTAATAAAATACCGAAACGTTTGCATTAAAACTGTAGATACTAAAAAATAGTGTTTCAATTGTCCGACTGCTCATGACACTGAGGAAACATACAAAAAAACCTCTGAACGTTAAAAACAAATCATATTACTTATAGTATTAAGATTGATATTAAACTGTTTTGGTTGGTTTCCTTTGGTTCCTTTGGTTGCCTTGGTCTTCTTTGGTTAAAATCTCCAAACGTTTTAACCGCAACTGCGGCAGACATCTTGAGTGGCGTGGTTGAAGTACTCTCCTTGACAGATAAATTGAAACTGAAGATCACTGCCGTAGTTGCTGTTGAAACGTTTGGAGACTTTAAGCAAAGAAGACAATGGCGAAACCCAGAAACTAATCAACACATTGACGTTAGCCTTGAAAGCCTAAATTCCTATAGGATGTTAAACTATTTGGTTTTATTATTTATTGCCGCTGTCAAACAGTCAATGCTTGAGGCTACCTTTTCTAGGCCACTAGAGACAGTGTTCTTGATTTCTTTCAAAATATTCAATGTTTCCTCATACTGATTTTCGATGGTCATTTTTCTTTTTTTGGGTGGTGGCTGAATGGAATAGCAATTATCATCATTTTTATGTTCTAGAGCTTGGGGTCGTTGAGGAATGCTTTCCAACATTGTTGGGTGAGTTGTCTCAGAGGTGCTTGGCTAGAAAAAAAAAGGTGTGTTTTAATTCAATGCAAGTTTTATTATCTCTACAGTTTTGGTATTTTTAGTTCATAAAAATAATGAAATTATCCAGAATCAGAAATTACAACAACTAAATGAAAAATAGTATAAATCATTAAATTCAGCCAAGACAGAGGAAACTACATACTTTAGCTACAGCTACTTCAGTACGTCCTGCTCCTTTATAAAAGCTATCTCCAAGTATATGGAGCAATCTATTTTCAAATTTGTTGAGCGATGCATCAGTTGGAGGACCACCTCCAGTAGCGTTCATATTAATGTTATGACTTGACGCCTTTTTTTTTATAAGGTATTTTTGATCAGTCCAGGTCTGCAACAAATTTCTTTTATTTAGCATATAGTGACGAATACTATTGTACCTACCTTTTGCCATTTATCAGGCGAACATTCGCCATACCCCAACGCATTTAATTTCTGGGAAAGGTCGCCCCACAACATCTTCATGGTAGCTCGACCATTTGGCCCAATGAACCGACCTGTTGCAAGGCAGGGGTAATCTTCCATGAAAGACAACATCAACTCCCAGTGAGCATCTCTCACCTTGAAAGCCATTTAAAATTCTGCCACAACCAAACCTTCGGTGAAGAATGTATCACAATATTAATTCCCTTTGGCTTTTATTTGCATGTGGATTATTTTGAATAAAAGTACAACGTACAACGTCAAATGACATATACTACATTTAAAAAGAGAAAAACAATTAAAAGAAAAGAGATAACAGCAATTCGACTGCTTGAGGGTTATCGAATTTATCCATCGAGTTGTCACGATCAAATCGGGAAATAGAATCGGAAATCTCGAATGCATATGGCCGATTCGATTGTTTTTATTCGATTCGTGAAATAGAATCCCGCTGCAGATTTGAAATTACCTGCTGGGTTTTTTTGACCACCCCCCTCTGAGAGATTGAGAGAGTCATCATCATTTCCCAAGGATGATTATGGATTTGTAAGTCTGACGTTGTGGCGTTGGTTGTGGCACATATAAATTTTGGGAAATATATTATGGAGAACCCTTCATTATAAGGTAAGCTTTCAAAAAAGGCTATTTTCACTGTGATTGACAGTGTTCCTTTCCGTGTTGGGAGATTTCATTTGAAGTGAATCTCACATTTATGTTGTGTAAAAAATAGTACAGCAGTACTGATTTATTTTAGGGTTTTTCGATGGGGTTTATATAATGGCGAGCCGTTGTTAGCTCCTACAACTTATTCTCTTCATGGAAGTGGAATTTGGGAAGTTTTTCTGACTGCCATCCTTTGATATGGGTCCTGGCTGGTTAACCCAGAACTTTCTCCGATCTACTCTCCTAAAATAGGTAGGTTTTAGTCTACATATTAACAAATTGACTGAGCTCCGGGATATGGAAAAAAACCTCTTCGTAATTGTTTTGGTTCGTTTATATTCATATGGAGATCTTGATATGAATATGACATCAGGTCCTCTTTTGCAGTCCATCGAAAATATTTTTGAGTTTTTTCCATACATTTAACTGTGACTCGATCTGTTGTTTTATTTACAACCAGCCCTGGAAAGAATTGTCCCTCATAGTGGACCACAACCCAATGTCCTTCATGAACTATTTCTGATAAGAAAGTCCGTTTACTAACTATTTTGTTTTCAGTTTCTTCATCTGAAAAGCTCTCCTCAGAATCACTGTCGTCTAATTTAAGGCTCATTTCACTCTCAGTATCTGAGGCAAATAGTTGTTTTGTGACCTTCCTGACTTTCTTTTTTCTGATTTTTCCTCTTTTTTCTTGTTCCTTCTTCTCTTTTTCGTCCTTTTTCCTTTTGAGGTCAATAAAAGGTGTGTTGGTAGCTGTAACGGTACACCCTTACGACTCTTACGTTTTGACCCATTTGCAATTTCATTATTTCTGCTGTCCACATGAGGTATGGGTAAAATGTTATGAGGTGGAACAATTTCAATTTGTGGAGGTGTTCTTGTAAGACGGCTTGGAGGAGTGGATGTTGTAGCTTGGTACTCATCACAAAACATTGTTTCAGCAGCTGATGTTGTAGGTTGGTTCTCATTACTAAACGAACGATTAGTTGTTTCAGTTGCTGAGGTTGTAGGTTGGTTTCCATTACTGAGTGAACGATTAGTTGTTTCAGCAGCTGAGAAAGCATCATCAGGAAAACCCCGTTGGAAAGGGTATATGCCGGTTTTCTAAAAGCCTTTAGATATGCTTCACCAAAAAGGGGCCCAATTTCGTGAATAGTTATCACTTTACCAGGATGCTCTCTCAGCCACACCCTTACAGCTTGCTCATAGTAAGCTGAGAGACGGGACATGAACGCCACATTCAAAGGCTGCAAGCGGTGAGTGCAGTGTGGAGGTGGTACTAAAATATCAACATTATTTTCCTTTGCCAAAATCATCACTTCCAGATTATTGATGTGCGTAGCATGTCCATCGAGAACTAACAAAACTCGCTCTTCAGCTGTAGGTTTGGAATATTTCATAAAATGTTTAAACCATTCCACAAATATTTCTGACTGCATCCACCCGGACGGATGTGTGGAAACTTTCGTGTTTGGAGGAAGGCCTTTTTCAAACAGTGGATTATCACGAACTCTCGGGAAAATAAATGAAGGAGGAATGTAGTTTCTGGTAGCGCTGAAGCAAATTTCGGCCGTCACTAGAGTTCCTCTTTCAGCTGATGACAAAACACCCACCTGCTTCTTTCCCTTTCGAGATATTATCTTTGACGGTCTGTTTGGCACTGTGCTTATACCAGTTTCATCACAATTGTACACTCTATAAGGAGTGTAGTGATGGGAGTCGTATAATCCTTCAAGAAGGTCAAAAAACTTATTAACATTAACTTTGTTGAACGCAGAAGCCCGTGCTGCAGAGGTTTTCTCAGGAAGCCGTAGAGAGAGTTCAGGATGTCGTCTTAGAAGCCCCTTTACCCAGTCCTTTCCTGCCTTTTTGTCTCTTTGATTAAAGTTGTTAGCTATTTTATTGTGTTCCGCAAATTGAAAAGCAAGATACTTGAGATCTGATATCGTCAAATCAAAAAGTCGAGATTCCATGGTGAGGATATATTCAACCAAGATGTTTTCTTGTTCGGAAGTAAATACGGTCCGAAAGCGCCCCAAACCTTTTTTTGATGCTACATTTTCAGGTTTTTTTAATTTTCGAAATAATGTTGCTACTGGAACGTGGTAATTTTTATTGCATTTATTGCAGTATTTGTATGTATGTATTTATGAACCATTTTTACCTGCAAAGAATGAGAAAAAACATTCTTAAACATGGCGGGCAAAGTGAAATAATTTCATATTGCCCGCCACATCCCATTTCACTTTGCCCGCCCTTTATCAAAATAGTAAAATCATTAATAACTTTTCACATAGCCGAAATAACGAGACGATTATTAGGTAAATAGGTTGTCAATTCATTTTTTTATGTAATCATTATACGCAAACCAAATCAGGCATTATAACAGAAATGCCAGAGCATCGGAAACATCAATATATACTTACAATTTTATCGAAGAAACCACAAAAGCACGAACGATAAATAAACCTTCCATAAGATTGCCGCCATACGAATTTCCGGTGGTGCCAACTGTCTTAATCTACAAATGAATGGTACTAGATGGAAGCCAGGGTAATAACCAAGAATTTGAAATAGAAATTTCACTTTAACCGCCCATTTCGCTTTGCCCGCCCCTCCCCTACATGATAGAGAACTTATCAAATATAGATTCTCACCTTTCACTACATTTGCAATATTCAAAGCAGAAAAGTTTTCTTTTTTCTTAAATCCCAGCCAACTGTACTGCATTGCAAGTGCATTTGAAAATAACTTTTCCATCCGACGTTTGGTCATCATTTTGTGGTTTGACCCCCCAATTTTTGATAACTCGTACACCTAAAACAATAAAATAATAACCTAAATAATATCATACTGAAGTCATGATTATTTGAGAATATATATTGAGAATATTGAGAATTATATTATTTCATTTTAATGAAATAATTTGTATGTACTTACTTGATTCCGAATTTGAATCAACAGGAGTGTGGTAACCAATTATTATGTTGTTCCTCCAGCCTGAAACTAAATATATGAAATGATTTGATCATTGCTATAAAGAGTTCCTACCAAAGTTTGAAGAACTTCCATTAGTTTTCATGATGGGTATTTCGATGGATTGATGTAAATCTTCACCTTCCTAATTCGAATCAGATAATTCAGAGTAATCTTTTTCTTTGCTCTTATTGACTTTTTTTCCTGTTTCCAACTCTGAATTCACTTCTGTAAATTCTGTTTCATATTTTTTATTTTTCATTAATTTCCTGTGGCCAAAACCCACTTCTGCATCAGAATTAAGATCAGACTCTTGTTCAGCTTGTAAAGCCTTCATCCTTGCTGAAATAATAAAACATTGAAGTTTATTAGGGAAGAATGGTATTTGAAAAGGAGAATGGATATTTGTAGCAGTGTGCAGTGGTGAATCTGAAGGTTAAGAGGAAAAGTTAGCATTCACAGAGATTTGATGAAAATTGTTTCCCTTGAATTACAAAAATTATAATGATATGAAAAAAAGTTGGTCTCAATTATTAAAACTTAAAACTTGTTTATACCTTATGAATCTTAAAACTTACCATATATTTCTCCCAACAATCTACATTTATAAATAGGCCAGCTTTCATCAGGTTGGTGGCATTTAGAAATTGCTGAACGCAATATAAATCCAGTGATGGTAGGCCGTCGACAGACATTCTCACTGAGAAACCACTGTACAGGCACTGCAGCTACAGTTTCTTCGGTAAGAAAATTAAATAAAAAATCTCTAGTATATTTTAAACTTTGAATTATTGGTTGGTTATTTTTTGCAGTATTATTTAAACATTTTTGAGACTTTCGTGATAAGAGACGAAATTTTGGAAATTAACCAAACCAAACGAATGAATATGAGTTGATAATGTTGCGAGCTACAGATGATACCCTGTATATTCAAATGATCCAAGCACTGAGATCTGGGGTTTTAGGGTGTTCTGAACCAGAATGTGATGTTAGTTTTGTGATAAAAAAATCCCTAATATGTTTTCCTGATTTTTCACTTTATAATTGGTCCTAGCTAACTGAGTTAAATTATTATTCAAATGTTTCATCATCACAAAGGTAGGTATTTCTGAGTAATATTACTTGAAAAAACAAAAAAAAATCATTTTAATTTCAAAGATATATGAAGGCATGTCTGCTCAAAGTAGGACACACTGAATGTAGATTGGAAAGATAAAAAAATACAGATGATTTATTATGTATGATACTTATGCATAAAATAAATTATTGAATTCATAACAAATGTTTAGTTTTCATGCAGTAGGGGGAAAACTACATAACCATCATCATGAGGAAAAGCTACTAATTTTGTTGATTTACTTTCTACAGGCCATAGAATAAAATCTTACTCATGAACCACAAAAATTCCAATAGCAGATGACTCACATGACATAGAGAAAAAATTATCAAATTAGAAAGGATTTATCGAGGGGCTATATATGAAAATATAAAAGAAAAGTTGTTGGGTATAACCCTCAAATTGTTGTGCAACCGTAGACACGTGTTTCGAGCTTAAGCTCTCATCAGTACGGTAAAATCAAGTTGTACAACACTTGGATGTAAAAATAGAAACAAAGGAAGTCAACAATAGGAAGCCAACCACACATTTGTGGCTTCGGTTGGAAGACCTTGTGCTTACAAGGCAACAACTAACGTCGCCACGGAGGCAGCTATAGCTACCAGCGTGACAATTCTACCCAGGAAAATACAAATCAGAAAGGATTTATCGAGGGGCTATATATGAAAATATAAAAAGAAAAGTTATTGGGTATAACCCTCAAATTGTTGTGCAACCGTAGACAGACACGTGTTTCGAGCTTAAGCTCTCATCAGTACGGAAAAATCAAGTGCGAGGTTGTACAACACTTGGATGTAAAAATAGAAACAAAGGAAGTCAACAAAAGGAAGCCAACCACACATTTGTGGCTTCGGTTAGAAGAACTTGTGCTTACAAGGCAACAACTAACGTCGCCACGGAGGTAGCTATAGCTACCAGCGTGACAATCCTACCCAGGAAAATGCAAATCAGAAAGGATTTATCGTGGGGCTATATATGAAAATATAAAAAGAATAGTTATTGGGTATAACCCTCAAATTGTTGTGCAACCGTAGACACGTGTTTCGAGCTTAAGCTCTCATCAGTACGGTAAAATCAAGTGCGAAGTTGTACAACACTTGGACGTAAAAATAGAAACAAAGGAAGTCAACAAAAGGAAGCCAACCACACATTTGTGGCTTCGGTTAGAAGACCTTGCGCTTACAAGGCAACAACTAACGTTGCCACGGACGCAGCTATAGCTACCAGCGTGACAATCTGACCCAGGAAAATACAAATCAGAAAGGATTTATCGAGGGGCTATATATGAAAATATAAAAAGAAAAGTTATTGGGTATAACCCTCAAAATGTTGTGCAACCGTAGACACGTGTTTCGAGCTTAAGCTCTCATCAGTACGGTAAAAATCAAGTGCGAAGTTATATAACACTTGGATGTAAAAATAGAAACAAAGGAAGTCAACAAAAGGAATCTACCACACATTTGTCGCTTCGGTTAGAAGACCTTGCGCTTACAAGGCAACAACTGTCATTTTTTTCTTCACTGTCATCATTATCTCTGTCATCATCATCGCCATCATCATCATGGCTGAAGAGCTGTACGGGTCGCGCTTGAGATTGTAATAAATCTATTGCCTCTTTAGGAAGATGTTGCAATTTCTTGTTCTGCAACTTTCGTTTGCTCGTGATATCAGGGTCGGAACTGAGTAAAAATTAATTGAAGATATCCTCATTTGTTTTCTCCCGACTACATTTCCGCGAGTAATGCTCTCGAAATTTTTTGATATCCTTGTTGCGGGCTTCTTGCGCTTCTTCCGTTAATTGGCCTATAGGTAACAAAGCAGAAGATATCCGGCCCATGTATAAAATATTTGTGCAATGTAGGAGGCATATTGTACCAGGGGTACTTTTCAACAAGGTATCTAGCAGTGCTGTGGGCAAATTTTCTGAATTTCACGACATCAATGTCGTGTCCACTAGAAACTACTATCATTATAATGTGCATCTTTTTAATTAATTCAACATCTATTTTTCTAATTTCATCCGAAAGTTCTGCATTATTGAAGAAACGTCTAGTCATGTTTCCGTCATTTGTATTACCAAATCCGGGTTTAGGTTTATCTACGATTAATCCACACCGCTCTCTGAATTCTCCCTGAATACGAGCCTTGTTTGCTAAAACAATCTCTTTATCACTTCCTCGAGCTTGCGCCACTTCTTGAGAGGCAATTTGTAAGACATATGTAGAAGGCATTCAAACATACGGATCCATCCATGTAAGACGGACAACCCGAATTCTAAGTTTTCTGTCTTTAATTCTCGTTCAATCATTTCGTCAATACGAATGAAGTTTTTTGATGTTACGCCACATATAAAGCATTTTTGTGTCGAAGTTGTGGCAGTAAGTGTATTACATACTTTGCCATCAACCATGGCAAATATTAAATTGTGACTTATTTGCAAAGATTTTCCTTGAATCATCGAAGAACTTTTCCGTAAGTGTTTTATTTGGTCGTCAATTCTGTTCTTCTCAGTTATTGAAACTTCAG
This sequence comes from Chrysolina oricalcia, assembly GCA_944452925.2. Classification (NCBI taxonomy): domain Eukaryota; kingdom Metazoa; phylum Arthropoda; class Insecta; order Coleoptera; family Chrysomelidae; genus Chrysolina; species Chrysolina oricalcia. Next base: position 38,923,117 of record OX101825.2, read on the forward strand.
TAGACTTTTTAACAAATTCAATTTTCAATGGACTGCAATATCTGGTGGATGCTGGATGTGGGTTTTGCCACACGATTTTTTCACCACAAACTAGGCGTAGTGGGACAACACAAGAAATGAAAACAGCGGAATCACTGGCGTCAGGACCATGAAATGCTTGCTTCTAAGAACTATGTCCCGAACTGCCATCAAAGCTCCATTTGGACAACAAACACAGACTTTCCAGTCCTTAATGAGTGACTCAATCACAGGTTGCAGTGTTATTATTAAACGTTCTAGACAGAAACTAGACGGGCGTAGTCTCCGCAGCGTAATTATCGCTGCGGGCAAAACGCTTGCCTTCCAAACTACACGCACAGCGATTTTCACGCTGACTACCGTACAATCCGGTAAATGAATAGATTTTAGTTTAAAAATGGATACAGTCACGTTAGGTTGTGTGTCCGCTGAAGTTGTGAAATTGATTTTGAATAAACGAAGAAAACGTCGGCGTTGGTGGGTTCATCCTTTGTTGAGCAATAGATTATCAATGGGATATTTTCATACAAAATTTAATAACCATAGAAAGTATCCAGATAAATTTTTTCAATATTATCGCCTATCCATAAATAGTTTTGATGAGTTACTTGGTCTGTTGGCTGAAGCCCTACAAAAAAAAGACACCAATATGAGACATTCCATCCACCCAGCAGAGAGATTAGTAATAACATTAAGGTAAGTTTTATAACTATTTTATTATGTTTCCTTTAATACATAAATACTAAGATTTAAAGTTGAAACTTAAAAATGACATTTTGAAATTCAGAACTAAAAAACATTAATTGTCTTTACTAATATAAATCAAGTAGCGAATGGTTAGATGCCTGCGAATCAAAGGTATTGCTGTCTTTAAAAAATTGCGAATTCATTCCAATCGGTTGAGGTGTTGCTGATTGTGAGTAGAAAGGGGAAGTAGGGGAGCGAATATCCTGGACCCTTGGTCCAGACGTGCTAGCTAACTGATTAGTTTGAAAATTAGAAATCCGACGAGATTCTTGTATAGCTTGCATAATTTTCATTCTGCATTCTAACATAATATCTTCAGAAAACTGATCCATTAAAGGCAGCAATGACAGAAGAAAAGCCCTATTCCCAAGCTTGTCGTCAGTTTTTTGCTCTCGTTGTAACGCTACGCTATACGAAAGTACTTTTGTTATATCCTTTATTTGTGAGTCACCGTAATCGCTTGGTCTCTTTCTTTTCCTATTAGGGTTCATCTGAGGGGTAGCAGAAGTAGCAGCAGGAATATTTTGCGATACTTCCTGTGGTTCCTGTGGTTCATCATGGTTCTCTTCATCGTTATTATCATCAGAGATATTCGATACAGTATTTCGTTTTTCGATAGATGGCGTTAAAAATAAAAGTTGATCAAAATATACGTATTTTTTTTTCTTTGTAGCACTCTGGCCACTTTTGGTTTCTTTAAGTGCCCTAAGTTCTTTACGGAATTGGTCCTTTAAAGATTTCCACTTCGTTTGTAGCTCTTTACCTACGAATAAATAAATTTGTAGTTCTGGATTGCCAAGGTAAGATATAATAGTGTATTATGTTACTAGGAGTAGAAGGCTAACATTATTTGTTGAGGCCAGGCCGAGGCGCCAGCCGAGGATGAGCAATCTGGGCGAAACATATAATAAGACTTCTAATCCGAGTGACATACACTATTTTTTCGGCAAGCGTTAAAATAAAATTGCATTTCTGTAGACAGTTCTATACACCCAATTATCGAAATGATACTTCTGATAAATCAAGGGTACATATATCTCTTTTGTTTTAATCCGTTGCTATGTCTTACATTGAACTTATTTTATGTTTATGAAAAAACAAGTGAAAAATGTTTGTTTTGTGTACTTGTACAATAATAGACTACTTCTACAAAACGTGTTACATGATATAATGTACCGTATTATTGCACGCTTGACGAAAAATTTTTTTTTAGGTATTTAGCGACAGGATCCGATTTTGCATGCCTGGAATATGTTTTTCAAGTATCGAAAAGTTCAATAAGGCTTATAGTTAACCCTGCAGTGGTGGCGCCCATATGTTTAACATGAGTAGTGGCGCCAAGTCTGACAGACCCACATTTTAAAATTTTTCAAAAATACAGTTTGTGACTATTTAATTTTTTCTTCTTCTTAATTATGTTTATACATTACTTTTAACCAGAATTAACCCTGCCAATACCCATAAAAACATTGTATACTGAAAAGTAAAGTAAAAGTTAACACGTATCTCTTTTTATTAAAAATAAATCAAACATACAAAATTGAGCGATTTGCTTTAAGAAAAAAACTAAAAATCAAAAAGTAATGTATTGTATCTTAAAGAATAAGGTATCGCTGAGCCGTTTCTTCAGTTTTCGGACTCCGGTATGCAACTCGGGCACAGAAATTCAGCATGTGATAAACAAATACATTTTTTGCAAATTTTGCAGAAATAACTTACTGTCTTTTTTGCAAAGATAACAACGTTTTTTCACATTTGGCGTTTCCGGATTTGCTCTAGGAACCTCAGGTAAGATGCCAGTTACCTCTTGCCGTCTTTGACGAATTGTTTAAATTTTTTGATTTAAATTTTTCATCATAGTACGACGCTTGAGATGTTCATCTATTAGTTCGACGGCCAATTGTTTGAGGTACATCCTGCGTATCAAAATAGTTTGGTTGTTAGCCACATGTACAATTTGCGAATTTATTCCTGCCACATTCATAAGTGCATAAAATAATACCATAGGCCACCTCCTGGTGTTACGAGAAACATCGTAAGTAGCGCATAATTCGTCTACGGTATCAACTCCTCCTTTAGTGGAGTTGTAAAAAGTAATAATCTCCGGTTTATATTGTTCTCCCGATGATTCATCTATTTGGTCATCATGATGCAAACTTGACGCTAAGATCACATTTTTGCCTTTTTTTGGGACATATGAGACCATTGTTGTATTTTCCTGATATCCAAAAATGCTTTAGTTGATACATCGTGATTTTGTATTGATAAATTCCGGTGGAAGCTGCCGTTTATTTTTACGCGCTGTGCCTACGTACGTTAGTTTGTGATTCGTATATAAGTTTTGAATAAGTTCAGATGACGTAAACCAGTTATCGCAGGTAATATTTCTTCCGGTTCCCGATATTGGACCAATCAATCTCGTAACGACACTGCTTGGAGCATTGCTTACGCGATATGGTCCTTCGGGCTGCTGACCCAAATAGAGCTCTAAATTCAAAGTATATCTTGTTTTTGCATCAACAAGAGCAAACACCTTCAAACCATATTTGTTTGGCTTCGAAGGTATATATTGTTTGAAGCCACATCTTCCGCGGAACGCCTCAAGTTTTTCGTCAATTGTTCCATATTCACTTATTGTGTAGGCATTTTTACAGTTGGCGACAAACAATACGAATAAGTCTCGTATCGGAGCCATTTTATCAGTTTTCTTTCTTTCTTCTCGACTATCTGTGTCATCAAATCTCAAATGTCGCAATAAAAAAAGGAAACGTTGCTGTGACATAGTCAGCCAGAATAATTCAATGCCACTCCCGTTACGGTTCCATAGTTCTTGTGTATTTAGTCGACTACTTTTTAGACAACCAGCCAAAGCTCTTATTTCCACAATATCGGTCATTTTTGCCGAACGTTCTCTTGTATATTTGTCTTTCATTTTTTGAATATATTTGTTCGTGTTGCTCACGATAATCTCCAAAATTTCATCTGAGAAAAATAATTTCCAGCAGTCAGCTACTGATTTTGCATTTTTCGCTATTGGTTTCACACCTGGCAAGTGAATGACGATATTCGATTGTCTTGTTCTTACATTCTGAATTGGACGGTGCTTTTTCCAAATGGTGCCATCTTTTCCAATAAAACTAGGAACTCGCGGAATTTTCGCTGGTGGCGCCTCATCTTCTCTATCGCTCTCCCCTTCCTGTTCAGTGTCAGAGTCAGACAAATATGCTTGAATAATATTGGCTTCTCCCTCAGACTCAACATCGTCATATATTTCTTCTGTGTCACTAACAACTTCATCTAGAAGCTGAAGCAATTTGGCCTGTTCTTTCTCATAATTCATTTTCCTGAAACAATATAGTTTATTTTAATAAATATAAAAACTAAATCACAATAATTGTTGCGTTCGTGAATAAAACATATTATTTGACTTACCTGCCAACAAAATTTTTGTTACACTAGCAGTGGCGCCAAGTCTGACAGACCCAAAAGTTGCACAGAACCAATATAAAAAACTTTCTCGACGCGAATACTACCGCAATCACTAATATACTAACCGGTAGGAAGGTACTGGCCGCACCAAGCTGCTGGGCCCGGCTCCCCCACTTTTATGTATGAAATAAATCTGCTCGGGTCTGACAGACTTGGCGCCACCACTGCAGGGTTAAAGAAACATGTATGGCAATATGGAAAATTGTACAGCCTCTGGAAATGCCTTTTCCTTCAGAAGAAAAATGCATTGAAATCGCAAATCTGTTCTATAAAAAAAGTAATTTTCCCAACTGCGTAGGTGCTATTGATGGCAAACATATTCGGATTGTTTGCCCTTCCAACACAGGCACAGAATATTTAAACTATAAGAAATTTTTTTCCATTGTGTTATTGGCCGTCACGGATGCGGATTATTGTTTTACAACCGTAGACGTAGGCTCATACGGTCGGGAAGCAGATAGCAATATTTTTAAAAGTTCAAACTTTGGAAAGAGACTGGAAAAGAAGCAACTATATTTGCCTAGACCACAGCCACTTCCAAACATTTCAGAGCCTCGGTTACCGTATGTGTTTGTCGCTGATGAGGCTTTTGCGTTGAACGAACATTTGTTACGACCATATCCCCGAAAAAATCTCGGAGTTCCTGAAAGGGTTTTTAATTACAGACTAACTCGAGCCAGACGTTTTGTAGAATGTAGTTTTGGTATAATAGCGAACAAATGGAAAATATTTCATACAAGCTTACTTGTTGATGTGGAATTTGCTGTACAAATAACCCAAGCTGCCTGTGTTTTACACAATTTCGTCAGAAGACGAGATGGATTAGATAGTGAAAACTTATATATCAACCCAATGAAACATATTACAGCCACAGGTACAGGAGGTCGTCAGACTACTGGAGCAGTTATTAGAGACGAATTTAAGAACTATTTCGTAAGCGACAATGGTGCAATACCATGGCAATACGAAAAAATTTAAGGCTAATTATGATTGAAATAAAACTATGTAACTTGAAATTAAATTAACTCTTACCTTTTTTATTTCTTTCGTCTACACTAATTGCACTCCAATCCTCATACATTACCACTCCTATTTCTTCCCATAATTTAATTTTCAAATCCCTATTACTATATTCTTTTAATTTAATGTTGTAGAGTGGTGGACGCTTTTCAACTTCACTTATCAACTTTTCCCGAGGGGCTTGCCACGAGCGAAATCAACGTACGAATTATTGACATTTCCCCTTTATTGCCCCGTATTTCCCCATATTGCCCCGCATTTCCCAATATTTCCTGGTATTGCCTCACATTTTCCAATATTTCCTGGTATTGCCTCGCATTTCCCAATATTTTCTGGTATTGCCCCGCATTTCCTGATATTGCCCCGCATTTCCTGGTATTGTCCCGTATTTCCTCGTATTGCCCTTTATTTCCCCGTATTGCCCTTTATTTCGTCGTATTGCCCCGTATTACCTCGTATTGCCCTGCATTTCCCAATATTTCCTGGTCATGCCTCGCATTTATTTGTGTTCCCCCCTCGGTTTCCCTCATTTTCGTGGCATTACCGCTCATTTCATGGTATTGCTTGCATTTTTCCTTATTTCCCGGTATTGCAGTTATTGTTCTACTATTTTTCATGTACATGATCATTTGGCCATAGTGTGTGTAGACATATGAATCAATTATTAGAAAAGAAGGTTATGGTAGCTCAGGAAACACCTACAGGTAGGTTGTTAAAAATAATTCTGAAATATTTCTGGCGTGACTGTTGCATAAATCGGATAATTAATTACTTCTGTACTCGATGCTTGATAATTCCTTGCGTAGGTATATCGTGATATTCATTCGTAGTGATCGACTGGCTCGAGTATCAGGTACGCTCGTTGCGAAAGAAACCTATAGTCTTTATTTGTTTTGTCCAATCCTATAACTGAAGAGCGATCTTTATAATAATGATAATAATAGTAATAATTATAGTATTTTATTGGCAAAAAAATAAAACAGGCATCACAAGAAAACAAAATACATCTGGCAAAAAGAACAAAAGATTTAAATATCACTAGGTATCATCGACAATATCGAGAACAATATATTCGAATATATTATATATAAACTATGTAAATATACTATATATACTATCAAACAAGAGTTAAATCTAAGTGAGTAAAATCAGATAAAAAATAAAAATAAACATCATTTCTAAAAAATCAAAATAAATATTTATATTTGGGGCGTTCCATAATGAAAAGATACACTTTGCATTAAACATTTTCTCAACAACAACATACTAATTCTTCTTCCTTTTTAGATCTTTATAAATTTTAGCTATATTGTTTCTATCATACCTTGTTATTTGTAGTGGATCACATCCGAGCATATTAATTGGACCATAGAATAATTGTTCTTTGTGAACATCATCCGGTTTGGGCCAGTAAAAATTTTGCAACTCTTCCTTCAAAAATTTTATAGTGAACATATTATTTTCTTTGCAGTTCAAAACCCTTCCAATATACCATCTTTGATCATAAAACACACCATAATATTTCTCAGCGGAAATTTCCGAATCACATTTATTGCTTACATCAACCGAGTCATCATCATCATCATCAAATTCGTTGATTTCATCTGTGTCAGAATCGTTCAGTCTAATTGAATTTGCAACAGATTCTGAATCTGAATCGATAGGAGAAGTACTTGGCGAAGCATGTTTAAGATAATCGAGTATCTCTTTATCAATCACTAACTTATCACAGTCATGTTGGTTTGGTTCAGGAACACTAACTTTATAATTAGAAATATCACAGAAACCGTATTTATTGAAATCTGAATTCAAAAGACCACCATTTTCTTCAATATCGTACCAATTCGCCAAACAACCAATGGAGGATTTTACTTTCAACTCGGAAATATTTACGAATTTTTTTGCGTATTCACTTTGTTTTCCTTTCTTAGACAGATATTTGAACGATAAAATACATCCAATTACGAAATCTTTTTTTTTATTTCTGAGATTATTTTTGAAAATACACCAGTCTCCTATGGATATAATATTTGATGATATAGGTTTTGACAAAACACTACCAGTAGAGTCTATTTTTTTCTCTGGCCGTACTCGAAGCACTCGATCACTGGATAACTTGGATCGATTTTTAGTAAATAGCCAGCAGAGAGTAGACTTCCTTACAACCATGATTTCATTTTTATAAGAGACTCGCAAAAATGGTCCATCATCAAAGTAAATGTTGGTGTTTTTGTTGGTATCTTTGGCATAGTCTTTGATTTGTAAATGGTCGTCTATACTTTCAATATCATTCAACAAAATGGTTTCTGGATGGGAGAAATTATCTGATAGATCTTCATCAGTCATATCTTCAACTAAGGTTGCAATATCATCAGATTCAGATGAACTTACGTCAATATGAGGACCATTTGATAACATCTCATCTTCACATTCATGTTCTGTGTCATCATTCTCATAGCTTCTTATATTCAAATTTAAAAAAAAATAATCCGGTATATCGCTAATGCCTAAATGATTCATAGCCTTTTTAGCATCTTGTAAAGATGACAGTACTATTGATTCTATTTCATCATCACTCAGTGGTACAAATTGAATGTACTCGTGAAAATCATCCTGTGTTCCAAGTCGCACGCTATTTTCACGAGGGAAACAAAAAGTGCCCTTCAAATTATTGACCGCATTTTGTACAAATTGGATTTTGTTAATACGATTAATTATTTCTAGTAGGCTGAAATTAACTATGGTAGAGAACGTACTTGTCATGGATCTGGTAGAACCAAATAATTGTTCACAAGGCTGGCTACTCATTAATCATGGAACGAACATACTCGCGGGATACCTTTCTTGGAATTTGGAAAATTTTCTAATCAAGAATATTAGAGAATGAGCATTTATCTCCACAGATATGTAATTATTTAATGTGATGAAATTGTCTTTGAGTGTTAATTCATTATTCGTCAAAATCCAATTTCTCCATATTCTTAGTTGAAATACTACTTTCCAAGCAAGATGTAACCGCATCTGATCTGACATATTTTTCTTTAAAAAGCTGTTAAGCATATCTCTGATCATATTCAAATAAAAAACAGTAGCCTCTGAATTGGGTACATGGTTTAGTAAAGCTGTTGTGACTTTTTCTGATATTATTCTTTCCACTGATTGAAAATTCATTTTATCATCAGGATTTATATCGTATCCAGTTAAAAAGTGAACATCTTTGGAAACTTTTGTGATAAGAATTGCTAGGTGAGATGAAGAAATAATTTTACTGGCAGATAAACTGATGGTTTGAGTAGACGATTTCTAAATTTGGTACCAATATGGACAGTATCTTGAATAGGGATATTTTCTGTCTGAAGATTAGCTTGAAACCAATTCCAGGAAGCATTTTGTTGTTCTCCTTGTCCCGATATATTTCTTTATTGACGAAAAGTTGCCTCTAATCGCATGCATTTTAATAGACGAGGATCGCCATCCGACGAAAATCCGATATTTCTTGTAGGCATAATCCTTCATTGTCTGCCATCTCTGACGAACGTGTTCAGAAGAGAATTTATTGTCTGTTCCGAAAACACTCAAGCAGAATGAGGGACAATTGTTTTGTAACGGTTGAGCCATTATCACATAGGCATAAGAAGACACACTTTCTTCTGAGAATTGGCGCTTGATTTCTTGGTAGGAAGTGGCCTAGAAGAAAATATCAGTTAGCTGTTGAATACAGAATATTATTGAATAAGTACATGGATGAAAATCGTAGAGAATGTTATATCAGAACGTAGGGTGAAGAATCGCAACAAAATATCATCAAAGACATACAAACTAAGCTGAATCTCGAGCTGAATAGGTGATGTTTGTGAAATTCAGATCAATTAGATATTAAACATGAAATGTTTCTCTTGATTTTTCCGGTTTCATTTATAAAAAAGTGCAGCAATAAACTTTTGATTTCATCGGATTTCATTGTGTAATAGTAATAATCGAAGATCGAGGAAATAATCGTATGTAATATCCCAAGACCATGACAAATAGCCGACTATTATTTTCTTCATAATTCTATCGAGAGTACCTTGTATTTTGACAATTTAATGAGACCATATGATCATTAATAATCTGAATAACTCCCGAAACCCTTAGGTGGAGGGAGTTATTCTTTGATTATTAATGTTCATATGGTCGAATTGAATTGTCTCAAAATACAAGTTACTCCAGATGAATCAAAGAAAATAATAGTCTCTATTTGCCATGGTCGAGGGATATTCAGGAAGATTATTTCATGAACACATGGACAGCATAAAATAATTATTATACTCGTTCATATAATATGTTCCAACATTTAATTCAACGTATATGGAATGGATTTGCTTATATATGCATGAATTTGTGTAGTAAAAGATAACCCAAAACAAGACTTTTCAATTTTGAGTGACAGTTATGACAAACTTTGACACTTCAGTTTGCTTTGTTCACATGAAAATAGCCGTGTTTACCTAAATAGTCGATGATATTGCACATCATGTGACTTAGATCATGAAATTGTATTGGTGCAGCCATGTGTGAATGAAATAATCGAGGTAATAACATTTAATATCGTATATACATTTCACATACCTTGAAAAATTCAGTGTTTATCAACCCATTTTCCATGATAGGTAATACGAAGCCAACATTCTTGTTGTTTCTAGAGGAATAGTCAACACGTTCAATAATTTTTGTAGCGTCTTCACTAATCCAAACACAAAGTGGAAGATTTCGCGATACCAAAAATTGTTTCAATTCACGGAACCTAAATTCACCTTCATTAAAGGTTTTTGATGTTTTCTCAATCTGCCTTCCTACTGTTGTTATAGATGGTATAGATCCGTTCATATTAGCATACAAAGTTTGGTACATTAAGTTTCCCCCAATCAAATACAAGTATGTAGAAAATTCTTTTAACGATTGATCATATCTGTTTTGTTTGGAATTGGTGTTTGATTCATTCCTGATAACAGTTGTTTTCAACGGTTCCAGTAATTTTTGATTATTTTTGTCCCCCTCCAAATTCAACACTTTATTTGCCCTATTGGACATCATCGTATTCAAATCGTTATCAACAGAAAATATTTCTTTTATTTTTTCAAATATCGGGAAGAATTGTGTTATGAAAGTTTGATTTTCGGGCATGACACCTAATTTGATTCTATTTCTTTCACTTCTTGTTGCCCATTTGGATTTTTTCTTAGGTACCTTCATCAGAGAAATTGTGGAACTGCCGGTGCCCTCTTCAGTCCCACTTTCTAAAAATTCGAAACTTCATATGTTTCGTTCGAGGTTTCAGTTACATCGTCGTTGTCTTTTTCATTTGGATGACATTCTTCTCGAAATTCTTCTTCTGCATCAAACGTCGAAACAGATGGTGTATTGGAATTGTCTCGGGAATTGTTGGAATTGTGGCCTAGATGTTTCCTTTTCAGTTAGCCCGGAACATGTTTTTTTCGTAAAAAATCCAAAATCGACGGGTTTCTTTTATCCTTTCTAAAATCGATTCTCTCAATATTTTCAGAAAAATGTTTATTAACATGATTATAAAAGTTACTATTAATCCACCGTGGCATTTTTCTCTCATCTTTTTTCTTTTTATAGATTTTGATAGTTTGTTCACAGAAACAACATGACACTGAACATGATAATGTTTCCAGGGGATTCACACTGATTTGACATTGGACTTTCAGTCTCTGTTCATCAATATTCACATTTTCCAGCTTAACTTCCTTTGCTTTATTTTTTATAAAGTTTAATAATATTTTCTTTATTAAAATATTTTCATTATTCAAATTGATTGGACCTTCTCTTTGGTCATTTTCAGTAGCTGATTGTATTTGTTTTTTATGTTGTGTATCATTTCTATCTCGATTTCTATTTGGTGGAATTCTCTCGGAAATTGTATTCTGTGGGATATTCAAATCTCTAATTGTTTCTAATATAGTCTTTCTGTAATCAGATGCGATAACAAATTTATCCACATTATTTTTGAATGGTCCATAGAAATTTTCATATTCCGATTGGTCAATTATATCCCCAAGATTATTGACTGCGAATTCTTGAATTGAATCTATATCTTTATCTGAGAAATTTCTCAGAGATCTTTCATTATTATAACCAGTTATAACCATAAGGTTATAGAGAAATTTCGGGAGGGAAGATTTTAGATAATTTTCAATACATTCATGTTCTTCAATATCTGCCATTCTGAAAAATCCGGAAAAACAAATTAGATCCCGAAAAGGTTATTTATCGACTTATTTATTCAGTGGAAATATAATTAATTTCACAGGTACCTATCACGAGTATCGAAAGATAAATGTATTTTGATCACCCTGTATCTCGAAAACAAAGCTGTTTCAGTCAACGTTCTTAATGAACACCCTGTAATAATTCCAGATATGGCACTTACCTCATAAATGATTCACAACTCTAGTAACGAATCGTCTAAAACCTAGAAAAGTAAACACTTGTATACATACAGACACTCCGCAACCAGACACCTGTGTGGATGAATCTCCGGACGAACTAAATTTGCGAGCCGCCGGGATTCCCAGAAAATTGGCGCGAATTGTTGACCCAATAAAGGCAATAGGCACTGATTTGAATGAAGAAACATTTTATTCTTTGATATTTGTTTTCATGGGTAATATGACCAATAGGTATAGTTACTGACATGAAATTGAATATAATAGGTATATTATGATGGATATTGAATATCAGAGAATATCGATATTTTATAAAAGATATACTAATCAAATAATTACATATACACTGTGGATGTTTAGGTTGGAATTGATTCAACATTCTTCTGTCTAAAAGTATTTCAACAAAATCCTGGCATAGATCAATTATTATTCTCAACCGAGCATCGAACGCTACTAAATGCATACTAATGACGTCACCACTTTCGTGTACTTTTGACTTCCTCATTCTTGTAATGAAATCAAAAAATATGATCAACTTGAAAGTCACAAATATGTCTAGTTGTCTAGGTATGTTCACTTATAATATTTTCTTGATTTTTATTTACTCTGTACTGGAACTAAAGTTTTGATATAGATAAGTACTTCCCGATACCTACCAACATTTTAATTAATTTATGACTTGTAATAATCGTTTTGATTAATGTATTGACGCATAATATCGAGCATAATATGAATATGGTTAAAACAAGTTAATACAAATAGAGTATGAAGCCCTCGGAATCTAATTCATCGAATATTCAGAGCATTTATGCATATAAAATATCCAAATTCATAGAGGTACAATCATAAATTTGAAGCCTAATAATTTATTCTCGAATAGGATAATTAAAAGTCGATTGTTCATCTAAAAATTTTTCCTAAATAATAACAACTCAATCAATTATTTTCCCTGAATCAGCTCGTATTTCCCCATATTGCCTCGAATTCCCCGGCAATGCCTGGTATTTCCAAGCATTGCCACGAATTTCCTAGCATTGCCCCGCATTTCCAGATATTTCCTCGCATTGCCCCATATTTCCTGGTATTGCCTCGTATTTCCAAATATTTCCCTTCATTGCCTCGTATTTCCCGATATTTCCTCATATTGCCCAGCATTGCCCCATATTTCCTGGTATTGCCTCGCATTGCCCTATATTTCCTCGTATTTCCCCTTGAACGTACGAGAATTTCCCCCGTGACAAGCCCCTCGACTTTTCCGTATAAAACATTTTGTCCTCGAACTGTACCACGCTGCGATATCCTCCCTCGTGTAGTTCAGCACATACTAAACCATGTAAGGTGAAGTGGGGTAACAGTGTAGTAAAAATATATAAATTCACATTAAGGTATTATCAAAAAATGTAATTGAACAAATAATATCGTTTTTATTATTTCTGTGTACTACAGATACCTTAAGGTTTTTGTTGTAGAAATGATAACTTTTAAAATTTAATGCCTTGGATTTTACAGTATTCTTTTTAAAACCTGGTTCATACTACACACTTCCCCAGACATTCGGGGCAAGTGTGTAACTGGTCTGTATTTCGGATAGTTACACAGTTAAAATATTAAGGGGCAAGTGTTTAAAACTACTTGATTCATTGATTAAAACAGTACAAAAATTATTTCAATCGTGAAACAAAGTAGTACATAAAAAATTATTTTAAAGTGCAAGGTCGTAATAAAAAAAATCGCATTTTAGCAAAAATAACAATAATCAGCAAAGTACTACTCTACGTTATATGAAGAAAATTCTATTTCAAATTTTATTAAACCTCGTCGACCAAAGTATGGTGATGGAAGTGAAGGAATAATGTCATCTCTTGCAATAAATGCACATTCTTCAGGGCATTTCCATATGAAAGTTGAAGAAGACATAGGATCTAAAGTAGGAACTTTTTTGGTAAACTTTACCTCGAAATCATCACATTCGCTATTAGCAGCACGTATGATCTGGCCAACATAGTACCTTTTGGACTTTTTCCCTGAGAGGCGCACTAACACCCAATCATTTTCTGATATTTCATTCAAAGGCTTACTAATTTCATTCAAAGAAGCTTCTAGTGCTTCTTCCTCTCTCATCTCTTCTTCTATGTCATCGTCACTATCATCAAGTATCATTTCTTCATCTTGTTCGTTTTCCTCTGGTTCAATATTTTGGTAAACTTCTCCGTGAGATTTTTTTTTGTTTTTTTTGGTATCATGTATTTCTTGCAAGCGATTGGAAGCTTCCTTGGCTGTTATCACTTCTGCTCCTGAAGCTACTTTCGTCTTCTTTACCTTTTCCGGTGGATTATATTGTTTGACAGTAGATAAAAGTAATTCTTCAAATGTGCACTTTGTATCTGATGGCATGTCTTTCTCACTGGAAGTACCTGCAACGCTCGCTGCATCATCATTTGTTGGTAATTTGCTGGTTCTTTGATGCTCTTCCCATCTCTTGTATGATAATGGATCATATTTCTCCTTGGACACGACTTCAGAATTATAAGGAATAATTCCTGCTTTTTTAAAACCGTTCATAATGATTTCAGGATTTGTTTCTCTCCATATTTGACCAACTAATGAGCTAAAGCGTTTCTTAGGTATTTTTCTTCCTTCGTTATGTCTCTGCCAGTCTACTAAAGCATTGTCCCATTTGGATTTCAATGACTTAAAAACGGCTAAATCGAGTGGCTGCAGAAGATGGGATGAATGAGGAGGTAGTTTCAATATAATAATATTATTATCTCGAGCCGTTTTGATTAATCTTTCGTCAACATGTGATGTGTGACCATCGTATATTAATAAAATTGGACGTTCAGGTCCAAGAATGCCTAGTAAATGTTTTTCGAAGTATCTTAGAAAAATATTTGTCTCCATCCAGCCGTTAGCTGTTGTAGCATAGGTAGTTCCAGGAAATTCTTCTGATGGTGGTGCAACCCATTCGTCCCACATATTCTTTGCTTTAAAAACAATTAAGGGGGGAGCTTTAAACCCATCAGCACTAACTGCCATTAACACGGTTGTGTTTTCTCTTCCTGTACCTGCGGTGGTTCGTGACGAAGCTGCTCCTCGTTTTCCCACTATTTTTGTTTTAGACGGATCCAGACAAAAATTGGTTTCATCCAAATTCCATATTTGTCTTGGCTTTTCATGTAAATTGAGCTCATCTAATTGCGTTTTTAAAATATCAAAATAATTATTTATTATAAACGGATCCAAACACTTCTTTCTGGCAAATTCCACAGATTGTGGTTTTTTAATTGATAAGTTGTGACGCTTGGAAAATCCAAGATACCAGTCCTCTCCTTCTCAACAATATTAAAAATATCTCTCCGCGTTAATCCCCACCCCCATTTTTTCATTGTTATTAAGCACTCTGCAAGTTTCGCTTCTTCATTATAAGAAATTGCTGTTCCTCTTCCCATAGTTGAACTTTTGACCCCTCTCAGTCCCCTTCGGTGGTAACTGAGAGTCATCTGTGGAATGTTATATTTCTTGTGGGCTGCATACTGTGTTATTATACCTCTTGAAATTTCGTCTAATGCCCTTTTTAGAGTGTCATCAGTATATGTACTTCTTTTAGTTGTTTTGCGAACATACTTTCTAACCATTTTTGCCTAGAAATAAAAATTAAGATTAACAAAATTCCCTTTTTGGGTTAGGGGTAAGTGTGTAGTATACTACGCACTTTCCTCTAAAAATTACAACACACTTGCTCCGTTATGATTTTTTAACGGGGCAACTGTTTAGCAATTGCCATTTTTAGGTTAACTTGACTTTATGAAAAAAATATTCTATAAAATATAATTATTCATACCTTCACTACGTACTACACCTCTTACAAGAACTAAAAATCAAGTCTCTGGGATGATGAATGTGGAATATTTGTTGCTCGTCAAATTGTACTCAGTGCCACAATGCGCAGTTGAATGTTGAACAAGTGGTCAGTTAGCTGATATAGAAAACTAACACAGTTTGGTAATTTAGATAGAAGACATATTGTCATTCAACTCGATTCCGGTAGATGTCACGTCTAATTCTTGAAAAGAGTACGTTCTGTAACCCGTCTACACACTTACCCCTGTTACACACTTACCCCACCTCACCTTATTTCGTTCTTGGCGATACGCCACCCTGCCTGCGAGAAGCGTGAAGAACGCGACCAGTTGCGTTCGGCTCGCTAGCGGATGTAGGCGATATCGCTAGAAAAAAACGCCCGTCTAGTTTGATGCATTAAAATATCTGGTTTTCGATCAAGCGTAGGATACGCTGCGGAAGTTCCGCAGCGAGTTTCACGCCCGTCTAGTTTGGCCCCTATGGTGTGGTCGAGCAAAGCTTGCAAAGTAACTTCTGCACAGGTGGCGGTTACTTTTATAGATTCTCGCTTCGGATACCAATCCTTTTTCGCTGCTTGAACTATTTTATAAAAGGGAAATTTCTCTGGGGCACTCATCCTTATTATATTATACTGATGCCGAGATAACTTTGCTTCCACCAAAACCGCTAGAACATCTTCACCTGACATAACTTGTTTCTCGAGTGACATCACGTAAGCTTTTCTATATCTATTCGCACGTTTCGGACTTGTATGGTGATGTCATACAACACTTTTAAGGCCTCTGTTTGTCCTGTTGCTCTTAAGCTCATTTGGGTAGCGTAATTCAATATAGCCACCGGTGTGGAATCCCGCAACTCCTTGGTTTTTAGTCTTTTAGTTCGCTCAGAATTCGATTCAAAATAAATATTTGGGCAACCCCGTTTTTTTCTGGTGTCTTCATTTCTTCTCCGGTCTGAAATGAAATTGAAGTATCCAGCCATTCAGCATCACTTTTGCGAAACCTTTCTTTCAACCTAAATGCGATTTGTACTGTCATTTGAAATATGCCAATTTTTTATTCAAACCTTCCAAAAACTTTTCATCACATTTTGTTCGTTTTTTGATCTTTTTTCTCAAAAAATCAAATTGCTCATCAAATCCACTTTTTTCAGAACTTCTTATAATTTCAAGAAGTTCCCTTCTCATTATGATCATCGTGTTCGAACTCATTCCTGAAATGAAATAAAAATGAATGTGTATTATTTATATACCAGGATCCGCCGTAGTCTTTATAAACAGTGCGACGCTAAATTATGGAACAAATTCATTATTTCTGAATATAAAGATATATCGGAAAAATCCTCGGACAGGTCGATTTTCTTTTCCGATGGGCCAATTTTTTAACCTCACCCAAAAAATATAGGGTTATCCGCATTTGAGGAAAAGCGACTTTGGTGATATTTTTGAATGGGACACCCAGTATATTTGTCCATATTTGGTCATTACAAATCCAGTGACACCAAGTTTGATGGGATTATGTCAAACGGCTGCGGAGATATGGCCAAAAACTTCTCCATATACCCAATGAGTGCGACAGAGACTTTAACCTTCTGAATCGTGTGGAGTATCGCAGTCATACTCATTAGACATACGAAGAAGTTTTTTGGCCATATCTCCGCAGCCGTTTGACATAATCCCATCAAACTTGGTATCACTGGATTCGTAATGACGATCCCTAACCAAATATGGAAAAATATACTGGGTGTCCAATTTGAAAATTTCACCAAAGTCATTTTTACTCAATTGCGGATAACCCTATATATTTTGGGTAGGGTTCAAAAATTGGCCCATATGAAAAGAAAATCGACCTGTCCGAGGATTTTTCCGAAATATTTTTATATTCAGCAATAATGAATTTGTTTCATAATTTAGCAACGCACTGTATAGGCTTATGAGTATTAAAATGCGAATATTGTTATACGCTTAAAAATATTATTATATATGTTTTATTTTGAAGTAACTCAAATTGCGACGAAAAGTGCAAAAAAGTACAAAAAACTAAAAGATTTTGAAAAGTACAAACAATATTCATTATAAAAAATCAAAAATTGAAGCTTGATCTGCCTTGAAACACAATTAATAGCTTTCATGTTTCTGAGAATGAGTTGAAATTTTGACATTTAACCTTTATCTCACTTTACAACATTTTGATAACATTACATAAACTCTTTTATATTCATTTAAATGGCAATACATATAACCTGAACTCATATACAGGGTGACCCAGGGTTAAACCGCCAAACGTTCAGGATCGGTTTTTTATGCAAAAATAAGACTTTTGTTTCCCATAATCATGTGTCCTAACTTTCTTCGTTTTCGAGATACAGGGTGTCAAAATTCCTCAGCCCGCACGATCTCCTGACTTAACCCCTATGGATTTTTGTATAGGGTACAATGAACACCGAAGTGTATGCTAAGCCCAACGACAAAGGTGTTTTCCTAGAAAGGATTGTTCAAACAACTCCAGAGATCATACCAGCAAGATGCCGTGCAGCTGCAGAATGCATCGTTCGTAGGTGCGAACTTTGCATTAGAAAAAATGGTGGTAACTTTTGTGAATTTTTGTTTTTCTGTTCACTGATGAAATACAATGAATGCATTAAAATTTGTCCTAATATTAATTTCTCAGGAAGTTTTTGTTCTTCTTACAAGGAATCGACTTTCAAATTGTTTCTCAAAAATGAAGGAAGATACTGAAATGAACAAAAAAATGTAGTTTCAATGACCTTATCCAGAAAAAAACTGAACATGCAAAAAACAGTGGAGTACAATGATTCGTCTTAATATTAATTAGATTACTCCTTGGGACGCCACTGGGACGCTATAAGTACATCAAAAGAAACCCCTTATAAAAATAAATTCAAAATACAGCTTCAAAAACAGCACAAAAGGTTAAAATCTTCGCATTGATCACCATACTCACTTCGACAGAGGACTGTGGCGATGACAGCCGTGAGATTAATGACAGTACCTGCTCGTTTTATTATGTAGGGGAAATTGGGGCATCGAAAAATAATATAGAGCCAAGTGTACATGCTAATTAATTTTTGGATATTTTGCCAACTTTTAAGACCTTTTGCCCGTGTGCCGTGATTCTCATTCATTGAACATAAAATTGGATACACTTGACTACCCGAACTCTTACTCAAAGGCAACAAGTCCATGTTCACCAGCAATTAAATTTTATCTGGCTTGTCAGTTTCACCGATTAAAGTATTTATTGCTGATTTTATACCAACATGACAATAGTGCCCTGGATTAACTTGTCTCAATGCAGTATTCCTAGGAGTTGATAATAATGTCCGAGCATCTGAGGGAAGATCATTTGGCAAGAAATACAAGTTTTCAATAATTTCAAGAAATCAGTAAAGGCTGGGTGACTGATCCGTTTTAGTCTGTGGTGCTATCTTTATTTATTAAATGGCTTCCACTACCTACTGGAGAATAATTTGATACCTCCTCCACAATATCTCTAGGAGTCGACTCATCATCGAATATTTGGTTTTTGTTTGGAAATTTATAATGAATAACTGATGGAGATTCAACATTTTGGTCTAGAAATGAAGAATGCTCGTTGTTATGTCTACCAAGGCTATGAAAGCTGCCTGGAGTTCGATCTGAATTTTATTATTTTATCCTTCTTCAAAAATAAAATCACTTTCAGTACTTATTTATCACTCCAAAACACTTTTCAACTTCTTGGTGCACCTTCCTATAAAATCTCGAATTTTTTTTCAACATAGTAAAACATAAATTCAAAAGCATACCAAAAAGAAACTGCTGCATTCATTCAACCCAACTCATGGTAGGTAGGTTAAACTTGTTTCAGGTAAATGTCATTGATGTTGTTTATTGAGTTAAAATGAATGAATGAATGAATTAATGTTTATTGATATCTCAACTACAAATACAATTAAATATATCAAATACAAGTACAATAAAATTAAATATACACATATTACGTACATAGACAATAAACATTGAGGAAATCCACAGGGGTATAACCCGCGCGTGGATATAAATATAAACATAAAAGATCAAAAGTGCTGCACAAGTTATTAAGTAAATGTAAAGGGGACAGAAAAATTATAAACTAGTATATAGACATGAGAGGCAACAAGTGTTGCATAAGTTATTGAGTGCATGTAAAATTGAGAAGGGGACCAAAAAGTATAAACAAATATATAAACATAATAGATCAAAAGTATAAAGGAATATAAAACAGAATCACCTAATGCCGATATTATGATCATATGCATAGCGCATGTAATAGAAGTTGGAGACCCACAAGGGTAAGACCCGCGCGTGGATACAAACTTATTACTATTCTATGCAAACAGAAACTAGAGCTATCTACTTATCCTCTAATCGACACCAAAGCAATCCAACACGTTTACTGTAAGCCAACAGTCAATAAATAACTACACACCAAAATTACTATTGCGCCAAAACTGGAATAACAGATGTCACATGTCACAGATGTCAAACGTCATCAAAATAGTAGGGGTCGTATACAAATTTTCTGTGAAATGATCTCAGAACGTTCGAATTATATTCCATAAACTGAATACACTAGTGCTATGAATGTTTTCCAAGAATATTCTGAATGTTCTCTGACGATTCGTAGAACATTATACATATTAGAATATTCAATAGTATGAATGTTCAGAAGCTAGTTGGCACATTCTGAGAACGTTATGTGCTGTCTGGGTAGAGGACTTCGGATAAGGATGCACTCATGCCACCACACAACTTTTGTCTTTAAAACTACTTACACGTTTATTGACAATTTTTCTTCATGTCACGGTTCCTGGCAGCCTCAGGAACCCCGTAATATGATTGAAATTGTTCACAGCGACGGAAATATTGAGATTTTCCCATAGAAATATATATTATATACCTACTCTAGAATGCTAATCCCGCCAATTTTCTCGGCGAAAAGCATGCCGCGTATGTGACCCGTTTACGATGGTGCGCATGCTCGTTATCAGTGTAGTTTGGATAGATAGTTGCCAAGTTTGAAAATTAGTTGGTGTTCCAATTCAGAGTTTTGTGTCATGAGGCAATTAAACCCATGTCATTTGAAAGAGAGAAATTTGTCAGCGTATTCAGGACCTTTTTAAACCGAAATAACGTTTTAGCATTGTTTAAATAGAACATAGTTAGTCAATGCCTGTGGAAAAGGCATTGGACACAAACGCGAGTGTCACCTAGCGTGATTAGTTACAAACATGAATATTTGACGTCATTTTAATGCAGGTTTCTTAAAAAAAACCCTGATTTTAATGCTTTTCCATTGTTTTAATTAAGTTACGACATGACTTGGAGGCCAGATCACTGAACTTACGGCATGACTTGGATGCGAGCTCACTATAGCCATCTACATGTCGCATCCATTTTGATCCAATTATAATCCCATAAGGTTGACTAACTATCTTCTATATAAACAATGGTTTTAGAGGTTCCTCCGAATTTTAGGCGCGAAAGAAACTTATTTAATACGACAATCTACCCTATCTTACTGTAATTTTAATGACCGTGCAACAGTGCTTTTTCATCAACAGGAAGACTTGTCACTAAGATCTGTCACTCTTGTCAGAGATCAGAGACGGTTTTTAGAATTTCAGATTTTGTCTTCTCGTTTCGTGTAGTATTTGTTGTCGTTGGTTCTTTCATAATTCGTGAATTTGCATAATTTTTGTTCCTTAAGATGGGCTTTACCTTTTAAAAAAGGTCAAAGTAAATTTCCGGTATAAAGGGGGAAGTAGGAATCCCGAGCGATGGAGGCGGGGTCTAATATTAAAACAAATCTAATAGCGTCTCACTCCAGCACATTGCCCATTTACGTTATAGTAAAATTGGCCTTGAATGCTCCTATGCCGGCCGAATTTACAAACGCACTGCTTTTACAACGATCCTCGTCGGGGCTTTGTTATCTGGTTATCAAAGGCGGCCGCAAACTGCTACGGACAAAATGCAAAATGCATTGTTTCCTTTCTTGGATGAATATTTGGCATATTGATAATTAATTATTGATACAGGTAATAAAAAAATATATATGTTAATCTTTTTTCTAAAAAAATAGAACATTAACAAAAGTGGAAACATTCAAAGACAGATGAACAAATTATTTGAGATAGGACCAGATGAAAAAGTCCAGTGGGGTAAGATTTGGCGACCTAGCAGGCCAATTAACCCCAGTACTATTCGATGTAATTATGATGAAAATGTATAGTTGTACTCTGAATGACAGTCTCTATCACAATTCACAATAAAATAAATGAGCACTACTTTGAAAAAAAAAGTTGACAGGGCAGAAAATATGAATAATTGGAATCAGTCATTTATTAAATTAAATAAGGGGCGTTACAGATTTTTTCAAATGAATAAGTTACAGGGCCGCGAACACTTGGGCGAATCACCGCAGGTACATTGAAACATCGAATTGAATAGTTTTTGGCAGTTTTCGGGGCGAAGGTTTAGTCATTGATGAAATCCCTGCCTCACTGATAACAAGATTACATGAACATTACACGTATTGCATTGTGAATCGCAGGAAATCGCAAAAAATATATTATAGATTTACAATATATTCATCTCAAAATGAAACTTCTAATATAATAATAATAAAAGTTGAAAGCACCAGTCCTTTATTAAAACAGCTAGTCTCTTGGCAGACGTTCCTAGGTTTTTTACATTCTTCGCAAAATCTAGTAAATTACTTCCAAACGCACTTATTCGATTTCTTCGTATTTTTCGGTACATTCTCATAAATTTTTTCGTTGCTTAGTTCAATAGAATTTATACCAAATGTGCCAATTTCAAATACGTATGATTACCTATATTTGACGTTTAACTGTTACATTCACTGATCTGAAAACACCAAACTTAACAGACCAATCAGAGTCAAGAAACAACTTTGTTGTTTTCGATAATCCGAACTTGTCTAGAGCTCCTGATTGGCTCATTTGACAAGTCCGTGAATTAGTCACGATGAACGAACTTCTGAAGATGCTAGCCACTCTCGCTAGCGAAACGTTAGAAAACAATTGCGAACAATGACGGCCTACGAAGCCGAAGAAAAATAGTGATAGTAAATTAGGGCCTTTTCACAATATATTTCAGATGCAGTGCAATGTCCAGCGTGGCCTAAGCTGGGGAAGTAGTTGATTTCTGTTGATTTTTTTCGTAGGTAATTTTGGTGACAGGAATATACAGCGTGATTTACGCAGACCGTGCATTAGAAGTTTTCCAACTTGCAGTTGGAATAGTAACTTGAAAGTTGGTGTGCTGTCATAATTGATCATGTGCGTACCACCTCAAATGTTTCTAGTCTTACAACTATACAGGGTTGGCCCAAAGTCGGTACCAATTTTCTTATTTTAAATGGAAACCTATTTTTTTTGGTTATGGTTTGATTGGCCTTCTGATTATGACTTTAGATAACCTAAGTTATATTAACTTATCTATTACAGTTTTTGAAATACGTCCATTTTTCTGAAAAAAAATTACCGCTGCAGTAGTTTACGAAAACACGTGTAGCCCGCAAACCGTTCAAAATTAGGAAAGCAAATTTATGGAGCAGTTAGCTGGTAGTCTAGGCTATCACTTGCTGTCCCATATTTTAATTTCATTTCATTTTAATTTTATGATGAGGTATTTCAGCTTTCCCTATACCCAAGTTCAACCTCTATCGAGTTATTCAATAAAAATCTAGAAATGCCTCATATTGCCGAATGATTCTGTGTCATTGGAAATAAAAGAAAATTGTAATAATTCAATCAAAAATATTGCACAATGTTGACAGAACTCTAGCGTTAATGTTCAATATGACGACCATTGTTGTCCAAACATTGTATTATTCTACTTCAAATAGATTGGGTAGCACGTCTAATTTCGTTGGGATCGAGACTGTCAAAAGTCTGTATTATTCTAAGTCTCAGCTCATCTATATTGTGAACTAGTGAAGAATAGACCAAATCTAAAAATATAAAGGGGTAAGACCTGGAGATCTTGCAGACTACAGGAAAGGTCCTCGATTTCCCTACCAACGGTGCTCGAACATGGATGACAATTTGGTATACACAGTTCGTGTATTGTGGGGCGGTGCTTCATCCATCTGGTACCATGAACGTGCAGCTCTAGCCAGTGGCAAATTGTCAAGAAATGTTTCTACCACGATTTGAAGAATTTTTACGTATCTGTCACTATTCAAAGGACCCCGCACTAATCTTATGGAAAACCGGTTTCGGTGAAAATCGCTGAAATTTCAATATGATGTAGCCCATGCCATCCTGAACAAAAGTTACCATTGCGCCAACTCTCTGAATGCCCGCGTTTGGATTCTACAGGGGGTCAAAGTTCGATATTTTGACGATTTTTCAAAAAATCCGGAATTTCATTTTCATTGTATCGATCTGAATTTTTATAATGAAATAGTCCACAATATGTGCATCAAAAAGTTCAAATGACAAAAGTTTCTAGAATCAAAACTGGCGGGTATACAGAGGGTTGAACTTTGTTTTTGGTAATTTTTATCGAACTTTTTTTGAGAAAATATTCGTTTTCCTGCAGATCCATGTGTAATTGATGATACTTACAGTACATAAGAGGGCGATCATATTTTGCATTTGAACTAACCATCCAACTTTAAATATTTGAAAGATACGGGGCGATCAAAAATATATTTTCAATTTCGGAAAAATGTATCCCTTTGTATAGTCAGCTTTCACCAATATATTTAGCTGATGTTTTGAAAGTATGTAGCTAACATACATACAAATGTGTCACCGTCTGTGCTCATTAATCTGAATCCAAATAAAATTGCGGCGATGGTCCAAAAAATATGGAGAAGGGATGTTTCGGAATAATTTTGAAATGATTTCTAAAATCGTCCGTGAATTTTTTTTATTTTCTGATATAATGTAGATGAGTCATTCTTGATCAAAAAGTTCTACAGTGCCTACCACGCGAATGCCACGGTTTGAGTTATACAGGGGTTTGAAGTATAGTATTTCCTTGATTTCTCGAATAATCAATAATTTCTTTGTAACGGAAAATAACATTGTTTCCTAGACAAACTTCGAAACATTTCAATGACCAAATTAACTGAAATGAGAATTTATGAATATACAAAGGTTGGTCCAAAAAAAAAATTTTTTTTCAAAAATATAAGTATCCGTTTACTATTCATATTTTTTATATATTCAGAAACTCTATTAGGACCAGGACCACTTTGTCTCCACCCGATGTTTTAGGAAAATCCAGTATGAAAACAATATATTCTCGAGAAAGATCGTGTGCGGAAAAACAAGTAGAGAGAAATGAGATGATTTGGTTTATATTCAGGTCTTCGCAACTGCCATTGTCTTCAAAAAATTGTGACCGCAACTGACAGATATATGAAATATGAATTAAAGTAAGTACATAACATGAATTCAGCACGATTCCAAGCATATGGGCTGATTCAGAGAAAACAGAAATGATGATAGTACCACAACAGCTACTGAACTGAGTCGAATCAATTCAGCAAGTACATTTTTTCCATGAAGACAGCCTTTCGGACGATTCATATTTCGTTTTCCGAAACGAGTTATACCGGTTTCGGGGTTTTGCCCCTCATCAGTGTAGGGTAGGTCTTATATAGATATCACTGAATAGAGCATGCGACATTCTTAAATAATTGGAAAAATCTTCCATTACAATGATTGAATCTGCAGTTAATTCAATTGCAATGAAGAATGAGGATGCAAGTGATTTCTATCGCAATAAAGAATTAGACTTCAGACGAAATGTCATGCATCCAAATTGACCACCTACATACCGGTCTTGGGTTTTTTGAGGTGTTATTCAAATAAATTGTGAGGAGTTTATTCACCGGCATGACTGTCATCGTTTCACTACCCAACTATTTCAAGCGCACCATCAGGAACCATTTGTTGTGGTCTATTTGCCGCGTCCATTACTGAGTTTAGTAGGGAACTTGAGGGGTATCGACTGTTGGGGTCATGTCGAGCATGACCAAGATACCATAGAACACTGGCAACATGCGCACATGTTCCTAAAGTTCTGGCGCCGGTTTTACAAGTTCAAAAATATCCTAATATGGGCTCGTTTGGTTCATCAGGTTCTTCTCCATCATTATATTTGATCCACAGTTGATATTTTGTGGCATTTCTGAACCTCGAAAAAACCCTGACTCTCATGAATCCAGGTTCCTCTTCGAAAATATCGACCTGAAACTCTTCATTTTCTTCCCTTTGCAATTTATCCTGTATATACGAAGGTGAAAGTTTAACTTGGTATATACCTACGGTCAAATCTCTTAGATATTCTATCGTAAGGCGAGGAAAGTTTGGAATCAGGTTTCCATTCATACGGACCCATTGACCATTTCTCAGATGAAGATTGTCCACTTCCACTCGAGCCTGGACGACATTTACCTCCTGTGATTTTCGTAACAATTCTTGTGCCAGCTGAGCATTGGCACCTCTCATTGAGACTGGGGGGTGGAAGCTGTTGATGAGTGCACCAGCGATTTGATATAGATCGCTAAGATTGTGTACGTGTGGCATTTCGATAGTTTTATCAAAAAACTTAAACATGCTTTTCAAATGTCCATTTCTTGCTTCAACTATCCATCTAGTTTTCGTCACTAATCGAGATTTATTTGCTTCCTCAGTGGAAAGCTGTTGTTGCCCTCGTGGAACAATCGCGGGCATTTCATATTGTATGCCAAGATTATTCAGTAAGGGTATGGCATCTCGATAACCCCGATCCACAACAAAAATGTCACCTTCATTAAACCATCCCCTCATGTCTTCTAAGTTTCTTTCAAACTGATTCTCCAAAATTCTTGCGTCATTGTTGCGAGCGTCTGAGAAATAAGGTCCTTGAATACTCAGTATATATCCATCCGGGGCCACAATCAAAACTGGTTTCACCAGATGATGTCCCTTGTACCGGCAGAAAGATTGGCGCAATATCCTGAAATTACAACTTTTATTTATGGCGGCGTATGATCCGTCGATGTAAACGATGGCCTTCGGGTTGTCTGGGGTCGGGTTATATAAAATATTGGAAAACTCACTCACATGCCTTCTGATATACACATTCCTATCGATGGCTGCAAAGCCGATATTCGATGGAACGAATCTTTGCATCAAAGACTGTCTTACTTTAGAAATTGCTAAGCTGGTGGCTTGCCTAGAGGGATAATGGAATATTACCTTCAAGAAATCATCCGACAGACCCTGACGCAATTTACAGAGGAATGTCATAAGGTCTTTTTTCGTTATATATCTATAACCAAGTTCCTGCGGAACCATATCACAGAACATAAAAAGACTACGAAATTGTTCTTTGGTTATAGGAGATATTGCCTGAAACTCATCCTCACTGAAATTGTTCTCATCTTCATAGCTGGAGTGTTCAATAGCCACAAAACGAAGCCCTTGAAGGAAAATGGATAGTTGCTGTCCCTTTATCACATAAGGTCTATTTACAAACTGGATTCCTGGTAATAGAAATGGCAAAATGAAACCGTTATCATCGAGATGATGTCTGCACGCCTTCACGTTATCCGGGATGAATATATTTCGATGAACAAAAACATTGGCCCTGCATTTATTGGATAGAGTTTGCTGATCAGCGGCGGCATTGCAGATGAAGCATGTATGGCTCGATGTTTGTGTCAAAACATTAAGTCTTATACAAGTTGGATCAATCGTCAAGTCCCTTATTTCATTCATAATAGATCGATTACAGTTTAAACATATTCTTGTTTCTTCTCCTATGATGAGAGGGGGACCACCTCGTGCATCCCGCCTAGAAATAGCTATTTGACACTTTTCCAAATGTTCTTCTCCATGAAGAAGATGTGACATTCGAGCTGGTCTTGATCGGGTATCGCATACAAAGCAATTTACTTGATTTTGATAGGCCATGATGACCTGGGAATATTCCGATATGAGATACAATTGAATATAATGATTATCTCACCTTATTTAACTTCGAAGAGCAGAAAATAAAAGAAAACAGGTAATTGATGACCAAAACATCAACCGATTCTCTAATTATTAGAAAATACTAACATTTCATCTACGTTCAACACATCAAAATATGTTTGCTATCAAAAACATCCATAACTCTGACAGCAATCGAATGACATTCCAAGGACTGCTCTATTTTGGATATGGAATAATACAGTTACTTGCACAGAAAAGTAGTAGGTACAAGTCTTGGAAACGAAAATGTTGTTATTTTAGTACAGTAAATTGTGTTAATCTGATCTTTTAAAATTGTCTTTGGCTTTTTAAAAACGTTAAAGAGGCACAAAAGAAATATGGCAGTTATCAATTTTAGCAAGTCATTTCGTAAAGAATAAACAACACTACTTGACGGAAGACCATTAATTAATAATGAAAAATGGATTATATAATCCAATCTTCCGCATACAACCTATACTATAGGTAATTCGTCGGCAAGTATACAACAGAAAACAGTACAGCAGTAGTTGTTTTCTGTTGTATACTTGCCGACGAATTACCTATAGTATAGGTTGTATGCGGAAGATTGGATTATATAATCCATTTTTCATTATTAAGCAAGTCATGTTTACACTGCTGAAATTAAGTGTACTACTTTTCTATGAAAGCAACTGTACACAATTCGGGAATATATAAAACCTGAACTACCTGAACTTGAAACTAGTATATCAAAAGACATCATTTGAAAAATAAAATAGTTCTGGGATTGCAGGGAGATGTACGCCCCTTCTACTTGGAAAACTCTGCAGTAACTTGGCCATGCTTGGCATGGCACTTTACTGGCAGACACATTCGAAGCATTTCGAAAATTGTTTTCATCCTGTATTTTCCTGGAACATAAAATGAAAATGATGGTCCTTATAGAATTTGTATTATATTTTCATACACCGTATGAAACATGAATCGTATTCGTATGCTCATGCATATGTCCGAAAATATATTTACATAATGAGACTGACTTGCAACCTTTGTATATTCATGAATTCTCATTTCAGATAATTTGGGCATTGAAATGTTTCGAAGTTTGTCTAGGAAACAATGTTATTTTCCGTTACAAAGAAATTATTGATTATTCGAGAAATCAAGGAAATACTATACTTCAAACCCCTGTATAACTCAAACCGTGGCATTCGCGTGGTAGGCACTGTAGAACTTTTTGATCAAGAATGACTCATCTACATTATATCAGAAAATAAAAAAAATTCACGGACGATTTTAGAAATCATTTCAAAATTATTCCGAAACATCCCTTCTCCATATTTTTTGGACCATCGCCGCAACTTTATTTGGATTCAGATTAATGAGCACAGACGGTGACACATTTGTATGTATGTTAGCTACATACTTTCAAAACATCAGCTAAATATATTGGTGAAAGCTGACTATACAAAGGGATACATTTTTCCGAAATTGAAAATATATTTTTGATCGCCCCGTATCTTTCAAATATTTAAAGTTGGATGGTTAGTTCAAATGCAAAATATGATCGCCCTCTTATGTACTGTAAGTATCATCAATTGCACATGGATCTGCAGGAAAACGAATATTTTCTCAAAAAAAGTTCGATAAAAATTACCAAACACAAAGTTCAACCCTCTGTATACCCGCCAGTTTTGATTCTAGAAACTTTTGTCATTTGAACTTTTTGATGCACATATTGTGGACTATTTCATTATAAAAATTCAGATCGATACAATGAAAATGAAATTCCGGATTTTTTGAAAAATCGTCAAAATATCGAACTTTGACCCCCTGTAGAATCCAAACGCGGGCATTCAGAGAGTTGGCGCGATGGTAACTTTTGTTCAGGATGGCATGGGCTACATCATATTGAAATTTCAGCGATTTTCACCGAAACCGGTTTTCCATAAGATTAGTGCGGGGTCCTTTTCATCGTTCATAAAATAGCGTTCATTACCAAACAAAACACATTTATTCAAAATTGTACTTGATTTTCAACTTCGAACACAATATGTGGATTTTTAGAAGCCCAAAAATGTCGATTGCGCCTATTGTAATCTCCCTACTGACAAAACTGTATTATGTTTTCTAAGAATCCGGCATACTCTTGTATTTTCAAACACAACTGCGTTTATTTAATTTTCCATATTTGAATCAATTTTATTTAAGATTTTTACTTTGACAGAATATCACCTTATTCACAGTTGTTTTTTGTTTCCATGGCAAACTTGAATAAACACAGAAGCCAGATAAGGCATTTCTTGATTTTTATTGAAAAACTCGATAGAGGTTGAACTTGGGTATAGGGAAAGCTGAAATAAGTCATCCTTAAATTCAATTTTCTTTTGAATGGTTAAAAAAGAAGTGTTAGGTGCCGTTTGAAAAATTTGAGTTTGACAATTTTTTAATGCAACATTCCAAAATTGGCTGTGACCATATAGTACAAAATGGGACCGTCGATAGGATATCAGGTATTAGCCTGGACTACCGGCTAACTGCTCCATGAATTTGGTGTCCTAATTTTGAACGATTTGCGGATTACACGTATTTTCGTAAACTACTACAGCAGTAATTTTTTTCAGAAAAATTAGCAAATCTCAAAAACTGTAATAGGTAGCATAGCAAAAAATGGCGTCTCATGAAGATGTTCGATCATCTGCTCCGAAAGAAAACGCGAATTTTATGTGCAAACATTGCTCAAAAAAAGTCAAAAACAGAGTTACCTGCATTAAGTGTTCTGAAAACTTTCACCCAGCCTGTTTGGAACAAGCTAGTGAAGTGAAAAAGGCGGAATGTAGACACGAACCCGACCAACAAACCACTGACATGGAGATTACAGAAGAAATCTACCTCAGAGAAGAAAACAGATTGCTGAAACAAATTCTATCGGACAAGGACATCATTATTTCGGACAAATCCCGACCGCAAATAAAGCGACTGAAACAAAAAACATACCGCACAAAAAGAGTGACAACACCGAATATAAAACCCAAGATAGCTCGTCATCATCCTCGAACTTGGGAACTCCTGACTTACAGGGTGGAGCAAAAATGCAAGTGAACCAAGTGGCTGCGGAAATTATGAGAATACATACCAAACAAAAAGTTGATGAAATTATAAACCTCACTAATGACAATGCTGAGAGCCTGAGAACCCTAAACACCTCATCTGATAAAGTAAAAGACACCCCAAATGAAAAAGATGAAGGATTCACCCTAACCGATAGGAAGAAAAAGAATAGAAACGAAAATATAGGAAGTGGGGAAGGTGATAACGACCTTCGTGGCATTGGAAAACCTGGAAAGAAAATCTGGCTATTTTTATCAAAAGTACCAGACACAGTAACTCAAGACAACATCAAAAACTACATTAAAAATCGCACTCACTCGCAAGATATCTATGTGAAAAAACTTGAAACACACCTTGTTCGCACCAACAATCAAGCTTTTAGGATTGGTGTGGAACCTTGTCTGCAGAAGAAGGTGCATGAATCAGACTTCTGGCCTGAAAACATCCATTTCAACCGCTTCAGCTTCAAACAAGGGCAGCGATTCCTGGACAATCCACACAGCCACTCACCCCGTGAAAACCAAGTCAGACAAATAACAAAAAATTTTCAAGACCCAGCCTCACCCATGACGACAGCAAGATAAGTACACATAAATATCAGCTTGTTTACCTAAACAGCCAAAGCTTGACAAATAAAATCAATATCTTAGAATTATTCTGTAGCATTAGCAAACCGACATTTCTCTGTCTATCTGAGCATTGGATGTGCGAAGATCAACTGAGATCAACTACCATAGCAGGTTATAGACTTATCTCTGGATATAGTAGGACAAGATTATCTCACGGTGGCACTGCAATATTTGCAAAATCTGAAATATTCGGAAATTGCGACAATATGCAATATCTCGTGAACTCATCCTTAGAACTCGACTTTGAGTGTTCTGCTATCAAGGTTAATAAAAATCTCTGTATTATCACCCTATACCGTAGTTCATCAACAGAATCAGACCCACAAATTTTCCTTGACAAATTATATAGCACCTTAACAAACATAACTGCTAACCACACCCATATAATTGTCTGTGGAGACTTCAACATAAATTTTAAGGGAAACTGTTGTTATAAGAACCAACTTTTTGACTTATTTGCAATGTTTAACTTGGAACTACTATACGATGAACCAACACGTGTGGCACAATATGGGAATAAAATTACATCCAGTGGACTAGACTATGTTGTCAGTAACATCAAAAATAACTCCTGTGAAATAGTATGTCTGGGTGCCTCTGATCACCTTGCACAAATCATGTCATGGTCATCGGAAAAATTACTGGACGTACGCAAGGGCAGGGTGGTATCTACAAGGGCCTCTTGTTCACATTTGCTATGGGCCCCACGGTGGCTCTATCCGGCACTGCCTACACTACACAATACCTCAATACCTCTTTCAATAATAATGCTCGAATGCTCTAGCTCTAGTTTTGAATTTAGCGCCATTTTCAAAGAAAAATCCCTAAACAAAATTAAGGTCCCTAGTGTTTTGTATTTTATGGAAATCTCAATATTTCCGTCGTTATGAACAATTTCAATCATATTTTGGGGTTCTTGAGGCTGCCAGGAACCCTGACATGAAGAAAAGTTGCTGAAAAACGTGCCCGTAGTTTTGAAGCCAAAAGTTGTGTGGTGGCATGACTGCATCCTTATCCGAAGCCCTCTATTGTATTTATATTTTATTTATTGTTCAATAATCTGCATTGCATCATGTTGAATATCTTAAATAATTCTTTGTCAGCCGTTGACGTCTAATTTATTTTTTCTATGTATTAGTGACAGTGAATGTTAGTATTTTACATTGTGATTTTTTCGACTAGTCTGAAAAGTAACACTGTTATCTGTGATTTGTGATCACTTCAGACCTTAATATCTAAATCTATCATCTTATTTTCATAGTTTACATACAATTTTCTTACGAAGATAACCAGCACAGAAAGTAACCTGTTGAAAACAGTTTACTTCCTATAATAAAATCTTATACTTCTGTATGGTCAAAAGCTTTATGCAGATCGAAATCACCCTAACTCAAATTGAATGTAAAAGTATTTGAAAAAGCCCGTTGTTGTACTTTCCGTCGATCTGCCAGGAAGAAACTTGTGCTGATCTTTTGTTGTAACATTATATCTACATAGAAATGACAGCATCTGTTTTATAATTTCAGGTGGTGATTCCTTGTCATTGGATTGGATTTTTGTCAGTGGTTCCTTTAAAAAACTGAAAACAATCTCAATTTTACACCTGAAGTTTTTTCACACATAAGGCAAGTTATTATCTGGATGCCATCAGAAACTTTATTAACAATCATTGTTGGGATTACGATAATCGCTATGTTATTGGAAAAAGTGGATTTCCCTAGGAGTTTTTGGAGATCGCATGGTGGTCATCTCATAGGGCCGTAACATATGGATGCTTTCAAGAAGGAACATTCCCAGGACTGTTAGAGGATGCACCTTCACTAGTAAAAGCTTTATTAAGAAAACATACATATTCAGGTGTGTAATTTTTTAGCCATCAGGTGGTTAGGTTAAGTTAGGTTTGAACGTGAGTGGGCCCTTATTCGGCCCTCCTCTGCTGCCAATGGCCTATTGTGGCTCACCCTATGGTTATATTCCTCCCAGTATATACAATCAGGTGGTTGCTCAAGCCTTAAAATCAGGAGGAGTTTTGTGATATAAATGAAACGCTCATTGTGAATTTTCAGCAAAGACTGCCAATTTTAATTTTTTTAATAACGCTTCTAGAACAACTCTTTTACAGCATGGTATAGCCCATACAAAGACAATATACTTTATCGACTAGTTACAGAATGCTGTAATGTTTCGATATTTATACAACACCCCCATTATATCTAAACATTACTATTGACAATACCTAGTCTAAACAATTATAATGCATTATTGAACCTAAACCATCTGCAGGCATCTCAGATGTTGGTACATAAATCAATGAAATTATTATTAATGGCCTCTTTCAGAAAATGATACCTTATATCAATGTGCTTCGATCTTTTGTGAAACACTGCATTTCTCGAAAGCAATTGTGCACCTTGATTATCATTAAAAATGGTTATACAATTTGTAGTCCCTGTGATTTCAAATAACAAGTTTCGGAGATAAATTGCCTCTTTGCCAGCCTCACTCATTGCCATGTACTCCGCTTCAGTGGTTGACACAGCCACTGTCCCTAGTTTCTTACTTTCCCATGAGATAATAGATCCACAAATTTTAAATGTGAACCCTGTATAGGATTTTCTATCTAACACATTGCTCCCCCAATCAGAATCTACAAATCCTTGTAGTTCATTTTTGTCTCTTGTAAAACGTAAACAAAGATTTTTTGGACCTTTCAAATACCTCAATATTCGTTTCGCACTTTTTCAATGATTTTCTGTAAATGAGGTATTGAAGTGGCTCAAATAGCTCACACTGTATGAGATGTCTGGCCTAGTAAGTACTGACAAATACATAAGGCTACTAATGAGTTGTTGATATGGAACGTCAACCTGTTTGCCATCGTTTTTTTAACAAATCGGCTTTAACAACAATGAGTGTTTTGACAGGTTTAAATTCCACCATGTTGAACTTATGCAATAGTTGATCAATATACATTTTTTGACTAAATATGATGACTCCTTCTTTTTCATATTTTACTTCCATTCCCAGGCACTGATTCTGCCAAGATCTTTAAACTTGAAATTTGAACTGAACGTTATTGTTCTTTCAAAAAACATGTTTCATGAGCATCATTAGAGTAATAAAATGAAATCGTCAACATAAAGTGTTACAATTGTGATCTGTATGTTATTTTTCTTTAAGTAAACACAAGTTTCCAAATAGGGTGAATAGTATAGGTACTATTCACCCTTTCATTCCACATTCTTGATGCTTGTTTTAACCCATTAACTTCCTTTTTTAACCTCAAACTTTATTTTTATCAACACATGGAAAACCTTCAGGTCTATACATAAATACCTGTTATTTCAAGTACCCGTTCAAAATAGCAGTTTTTACATCAATGTGGGTTATTTCTAAATTCAATTTCACAGTTGGAGCCACAAGCAATCTAAGAGTGGAATGCCTGACAACTGGTGAAAATGTGTCGTTCGTCATATTCAATTCCGGGTTTTTGCGCAAAACCCTTTGCAACTAATCTGGCACGATACTTTACTTCACCATCTGCACTGATTTTTCTTTTCAAAACCCACTTGTCGCGAATAGGGCTCTATAGGGAAGCTATAAGCCCTTCGCTTGGGACGTAGGTCAGCAAGACCCAGGGGTAACCTGATTCTTACTCAGGATACCCTCTAATAAATAAAACAAGTTACAAAAGCACTTCAAAGGTATATATATATATATATATATATATATATATATATATATATATATATGGGCAAAGGGCAATGTTATACACAAAAACAACAATAAACAATTTGTTCCAAATATAAAAGGCTCTTACCAAATGCAGACACTCAACGAACTTGGGTACATCTCTTAGAGGAGGGGTTTACACGAAGGGCTGTCGGAGATCGATCTATCTTCTCAATAAGAACCAATGACTCAATATTATTCTCTACTACGCTGGATCTCTCGGGGACTCGCAATACTCGCCACCGAGAGCTCATATTTTCGGTTCTCGTGTATTTATTCAACTTTCGTAAATGTTTTTGTTGTTTGTTCAATGTCGAGCCACTGACATGCCGAATAATATCATCAATGGACAGCCAGTTTATACTTTCGTGGGTGACCCCGGTGTTATGTTTTGTTTATCAAATTATAAACTTAAATAACTAATTTGTATACTAACTCATGAAATGTGAATTTTGGGAAAATAGATATGATCTGATAATATTTTAAATTAATTAGCGCCTTCTTGACAATATCAGGCCGAATCAATTGAAAATGAGCTTTAGTAATACCTTTACAAAGGAATACATCGACTTACTATTCTCCATATTCACTGACCTTAATTATTTTTTGCTTCCTCCCTCTTTTTCCTTTGTGCACAGTGTCTCAAATATTCTTGGGAAAAAATTTCGAACTCTAAAATACAAATGATTAATAATTATTCAGAAAATTTTTTCAGTTACCATTCATCAAAATGACAATTAAATGAATAGAAATTGTAAAGAGCAAATGATTGGAATATTCTTGAGAATAATATTTAAAGATTCTTCTTATGGAAACGTTTTACAATCATGGCCCAAAAATAATTCATTTACAACATGTCAATATCTAATTACAAACAACTTTCCTCTGTGAATGACTATACTTTGTAAATGAACAAATCAACACAAATGGTTTTGATAATAGGCAGAATGAATGGGAGAAAATATTACAAATTATCCTGTACCAATACCAGTCTGAAACTTTACTTACACATACAGGTCTCAATAAAGTTAACATTTTCCAAACGTATGTTGCCCCTTTGCCCCTTCCAAGAACAGTTCATTCCTAGTTTGTTTGTGAAAATATATTTGAACATGAGTCCATGATGGTCCTTCGGACCAGAACCTCCAATTCCATTGATAAACAGCTTCTACAAAAATATAAAATATCAAAGTAGGATTTCAATCAAGTTTGGAATTGTCTCTTCCCTCTAGGGCTGAATATTGAGTAAGAAATCCTCAAGTCTATTCATATCAAGTTTGTGCTCACAATATTTTATGATTCCTTCCCCAGTGCGAGATATATTTTCAAAATCACTGTCGGACAATGTCCCATATTCTAATAATGAAAGGGTCGAATGTGTATAAAATTCTTCAAGATCATATTAAAAAAGCAATCAAATTCCATTTTCGGAGGGAGTAAGAACTTCTATATCCCCCCTGAATATGCCAGTGATACACCGAATAATAGGCTAATTGATAATCAAAGGAGAAAACATAACATACCAAGTCTTCAACAAGTTGGGGCTCCCTATCCAAAGTTCTGCTGAATTCTTTCAAATGATCTTCATCTTTCAGAGGAAAAAGCCCCTTAAAACGTTTGTTGATTTCAGATTTTCCTTTGAATTTCATGTCCAAAATTTCTCCAATATTAGTAAAATGCTGGATGACTTCTTGCATTTGCTTTCTCATTGCAGCAATTTCTGTAAATGTATATATAGATACAAAATTGATGAGTGATATTTTTTGTGTATGAAGTTCTACACAAGCATAAAAAATAATAAGTTACTCAATTACATCGAACAATTGAATATAAATTCTTATAATAGAGTGTTAGTGTACTTAAAATCACAAAAATACCAAGGGAACATTGAAAACACTCTAAATATTTCAGCCACTAAGTTACCATACTTTGTATACCTGTGAAGTTTCTTTTGTGATAAAATATGTTTTTCTGAGTTCCTCAGGTATTTATTTAATTAAAAAAAAAACAAGACAGAAAATTGTTTTCCTTACCAGACGACAGTTATCTATATGCATAACATTTATCGATATTGTCACATCTCTAGGCGATCGAAGCCAACCTGATTTAACTGGTTATCAAGCAAGATCGAACAATGAAATAATGAATTCTAAGCTTGACCTCAATACAAGACAACTGTTTAGATGTTCTGTACCAACAGATCAATAAATCAATAGAAAAATAATTGCCTGTCATTTAAGAAATAAAACATGCATTGTAGAAGAAATTATAATATATCAATTACCATCTGTCAGTGCTTTGATACTAATATAAATTTCATCAATTGAAGCATTGTTAGCTGAAACAAAAATGAGATGAGTATGGATTGGAATTAGTTTTTGATAGGTAGTTCATAGATCATTCGGTGATAAAATAGTGAACTACACAAAATTGTTTGGTGTTATTTCATGCTTAAGAAATTATGAATATACAGTTTGTCTCACTAAGAACCATATGGGAAAATTTTTTATTATTAACTTTAGGAAAAAAAGTTATTTTCATAAAAAGTTCTGCATGTTCTAAAATCTAAAATACAGCCATCAGATATGAAAAATAAAATTTTCAAAAATATCAAGTTTTATGTACAAATTTACAAAATTTTAATTTTCATGGAATGGATATTTCAATGTAGTTTTCAATTCTGAACAATATTTTACCTTAACAATTACCGATATTGTCAATAATAAAGACTCTTGGCATGGAATTCATATTTTACAAGAAACCTTGTATACAGCTAAAAATATTCGATATCTGGTGACTGCATTTTAGATTTTAGAACATGCAGAACTTTATATGAAGAATAACTTTTTTCATAAAGTTAAAAATAAAAAGTTTTCCATATGGTTTCATCTTAGTGAGACAAACTGTATATATTAACCTTGGGTTAATCGTGACTCACCAGTTGAAGAAAAACTTCGGAATCACTGCGTGATTTCTGTTTGTGAAGTCGCAGTCAATTTTGAGGATGCCAGCGAGTGAGGATAAAACTCTTTGGTATTACGTCAAGCTTTCGGAAATGTTTATTTCCTCCTTCAGGACTTACATCGTGAGTTTCAAAGAAACTAGTTCGCACGCAAGTAGAAAAGTTATTGGGTATAACCCTCAAAATGTTCTGCAACCGTAGACACGTGTTTCGAGCTTAAGCTCTCATCAGTATATATGAAAATATAAGTAGAAAAGTTACGGTTGCAGAACATTTTGAGGGTTATACCCAATAACTTTTCTACTTATATTTTCATATATTGCCCCTCGCTAAATCCACCATTATTTATATATATATATATATATATATATATATATATAAACCGAAAGTGAAAAAAAAATACGACATCAGTTTATACAAAAAAAACAGGAATAGTTTTGAACTACATTTCAACGCCCTTATTAGAGGAATGAGTGCAATGATGCTTAGGATGCTTTGAGAGGTAAAAGTTTCAAATAGTAACACAAAAAGAGTTCAGCGTATTGATTTCAAGCAACTCATGATTCTATGAATATACCGTAATGAAAATTGAAATTCCAATCCACTATTCATCAAAAAACTCAAAAATGCAGTTATTTTGAGGTCATTTCTTGGATAGTTGCAAAAATTATTTTAAAAAACATTACAGCAATGCCCTAGATCAATGTTTTACTCTTCTTTTGATTGAAAAAAAAATCCTCAAAATAACTGCTCTTTTGAGATTTTGTTTAGGAAAAGTGAATTGGAATTTTAATTTGCATGAGGTATACATAGAATCATTTGTCCTCTAAAAGCCTGTCCTTGTTTGAAAGTGTCGAATTATTTTTGAGTTATCATTTGAATTATAAGAACATCTTTAATATTCATGGAACCTTGAGCTAGAATCTAGGAAATGAACATTAAATATTTGCATTCTTCCATCAGAGCACCCTGTACAATTGCAACTTGCATTATAGAACTTTTAGAACTCACATAAATTGACTGGTTTTGATTGTAATGCTCTGAAAAATTGTGGCCTTTCTAGTGATTCATCTCTCTCATGTATTTCATTTCCAAGCTCCTGGAAGATTGTCGTATCATTGTGGTGAGATTTGTTAATACTAAAAAAAACAATTAGCACAATAAATTTACTGAAAGATTTACTGACTATACTACTGCATTATAAATAACTATCACTTAATATTCTTACCAGGGACGTCATTTTTAAGTGATGATGAGATACTGGAAGAAGTGGAAATTTCTTAACGATATTTCTCAAAACAGGAAGAAGGTGATTGTGAATGTAGAGACGAATGTAAAGTATCTACAAAATAAAAAAGTTTGTAACAATTATATTGTCATAGTTGTATCTCGATTTTTAAAGTCAAATAACAATAATGAGATGATTTTCAATTTGACTAGGCCGTTACTTATGGACATCCAAACACACAACAATAGGTTAAATTTCCACAAAATGTTTATTTAAAATAGCATATTTTGCAAACACAGTAGCTTCTTCAGGTGAACGTGAAATGAAGATATTTATGAAAATTTGCAATAATTATATCACAATTCTGAATGTTATAAAAATAAGTGAGTAGTACCTGCAGCGTAATTGACCATTTAGGCTACTATTAAATTTCCTTCAATTTAATTTAAACTCACCACGAAACATATGTTTGTATGTTTCTTTCTTTCTTCTCCTATGTTTCCCATTTTCCTCCTCTTCAAAATCAGAGGGCACCAAACACTTCTGCCTGGCCTCATTCATATTCTCTGAAAGATGGAATAATTTATCTTAATACATTCAAATTGATAAAATAATAATGGTCTAAATGCTAAAAAATCTAAAAAAATTTATAAAACATCAAAACTTACTGTAACTTCGTATTTTTGCCACGAAGTGACATCAGGCTGTTGCTAATTTAATGTCTTTAGGGCCGGTCTTTTCACCTCACAATAAAGTCTCTGATAACTATCTATCGGATAAACTTCACAGGTTTACATATCCTTATCTGATAGATAGAGTTATCTGGGACTTATCTATAGGTGAAAAGACCGGCCATTAAAGGGATTCTTTGGTGGCCACCAACACATTTTATTTTTGTCACACAGCCATTTCACTGGTACTTCTTGGACTAAAGGTTGGTTGTCCACCATTTTACCAACAAATTCAACTACAGCATAGTCGTCTTCTTTATTCATCTATAAACATACAAATAGAAATAATTGATAATGAAGATGTTCAAACTGTAATGGATGTAGGCAAACTAGTTTCTATTTGATTTCAAGTATAAAAACTCAGACTAATTTTTTGGTGTTGGTTTTTACTGGATATACAGGATGATATTGTGATGAACGAGAAAATACCTGAAAAAAATTCAATACAATAGGTCCATTTCAATTTTCAATATAATGATGCATTCTTTGAACCTTAGCAGAAATATACAGGGTGATTTGCATTCAAGTGGAAATGCTGTAAACTGGTTTTTTAATGGATGATAGGGATTTTTATGTACTATGTATGTACTAACAAAAAAAAAAAAGAAAAAATAACGAAAAAATATTTCTAAAAATGTTTTTCCTGAAATGCACTTGAAAAAAAAAATTGTTTCATTTGCTTTACCTAGATTATTATGTGAGTAACAGATTTGAAAGTTTACCGCGAATGAAAATAGGTATTCTTGTGCATTTGTATTATTGTATTATTTTTTTTATAATTTTTTATAACCCAAGTACAGTGATTCCAACATAGCTATATGATAGTGGTATGGCTGCATATTCATTGTTAACTATTGGCAATCTTAAACACTTCCTAGTACCATTTGAAACTTCCATATTTTCACATTCAATGAAATCATCCAAATTAATGGAAAAAATGTTCAACAAAATTGAATTACACGGTGAGTCGAAAACATTTTGTCGATTTGTATATGATTTACCACATAAAAATGTTTTCCTTGCATTCAAATCAAATTTAATACATGTTATTTCTAAAATATTGTTATTTTTGAGCAAGCAAGCATTGTCTGGATATTCTGTAGATAAAATGAAGGTACGAAATTTGAGAATTTTTAAATATTCAAATCCATCTTTTTTGAACAAAATGTGTTCCAAAAACGGATTAGATAAATTGATCTTTACTTCAGTAATTTTGCCTTTTTCATTTATTCGATTAAAAATTTGTTGTAAGGGTTTTGCAGATGTCTTAATCTTTTGTTTGTGTTTAAACATATGATTTTCAAACTTAAAGGCACTTATGTTATCTAAATTTCCATATTTTTTGGCATCATCATATAAATGTAAAAGATTATGAACATTATATGACATATTTTCCTTCCCATAACAATCTTTATATTTTCTCACAAAATATATTAACAATTCCTGACCATACTCTAGTGGAAAATAATTTTTAATAGTAATAAAAATATTTATAGCAATGCTTGAACAAAGAAAATGTTGGTAATAACTTGGTCTAAAAATCCCCTTCACAACAACAATCCTTGTTCTCTCTTCTCACTCTTCTTTAAACACTCGAAACGAATACAAGTAGTCAAATATACCAATTTTATAAACGATACACATTTTTACCACGAGTATCAACAAATATCACAACCACAGTTGGCGCAGTTACAACATCCACCATTAGAAAGAACTTAAACGTGCTTAATCTGTAGAAGAATAGAAGTTGAATCCGTCAACTGTCAAGTGACGATTGACGACATGACACGATCCACGACTCACGATTCCAATCTGTCTCTCTCTGTATCGTGAAAAACCCCGATGTGTACATATCTAGCGTATTAGTACTCTGTGATCTCTCCCAATCTTTTCACAAACCTGCAGTGTTGCCACTCTTTTAGAAAATTACCTATACACCATTGTCACCAAAATAAAAATTATAATATCGATAATTATTCAAATTTGGTTCTAATCAGTTTGAAGGTGGTACACGATGTAGTAACTTGATTACTTGTGTTTCGGACGTCCATCGTCTTAAAATGGATTGAAAGATGTTTACTTCTTCCACTTTTTCAAAACGTTTCAATTGCTTGTATCCGCTTGCAGGTGAATATTGACAAGTTCTGGTGCTACGAGGTCTTATATAGGTTATAGGTCTTCTGGTGTTGTGTAATTGAGGTGTAATTTCGCGCTTTTTTCACTTCGGGGCGATCTAAGAGCGGTCTCCATACGTTTTTAATTTCCACGCTCGGCTGACTGAAGGCGCCACTGGCATCGATTTACGCGGTTTCTTTCTATAACTTTTTGTTTGAATTAATGTTTCTCTCTATAATGAACACTAGCCTCGTCCCAAAGAATCCGATGGTACCTGGAGAGAGCACCATCGGATTGAAACCATGATTGGTTCAAACGAAAACTTATAGAAACCGCGTATATCGATGCCAGTGGCGCCTTCAGTAAGCCGAGCGTGGAAACTAAAAAACGTATGGAGACCACCTTTGGATCGTCCCGGAGTGATGGAAATCGCGAAATTACACGCGCCACAACACCACGCGTAATTACACTAATTACACCACAACAAAATACCTAAATAAGACCTCGTACCAGAACTTGTCAGTATTCACCTGAAGACGATTACCAGATGCAATTAGGCAATTGAAACGTTGTGAAAAAGTGAAAGAAGTAAAAATCTTTCAACCCATCTTAAAACAATGGACGTCCGAAATGAATGGAAATTTCCAGTACGAAGAAGGGCCATCGGCAGGAACAGCGTCAGCGACAATACTTCGGTAGGGAATCCAGGCGCGGCTTAGCTATCTGGTCCGGTGGAACTATATGGGCCGGCGTCAGGACGATACGGTACCATATATGTAACTCGCAGCTCGTTGGAT
This sequence comes from Chrysolina oricalcia, assembly GCA_944452925.2. Classification (NCBI taxonomy): domain Eukaryota; kingdom Metazoa; phylum Arthropoda; class Insecta; order Coleoptera; family Chrysomelidae; genus Chrysolina; species Chrysolina oricalcia. Next base: position 38,966,012 of record OX101825.2, read on the forward strand.
TGCCAGGTTGACATGCCTAACAAGGGTTAGCCTTTTGTCCAGCTGTACTCCCAGGTATCTCGCTGTAACGGTCTCGTCAATGTTCACGCGAGGGTTTGCCCTCTTCCATGTGAAATTCATGAGCTCTGTCTTATCAGGATTCACCACAATTTTGTTCTCCGCTAGATACGATATGACTTTGGAGATGCAATTTTATCCTTGCTGCCGCTATAATGCTGAACTCTGACTGGGCGTATATTGCCGTGTCGTCAGCATATATAGCTGTGTTCGTGTTGTGGAACATGGGAAAGTCATGCGTATGTAGTGAATACAAAAGTGGGGACAAGCTCGAACCCTGCGGCACTCCTGCTTCAGCGCCCCGCAATACAGAGCTTGTGTCATTTAATTTAACCCTGAACTTTCTGTTGACGAGTCTAAAATCTTAACCATGTGCCAAGCCCTCTATCCAGACGGTATCGAAGGCTTTCTGGATATCCAACAGGATCATAACTGTGTTGCGATTACGATTGAAGCCCTCTCTCACCTCGTGAACAATTCTGGCCACCTGGGAGGTCGTTGAATGACCTCTTCGGAAGCCAAACTGCTCTGCCGGGATGAGTTTGTGCTCTTCCTCGAAATCGCAAAATCTTTTGAGGATTCTGTCCACCACCTTGGCCACCGAACTAAGTAGTGAAATTGGGCGGTAGCTCTCGACCCTTGCGTCAGGTTTGCCTGGCTTGACTATTGGTATAATCTCTGCTTGCTTCAGGCACTGTGGATAGTGTTGCCATTTAATTATGGTGTTCACGATGTATACAAGCTGGAAGAGAGACTTTCTTGGAAGGTTCCTCAGCAGGATTGCATCTATTTTATCCATGCCAGGCGCCTTGTTCCTAGGGAGCTTTTTAATGGTTTCTTGAACCTCCTCAAAGCTTGTCATCAGCTTTGTGAAGGTTCTACCAGTTATTGGGGCGTTTCTAAATGCATTTGCTTCCCTAGAAACTGTCTCGTGCTCCTGCATTGAGTCAGCGCCTGCCCGGAACGTACTTTGGTAATATTCACCGAACATCTCTGCTTTTCCTGGATCGGTCATAGCTAGTCTTTGACCATTCCCCATGGCTGGGATTACCTTTTGCCTCCTTCGGAGGTTTCGGTTCAGCCGCCACAAGGTATTGTCGCCGACGTTGAGGTTTTCCATTCTCCTATTCCAGGTCTCATTTCTATGGCTCTAAATGAGTGAACTAATTTCTAGGCCCAGGTGTCGCATATTCTCGCTGTGCACGGGATTGCGGGTGGTCTGCCATTTTTTACGCTCTTGGTTGTTCAACTTAACCAGGCCAAGAATGCGATCTGGAAGGGGATCCTGGTCCTCTCTAACTTTTCTTTTCTTGGTGGTCTTATCTCTGGCTTTTTGAATGTTTCCGATCAGCCTCTGAGTCTCCCCGTCGATATTGTTTTCTAGGATGTGGGGGGTGATGGTTGTTAGTTCGTTCATCACTTTCCTGTACTCTTTCCAGTCAGTTGTTGAGTAGTCGTATAAGACTCTTTGCCTCTTAGGGCTTTGTCCTCCCTTAACTGAAAAGAGCACCGGATCGTGATCTGAAATTAACTAAGAGACTGTTCGTAACTCAGAGATGTCTATAACGTTTTTGTTGACCACCAAGTCAATAGTGCTAGGCGTTGCTCCGGTCCAGGGAAAGCACGTCGGTTCGTCCGTAAAGTCGATCGAAACGTTATTGTTCTGTGAATATTCCCAGAGCGTCGTTCCATTCGTATTATTTGCAGCGTTGTTCCATTCAGTTCGTTTCGCGTTGAAATCTCCCTCCAGCAGCACCTTGTGCCCGCTGCTGCAGAGATTATCCGAATCGGCAGCTGTGAATTTGTTCTGAGGATGGTTATATACCACATACAACTTCGTGCCACTTTACAGCTGTATTCCAGCGTGCTCCATTGAGCTTTGCTGTTGTGGCAGAGGCGCATGTGGTATAGTGTTCCTCACAAGGATCGCAACTCCACCCCCTCTCACGGCATTAGGCCTGTCGACCCTGATGGTGGTGAATCCTCTGATTTTCAGGTTATGTTCCTGTCGAAGCTTCGTTTTGGATAGGAGCATTATGTCAATCTTATGCCTGTATATGAAATCAGAAACAAGATGGTACTTGTTACTGATTCCACTAACATTGAGCATGCACACCTGAATAGGCATCTATAAGCGAGGATAGCTCGAACGGAGAGCGCCGGTTCACCTGTATCTGAAACCAAGCAACGCTAGGCGAGGCCATGGTTTGGATGGGTGACCAACGGACCTCCTTTCGATATTCTCCTCGGATCGTGCTAGGAATTGCACGTTAAAAGGTAAGACCTCGTTAATCCTTGGCTCGCATAAGTTTCGACTTTTGAGGGCTGCCGTTCGTAAGGGGACGACAGCTGGTTAACGGAAAAAACAATTTTAAACAATTTTTTAAGCTTTGGATATTATCCATGAGCCTCCAGAAGGCCATGAGTTTCTTTCCGTCGTCCCGGGCACTTCTCAAACCATCAATGATGGCGTCCATAGCCTGCAGTAGGTCTGTGGTGTTTACCAGGCCTTTAATGGTCTGGTGTCTTTCCATGTAACCACTTACACCACTCCAGGTGTTTGGCTGGTCGGCCAGTGGCAATCTTTCTTTGTTTTGGGAATTAGGATGGGATGTAGGATAGGATACCCTTTGGCTTACCCCTATATCTTCTTTTCTCTGTTGTTCTTCCCTCCTTCGCTCCCATATGTTGTCCCTGGTTGGAGGGGCCTCAACATATTTCTTCTGGGCTTTCGGCTTTTCCTTTTCTTTCCGCTCTTCTTGTTTGTGAAGTTGCTTTTGGTATGCTTCGCAGATGGTGGAACAGGAGGTGTGTTGCCCCCCGCAATTTATACAAGTCGCTGGAGTTGTCCTTGGTTTGGGACATGCCCTCGACCAGTGATCTCCTGCGCATTTCATGCACTTTATCGGACTATTGAAGTTAGACTGGGCATGTCTCCAAGCCTGGCATCTATAGCACTGTGTGATCTGTCGGTTATTCCGCCGAATTTCCCAACGGACCATCACATCATTTACAACTCGGATGTTGTTGTTAACAGCAAACACTACCTTGGTAAAACGGTAATCGGCTTTTCGCCTACAGTTTTAGTTTAATATTTTTTTTTTCTTTAGCAAATGACTCATTATTTTTGTGTAAATTCCGGAACTTCAGTGATTTTTGGTTATGATAATTTTTAAGAAAAGAAATTTAAGTGACATGATGAATTAAAAAAAATTGAGAAGTTCCCGAATTCTTATGTGATCACCTATCCCATACAAAAAATATCACTTTCATGAAATCAATGGTTTTTGCAAAAAACCGATTCTACGATCCCGAAATTTGTACCTGATTAGCGCTGCCCCCTTGAACTTTGACGCAACTGGCAACGTTGTAGAATCTCCGTACCGTGAACCTCGTTAATACAGGACAAAATTGGTTATCGCCATTCTTTTCTTGGTGACCCCCTCGGTCCGTCGTATGTGGTATGGTTCAAGTAAAAGATGTTGTGCGACATTAACGTTGGTGGCACCTCAAAGGCACCGTTTGCATAAATAGACATAGACGTACGCACACATAATTATTACATGGCATCCCTTGGTAATTAATGGGTTGATTATTCACATTTTGTCTTGTTCATTATAAGTGAGACTTGTGGAAAGAGCAATGGGTCGAGTAGGTGGAAGAGAAAAAACAACCAAACATGAAAAATGTTTATTTTCTCGAAGAAAATCTCGATGCCAAGCAAGACGAAGGTGTGTTATATATTTTTAAAACTATTGTACTGGTATCTCAACAGTTTATAATTTTCTTTATTTTACAGGTACCTGCAGAAGAATATTTTGGAAGAAATCCAAAATGTGATCCCGCATCCGATAAGTAACAAGAACGAGAAGAGATGTGAGTTTAATTTTCATCATTTGTTGAATTATCATGTATTTTATCTATTTATTAGTATCCTTGAGAACAATATATTTGTTCTGAACATAAAACATAATTATTATTTCCAAGATCAAGGACAGTTAACAATAACGAAAAGAGATAAATATTTCTTCGTAGCATGGAGTTCAAAAGATTGCCTTATGGGAAAGGTAACTATTGAACAACCTCTCCCCTTTTCAGTTGACCATGTCATTTTTTTTTTCAGATATTCAGAGATGAACACTTCTGGAGGCATGAAGTGGTGCCCAAATCGAAGATATTTTATTTCAATTGTCTTCTGCCGGAGCTAGTTGATCCGAAAGTGACGAGGGGATTGTTAATCAGAGAAATTTCAAGGAAACAATTGAGGATTATAAAAAACTATGATATGTAAGCAGAAAAATAAAAAAATAGTCTTATGTTCATGTTTTTTTTCTAAGCATATATGGACGTTAATACAAAAATACATCAGAATCCACTTTCTACATATTTTCGCCCTGGGTAACTCAATTTAGAATTGATCTGGGAGCAATAGATTTCAATGAAATAACTCGATCTTCTTTGATAGATCTTCTTATTACTTGAAGATTACATGAAAACAGGAAAATTAAATAAAAACAAAGAACTTTACAATTTTACATTTTCCATTGGAAAAACTACATTACCTAATGAAATTATGCGTATAAAACGGAAATAACCAAAGAACGGGCCACATAAAGATTAAAATCAAATCAATTTGGCAAATATTTTCGTTAGACTCAAAGAATATACCAAGAAATTTTAAAATTCCTCTTTATCTGTTCTCCCGTGTGATAGGCTGAAATAAAAATTAACGTAGTTGCGGCTCATAGAAAACATAGATATAAAGATATAAAGTCTTTGTATTTGATTTCATGAAGAGGATACCTAGAGTATAGTATTTAACCTATACAGTAGGTATAATCGTCGGCAAGTCTCCAACAGAAAACAACTACTGCCCCCTACGACCATTTAATTATATTTGTTAGATTCTTGGCAAAGTATTCTACAAGAACTACTTTGCAATGTTTTCCCAATGTCAATGCCAAAACATGTCTCAACCCACGTGGGGGAACACCTACGAACCGGTTTCATGGTTTTGCCAATCATCAGCGCAGGGCAGCTCACCCAATGCGATCGAAAAATATCTTGACCCCAAGATTCGAAGAGCACTCCGTCTGAAGCCAAATAATTTCATTGCATTGGGTCAGCTACCCTGCGCTGATGATTGCCAAGGAACCATGAAACCGGTCCGTAGGTGTTCCCCCATGTGGGTTGAGACATGTTTTGGCGTTGAGATTGGGAGAACATTGCAAAGTAGTTCTTGTAGAATACTTTGCCAAGAATCTAACAGATATAATTCAATTGTCGTAGGGGGCAGTAGTTCTTTTCTGTTGGAACTTGCCGACGAGTATACCTATTGTATAGGTTAAATGCAAAGTCTGGATTGCTTAATCCATTTTATTATTACAATAATAACAACCTAGTGATTAAAAATCTTGTTGTTATTGTTATTATTGTCACTTCTCGGAACCGACGTATGGTTGATATTCTTTTAGTAATAGTAGTAGGCAGGTATAGATAGTGGAAGTGCTCATTGTGAGTTCCCTACTTTCAAAATCATAAATGCAGCTCTCAACAACTAGGTACCTATATCTAGATACTTATTTCCAACGTGAAAAGCAATAAGTATTTATAAAGTTTGTTTGAAGCAGCCTTACAAGTACTTAGACCTATCAGATTTTTTGTGCATTGGTGTGAAAGTTATATCCATTATATTTTTAAATCAGTGTTGAACCGGCTTGAAACATGAATCATGAAACATGAATCTGTGTTGCCACTGCTCAACGAGTCTATTATCTTCACTAAAAGGCTCCGTTCCGGGTGACGCGTTACTGTTGACTCTTAAGAAATCCGACGGTGACATTTTTATTTGTGTTCACTTTGTACATTTTTCGCACAGTGCTATTTATTGCCTGGATTCCGAAGGTTTCAAGGCCTTTCAACTCCAGGTCTGCTTTGATATCTTCAACGGCTGGTCCATTGTCCACCCCTTTCGGGATGAGGCTGTGCTGTTTTCCCCCGGCAGAGTATAAGTGTGGTACTCGACGTCGGCACCCTTGAATATGATTTTGAGGTTTCGGTGATCTTCTTCTGAAGAAGCATATATCAGTGAGGAGCCATTCGTAAATTTATACGTGACTTCCCCCTGTATATGCTACTTTTTATGCCGTCGTCGAGCATTATCGTCCCCTTTACGATGATAGGGGGACATCTTTTCTTCTTCTGTATGGCTTCCGGGGGTGGCACCTTATCCTTTTTCGTTGCGGGGGGTTGCTGTTCTTCCCCTTTCCTTTATCCTTCTTTGTAGGGGTTTTCGGGATCTCTGTTTGTCCTTTCTCCTGTTCCACTTCGCTATCGTCCTCTTCTTCTGAGATGGCCTTGAATCTATTCCTAACCTTCAGAGGTGGGGGCGAGCCCTGCAGGTTTAGTGTGGTCCATTGTCTCTTGGCCGTCTTTGGCTTGACGGAGTCCTTCCCTTGAACTTGGGGGTTCATCTTCGTCTTACCAGGAGACGCTAGGAACTTCTGCAGGGCTAGCAGCTCTTCCTTCCTCGTCTTTACTTGTTGCTCATATTTTTCTTGGTAGTGGTCACTTATTTCCCGTACGTTCCTGTCTCGGATTTTCAACCATGGGAATTCCGATAGGGCTTCCGGGATTTGAATGTGAGTTGTGCAGAACAGAGCAACCTTTTCCTTCACTCTGTCGGAAATATCTTTCTCAATTTGCGCCAGTTGTTCGGTTATTTGAGTGAATCGGCTTTCCTCTGTCTGCTCTCTGAACAGGTTGCTGCTTCCTGCTACCGGGAAGCGTGGAGGTGGGTACTTTGGGTGGTGGGGGGGTATTTTCGTCTGAAGAGGTCCTCCACTATCCATGATTGAGGTCCGCTCTGAGTTATGGGGGTTGTTGGGGGCTGGCAGATTTCCTCCTGTTTAGCAATCTTTCTCTTAGTGCTGTGTTTTCCTTCTGGCTTTCTATCTTCCTCTTCTCTTGTTTCTCTCGCTGCAACCTACGTTTTTCAGCAAGCTCTGCCCTCCGTTGCTTGTCAAGTAGCTGCTGAGCCTTGACTTCAGCAGCAAACTTTAACAATCCTTCGGGTTTCGCTTCAGGAACTTGAAGATTTGGGGGATTGATCGTATTTGGGGGTGGGGGTGTCTTTTCAGCATTGTTTTTCGCAGATTCGACCCCTTCCATCTGCTCCGTTTCTGTTTCGTTAGATGTTTTTTCGTTTGTTATCGTTTCTGGTGGGGGGATAGATTTCTTGTTTCCTCCTCGTTATTCCTCGTTTTCTTCTCTTCCTCCAAGTACTCTTTGAGTATGAGAGTCTTGTCCAGGAGGCTCTTTCCCAGGTTCGAAAGTTCAACTTCCCACTCCGTACTGGACTTTGAGGTGTCCCTGATTTCTGGCGAAATTTCGTTATTGGTTTCCTCCCTCTGTATGCTTTCGGGGGAGGGGCTTGCCGTGGGTTTGGGAAGTTGATTTTTACATTCTTTGTCCAAGTCGAAGTCTTTCAAGGTGCGTTTGTCATCTTTGTCGAAGCTGACTTTGAAGATTTTTGCAGGCTTGGTCCTTCTTCTTGGCACCTTGAATTTCTCTCTCTCCTTCGACTCAGAATCCTTCTTTGCTCCAAGAATGTCGCTGAAGAATTCCTTCCTTTCTTGGAAGCTATTGTCTCCAACGTCATTCTTGTGCCTTTTATCTGGGGGTGACCCTCCTGTTTCCCTTTGATACTCGCTGTAGATGTGGGGAAGTTGCACTTCTAGGGGTGAGGCTGTCTTGACTCTTCCTCCCTCTTTCTCTGTAATGTTGCCGTTAGTGGTATTGGTGTTCTCTGCCACCTCAGATGCAGTTCTTTTCTGCGATCTTGGCGTTTCCTTGTATGTTTTTCTCGGTTTTTCCGGCGACTTTACAGGAATTTGGGAGGGAAGATTCTTTGGAGGGGTTCTTTCTCCCTCTTGTTCTTTAGGGACGAGGATGTTCTGGGGGGTGAGTTCATCCTCACCCCCCGAGCTGTTTAACATTACGTTGTTTTACCCTTTGACTGCTGTCAAAGGGTACTCTTCCGTCGCTAGACTCCAATTGGCCTATACGGCCAAAATGGGCGTGGCTTCTGAGCTTAGTCTAGACCAGGCTCCCAAGAGCTGAGGGCAATCCCGCAAGAAATACCCACTCTCCTGCTCACCTGTCTAGACACAAGCCACTTTCACTAGCGAATAAAACTTGGATTGAAACGTATTAAAATTAGGTGTAAAAATAAAATGATTTGTACATTTTTTTTAAAACTATGATATATTCGGACGGCTGGCCAGAGCGTGAGTTCTCTCCGGAGATATACCCTATCTCGAAATTTTGCGCGAGCGTCTAGGATTCCGTTGGTCTGCATCGAGGTCTGATATACTCTAAAATGAAGAGTTTTTTCTTTATCAGTTCGAACAGACCAGCAAAAGGAGATGATATTTAATTTCATTAATCGCGGGTAAGTTGATGGTTTTTCTGTTATTTCAGCAAAAATTAGGGAGGTGATAACACAAGTCCACTTAGCTACAGGACAAGTAACAGGATTGTGATAACGTCCACATCAATAACATGCTTTAACATTTCTTTCGTAATTCTGTTGCTTAACCAGATTAACAGTGTATTCACCGACATTCAACTGTTTCAGTTCAGTTGCTGTTGCCTCTATTGACAAAGTAGTTTTGCAAGCTTCCCCAAATGCCAATTTTTCCTTCTCCAATAATTTTTTTTGAATATCTTCTCGAGCGAGGCCTCAAATGAATTTATCACGTAAGGCATCATCCAAGAAGGTGTTGAACTCGCAGAACTGTGCAGCTTTACGTAGTTTAACAATGAAATCAGATACAGACTTATTCTCAACTTGGCAGGTTTTATAAAACTTGAACTCTATCACTACTAATCTCGCTGGCGAAAAATGTTTACTTGATTCTTCGACTGCTACATCATACGTGATATCGGAACGTTTTCTTGGGGTAACCAGATTTTTCAAAATTTCATATGTTTGACCTCCCACCAATGTTATGAAATAACTCAATTTTCGATTATCCGGTACCTCATTAACTATAAACAAGTGATTCATCCTTTTCATGTAGCTTTCAAAACAAGACTGTATGTCTTAAGGTAAAATGTACCGATTATGGGTCAGTTAAGGGTATTTACTAGGGCTGAGATCGTATTTACCGAAAATTTTGAAAACTTTTATATATTTAATGTAAATCCAACCTTTCTCTTCTATATGACGAAATTTCATTACATAATCAACTAGCCCAAAGAAGTTATGACAGTAACATCCACACTCAGTGCCTCCACCAATTATGGACATAACATATTTGCAATATCCTATTATGGACCCCCCTATTATGGGCCATCTTCCTAGGGCTTAAGTTGAGCAAATTTCATCAATAAAAAAGTCTCAATGCTTGAACTGTTTATTATCAAGTAAAACTACAGAGAAGTGTCAACATTTTTCTTTTATCCCATATTTTTTGGGAAAGTAATATGTCACCTTTCTTTCTTTCATGGTGATTTCAGGGGTCGGTAGAAAGCCGATAATTTGTTTCAAAGTTACTTTGGACACGTCATCTTCGTTAGCCACAAAACTTCTGCCACTATTATCAGTTTATTTGAACCCCAAAACTTTGTATTCATCACCTGCAATTTCCTGTAAACAGCAAAGGTATATGAATCTCGATGCATTTCTTTTTCCCCCCATGAAGCTAACTAAAACAAAGTCTCATTCTCTAATTGCTTTGATGTCATCTGTAGGGTTTTCGAGTTCACTATCATTGCCTTACATTTCATTGCCTGATTCCTCCTCTTCTAGGTTGAAAGAACTACGGGAACTTTCATCAGATGACGATGATTGTCGATGTTGTTTTCGTTTCTTTTCAAGAGCCAACTTTTTCCTATCTTCTCTCTCCAATCGTTTTCTTTCTTTTTCAGCTTCTTCTAATATATTTTTCTTTGCTTTTTTTCAAAGAATTCAAGCATCCGTGGAGATGTAACAGCCGGCGTTTTCTCCCTCGTTCTTTTCTTCTTTATTGATTGAGAGTCATTGGGCCAGAAAAGAGCTCTCTGGAAAGGAGACGGTATGTATGTACTCGCTGTGACCTTGCATTTACTTGTAGATGGGACTGCACCATCTTCTTCTCGCATATGAGGATCTGGAGTTGATGTAGCCAGTTGAATGGGGCCAAAGGTGAGCACATATGGGGATATGTCGTTGCTAGCTTTCTCAGGAGTAGTCTTTCTTTTTAATAGGACATCCTGTTCTTGGTCCTCAGTTTGTTGTGGTAAACTCACTGTCATCGTTCGCTGGTCAGTACTCACTGGTGTCGAGGGTTGCTTCTCAGTACTCAGCTCATTTTTGGCATGGGCCCAAATATTGAATAAAGAAACGTCCTCTGCTGGCCCTTCCCAGTAGGCGCCTGCAGCTCTGAACGTTGCTAGCTTGTCAACTTCAATTCGTTCTTCCAGCATTCTGAAGAACTTCTCTACGTCTGATTTAGTTCTGGTAGCGCTCTGGAATACTGTTGTCTGCGTTCCTGGTACTTTAACTTTTGTGGGGTTCCAAGGAACTAGGCCACAGGCCTTAAAACCATGACGTATCGTGTCTTGTTTTAAAGCATTCAACACTTTTGGCAGATCCAACGGAAAATCGTGTTTCTCCACTTGTTTTCCGTCATTTTCCATTCGCCATTCCGCAACCGTCTGCCGCCAGGATGCTTTCAGGGTGTGGAACACCGCCACATCCATGGGTTGCAGGAGATGAGCAGCATTCGGAAGGAGGGCCAATTCAATTTGTTTTGCCACACAAAACTTACTCAACGGTAGCGATATATGCGATATGTGACCGTCAAAGAAGAACACTACAGGTCGCTGTATTTTTTTTTCTGTTAGCCATGACTCAAATATATTCGTTATTTATTCGTGAAATGTCTCTTGTGTCATTCATCCATTTTCTGACCTCCCGATGGGCCATTTAGGTGGCATTACTGTGGCTATAGATTGCGGAATTCGAACATATCTGTAAACAATCATCGGTGTTGCAAGCTCACCTTTAGCATTAGCTGTGAGGAGAACAGTCAGATTTTGATTTTCGTCTCTTCCTGCAGCAGTGTATACTATCTTGCTACCTTTAACTGCTAATACTTTGCCTGGTTTTGGATTTAAAAAAAAGGCTGTCTCGTCAGCGTTAAAAATCCTGTTTGGGTTTTTGAATACCCCTTTCAATTTTTTCTCCTTTATATAACCTCCAACTTCTTCAAACCATGCATCTATTTGTTGCTGTGTGACACATCGACGCTGCACAGTCAAATTTTGACTGGTTCTTTTACTAATACCAGGATGTCTCTTCAAGAAACCCTCGAGCGAGCTTGTCAACACTGAACATGAGTGTTTCTTTTGATACTGGAAATCCGGTATTGGCCATATACAGGGTGAGTCAGAATAAGACCGACAAACTCCTACTACAGATTCCTTGCCTCAGTTTGAGATGAAAAGTCTCTATCAAGGTATGTCCTAAAATGCATCCCCTCTGAGATACAGGGTGTCAAAAGTGCGAAAAAAATTTAGATTTTTTTTTTTTTTCTCTAAAACTCCTGGAGAAAAAAATTTCAAACTTGGTGCACTAATCAAGGTTCATCAACGTGATAATTTGAAGTTATAATTTTCAATTTTCGTAAACCAGTGGCGTTGTTACGATGGTATGTGGTCATATTTTCCTTCATATTTTCTTTGGACAACTGAATTGACAAATGAGCGTTTGACATCAGTTAGGCTCGACCATACTCAACCTAAAAGTCATAACATTCGATTTGCCTAAAAGTGAAGGTTTCTGAGATATTTGCAAAAAACTGAAGATATGTCCTGAGAAGAGACATAACATCATGTGTGCTATAATCGCATAATGCAACTTTATTATAACTTATAGGAATAATTGTCAACCTCTTGAACGTTTTTTAATGTTGGGAGTATTAATAACATAGTACAGGTAAGTCAGAATGACACCGACAAACTCCGTTTTTTTTATTCGTCGTATTATTTGAACAAATTTTCTTTGGACAACTGAATTGATAAATGAGCGTTTGACATAAGTTTGGCTCATCGATACTCAACCTAAAAGTCATAACATTCTATGTGACTAAAAGTGAAGGTTTCTTAGATAATTGAGAAAAACTGAGTATCAACGTAATGTGCAATAATCAAAAAAAAAAAAAACAAACCCAACTTCAAATTAATAATACTCCACTCAAATAAGAGTTTAGATCTGAATCAATTTTTGCGAAAAACCGAAGATAAGTACACTTGATTTGTTGAATTTTATGTTGGAGTATCATTTTTAGAGCCTTTTCTAATTGGTTTATTGATACACCAGGAATATTCCAAAGCGTGCGACAGTCAATGATACGGAGATGCCAATTGTGTTTCGAACAAAATGGTGGTCCATTTGAACATTTACTTTGAGCCTTTTTTGTTTTCATGTTGTGTACCCTATAAACCGTTTCTATAGTTTGAGTAGATATAAATACACAATAATTGTTTTTCTTCACCAAAAACATGATAATTAGAAAATATTTTCCTAGATAATTCAGTATGAAATGACTTTGATAATGATACTCCAACATAAAATTTAACAAATTAAAAGTAGGTAGTCATTTACAGTTTTTCGCAAATATTAGTTTAGGCTTTAACTCTCCTCTAACAGGAGTAATATAATTTGTCAGTGGATAATTCAGAATAATCATTATGCAACAATGTATGGTCACATATCGGTGAATTTACGAAATCGATTCGTTCAAATATTATGACGAATAAAAAAACGGAGGTTGTCGGTCTCATTCTGACTTACCTGTACTATGTTATGAATACTCCCAACATTAAAAAACGTTCAAGAGGTTGACAATTATTCCTATCCTATCCTAAGTTATAATAAAGTTGCATCATGCGATTATAGCACACAGGATGTTATGTCTCTTCTCAGGACATGGCTTCAGTTTTTTGCAAATATCTCAGAAACCGTCACTTTTAGGCAAATGAAATGTTATGACTTTTAGGTTGAGTATGGATGAGCCTAACTGATGACAAACGCTCATTTGTCAATTCAGTTGTCCAAAGAAAATATGAAGGAAAATATGACCATATACCATCGTAACTACGCCACTGGTTTACGAAAATTGAAAATTATAACTTCAAATCATCACGTTGATGAACCTTGATTAGTGCACCAAGTTTGAATTTTTTTTCTCCAGGAGTTTTAGAGAAAAAAAAATAAATCTAAATTTTTTTCGCACTTTTGACAACCTGTATCTCAGAGGGGATGCATTTTAGGACATACCTTGATAAAAACTTTTCATCTCAAAATGAGGCAAGGAATCTGTAGTCGGAGTTTGTCGGTCGTATTCTGACTCACCCTGTATTTGATCCAGTTAACCAAAATCGTCTCCTGCTCCATCGTAAACTTGGTAGGTGGTCCTGGCCTTTCTTTTGTTTCCGAATGCTTTTGAAATTTTCTCATGAGCGTTACTCGAGGAATCCCATATTTCTTAGCTGCTGCTCTACAAGGAACACCATTTCTTCGTTTCAGAATAGTAACACCAATAATGGGCCATCGGTGCACCAATTATGGACATGCCGGCCCAAAATTGGTTCCACTAACGGTATCATTTTCTGATTTGGCCTCATAACAATATGAATTGAAAACAATCAAATAAACGTTTCAACTATATTTTATATTTTACATTATTTTCCTAATATGGTCCATGGTGTCCATAATTGGTAATGGCAGAAAATTTGCTGTACATTCACTATGGAAAAAAGTGAAAAATCAGAACAGTTCTTCCATAAACATGATAAAGTAGCCATTTTAGATTATAATCGAATGATTTATTTGGACCTGTCGAGTTACACTTTGAAATCAAAAACACATACAAACAGACTCGCCTCTTAATAATTTATATTACTTCAGCCAGGCGACAGAATCACGATTCGAACCACTTACAATATAGACCTACCACAACGCAAACCAAAAGCAAACTGAACACTTCTATTGTTTTCTGCGATACTGAAGGGTTCGTCATTGTTGATTGAAACCGGTGGGGGAGAACAAGTGCGTCGTTGTCTTGTTATTTAGGATTTGAGTTGGCTGTCCCATAATGGGTACATTACCCACCATTGGTACATTTACCTTAAGGTTCTATAGATCCAATTAACGAAGCCATTCTGTTTCCTATAGCTCAACAAATCAACAACTCGAAACAATCCCATCCTCGTCGCCAAATGTAGTGTTTTCAGTGGAAGACAGAATTCGTTTAATCATTTATTGTTACAACTGATAGACACTGAAATACATATCCATAATTTTTATATAAACTCAAACTATCTTAAATTATAGGACGCTTGCTTATTGTGTCATCCCTCTTCTGTCTTTACGGCATCCTCTTCCTCTTTTTGTATCTTATTCAGATGAGGCCGTGTAGCCAGTACACAACAACATCAAAAGGAACATTGCTTGTCTATCAAAGAATGAATAAATACACCAGGAATAATTTACAATTACACCAACCCTTTAATAGGTTGACAGTGCCGCAGAATCATCCCATGTACAGTGGTGTAAAACTATATAATAAGTTCAATGATGAGCTAAAATCATCTCCAAATGTCAGTGTTTTTAAGAAAAAAGTAAGATTATTTCTGTTGAAGAAAGCAAGATGAATTTCTCCAAGATTCATAATTTGATGTGATATTTATTCAAATATAGGAAAATATACTACTGTTTTGAATTACATTTTAATACTTATGTATGTTTCACTGTCTTTTAGTGTTTATTTTGTGTGTTTTGTCTTTTTGACTTGTTGGAGTATTTAATATTTTCCAGTTTTGTTAGGTTTTACTTAATATTATTGTAAAAGACAACTGGTTCAATAAAATTTTGATTGATTGATTGATATGACAATCAAATCTAACCTTTTTTTGAACTGAACTGTCTATCACTTCGCCACTAACTGACCAACTCTCTAGTTCTCCTCTTCGCCGCGAGGCATAGCGGCATTTATACTCGCAGTTAATCTCACAGGAAGGATCTCGAGCCGCCTCGTGCCTATTGGCATCTAGATGTCGCACGATCGAGATGCCATTAGTCGAAGATTCTCGAATATTCCTTCGGATCGCAAGCTTGTTCATGGGTGATGGCGACAGGTCCGCACTCGCCCGCCCGCAGCAACGCTACAATACTAACTAATTGATGTTATTATCCAGCCTCTGCCAGGAAACACCCCAACATTCTTAAAAAAACCCAGACATTTCGTTGAGATCTTGAAGGACTTCGACGTAATGCTGGAAGACCAATTGGTTAGCTTTGATGTGGAAACGTTCCGGTTGAAGATTCCTTACAGGTTATTCGCAAAAAACTACAAGAGGACGAAACATTGAAGAACAGGACCAGCCTACCGGCATTGTCTTTATTCAAGAGTAGTGGAAAATGTTTGCCTTACCTTCTACCTTGAACAATTCATTGAGGAAGGTTTCATTTCGTCCAGGCCAACAAATAATTTTGTTTTGGTATTTATCTTTGTGATGATTTGAAAATGCTTAGTCTTCGTCAATAAAGTATATTCGATATTGCAACGAAAAATTGTACAACCAATCTTACTTCCCACACTTTCCCCCATTAAACATAAAAACATAACTTAAACCTAAATGATACGTTACATTGTGACTTTGTGATGTTGTTCAGAGATATGAATAACCCAGTCAACACAGAACGTTCTCAGAGATGGTAGTGGGATTCACATTCATGTATCAGATCACACCAGTGAATCGCAAAGTGACTTCCATTATTATCGCATAAACGTCTATTCAGTGCCCCGTTGGTAATGTCGAGACATAAAAATTTTATGCAAAATGTGGCTCGAAATTAGCTCAATGTGACATTCCATTTGGATAGCGCTTATCTAAAAGGTACCAACCGCCAAATCACGTTTTCTTAGATAGAGGTACCAAACGCCTTGGATAACAAAGACTTAATTATTATGAAAAGATCCAAACTCCAAACTGCTTGGAGCGCCTTCTGTTGGTGAGGGTACCAAGTTACAAAACACGAATTATCGAATTCCACTTACCTCTAAAGGGATCCAACAGAAGACAAAATACTCGAACTTATCATATCAATAATATAAAAGTGTGCAGAGACATGTATATTAAAACTTTAAAAATATCACCCAAAAGGGTAAACACTGCATTGAAAAAAATAAAAACCGGTAATATTGAGGATGAAAGAGGATTTAAGTGCGGAGGATATAATAAGTTGAGTGAAGAAACAAAAAGCAAGGTAATAAACCATATTGCCATATTTCCGACATACATATCCCATTACTCAAGAAACGAGACTGAGGCAAAGTTTTTGGCAACTGACCTCACATTAAATAAAATGTATAGTTTATATAGAGAGTCTGAAACTGATCACAAAGTAGGATTTTCAACATATAAATCAATTTATCATGAAAATTTCAATTTGAGACGTAAAGCCCCCGTTAAAGACACGTCCAATTTATGTGATGGTTATACGGCCAAAATGAAAAACTGCAGCCAAGATGAACTGGACGAAATTAAATTGCATCACGAGCAACACTTGTTAAAAGCGAAAGAAGCACGGGATGCAATTAAACATGATCTGGAGCAAGCTAAAACAGATGTTAAAGTTGAGACAGCAACATACGATATGGAAAAAGTTTTGGGGTTGCCAAAACTCCCTACTAATATTGTTTATTACAAACGACAACTTTCAATTTACAATGAAGGCGTACATGTAGCCTCAACTAACACACCATATTGTTTTATTTGGAAAGAGGGAATAGCTGGACGAGGGGCTCAAGAGGTCGGGTCTTGTATTAAAAAGTTTGTTGATTCTTTTTTGGCGCAAGGAACCGAGAACTTAATTTTATGGTCTGACTCGTGCGGAGGCCAAAATAGAAATATTAAAATCGTATTACTTTTAAAAGCTATTCTAGAATCGCACACTTCACTTAAAACTATCTACTTAAAATACCTGATACCTGGCCACAGCTTTTTACCAAATGATACGGACTTTGGAGAGATTGAAAGAAAACTAAAGTACCAATTACGTGTTTACACTCTAGATGAGTTTAAAAAAATCATAGAACTTTGTTCGCCAAAAAATAAATTTGTTGCGGTTGAAATGATAAAGGATGATTTCTTCGGAACCTCAACAATAGAGCAATCTATAACCAACCGAAAAACAGATAGTAATGGAACGAAAATTAATTGGCTTCAAGCTAGAGTAATAAAACTTGGTAAAGAAACGCCTTTCTCAATTTTTATGAAATATAGCTACAAGGATGATGAAGATTATAAAGAAATTAACATAAGGAAGGTAACCAAAGGCAGGCCAACCAGTGGAGGACCTTATTTTGCATCAAAACTTTTTCAATTGTATCCCGACAGGAAAAGCAATTTCCAATAAAAAGCTGGAAGACATCAAAAGTTTGATGGCTCTGATCCCAAATGATGTCAAGTATTTTTATAGAAACATAAATGGTGCCGATTTTGAAGACGATGTAAATGCATTTGGTGAAAACATTGATTTTGTACCTGAAATAGATGATTGATTTTGTTCTTTTAACGTGTGTTAATAAATTGAATAATTTCCAAAACATTTTTTAACTGTAAGTACTGTTTAATATTATAATAATATAACAATCACTTGGTGTGTAAGAACAGATCCCAGCGATATTTTTGCTTTGTGCAAAAAGATCCAAACGCCACAGGAACCATTCAAAGAGATCCATGTAGAAAATTACAAAACATTCAAAAAAGAATCAAACGCCATTTATGTCAAAAAAAAATTAAGTCAGAAAAATGAAATCGGTAAAAAACTTACTTGGATGCTTTACAGATCTATTTCATGTTACAAAATATGAAGACTGGTCAGTTTCATCCACACACTTATTTTTCAGCATTATTAAACTTTAACCACCATTTGCTCAAAACAATAGTTTGGCTGTTGGTACCTTTTATATAAGCGCTATCCATTTATACTTCTGAATCGAATGCACATTGAGACCCTTTCGATGTAACAATGTGAAATTGAATGGACTGGTACTTATTTAAAAATGCGCTTCACTTTCTGATTCTCCTGTATGTCAAGAATAAAAGAAATCTCAACAAGTTTCAACATTAATAGAAATCATACCTCAATATATTTATTCTTATTGATGAATTACGGTTCATATGGAATGGAAATGATAGAAAACAAATGCGTGAGTGGATTCCGTAGTATATACATTTCACAAACAAAAAAACTTATCAAACTCTGTCTAATGAAAAATAAAAAAAAAAAACAAACAAACAATAGAAATGTAGAAAAATCTGTAATTCAAAATTCAACTCCAATCCTCTGGACAGCATTTTCTTCGCGGTGTCGTAAAGGCGGTAAATCGATTCTTCCAGAATCAGCCCGGCCAGCTATGGGTTCTCTACCGCCAGTACCATGATTTCGAATATATATTATTGACAACCCCTTAAAACACGAGTCCCCGGAAAAGAAAAGTTACTCCCACAACGGACGGAACACGTACGTATTCGTCCGGTTCGAAATTAATTTTATTTTGTTTCAAAATTGTATGACTTCCCGACTTCGTCTTTAAAGAATACAATTATCACAGTTTGTTAAGAAAGTTGTAAAGTTTATGGTCTAGATCACCAGTGGTTACGAATTCTTTTAATGGGCCCTAAAAAGAACCATATATACGATGGCGGCTCACAGCACTAGTGGAATCGACCCCTGTAATAAAGGTATCCGTCGGGACGTTAGCCCGGTAGGCAGTAAATTTTTAATCACAAAAGAATAAAATTACGAAATACTGCACACCTTACAGACTTGTCTATCTGAGGCAAAATAAAATTTTTAAAGTCAGTAGCAAAAAGCACACAAAAGAATAAAAGTATTTATAAACCACTTGAATCAAAAGAGAAAATTGTTTCTTCACTATTCGTCACACAATATATGACGAGGCACTTGCTGTGCCAAGTTTATTTGACTGAAATGAATCCTAGTAAACTGGATTACTAGATTAAAAATTTTTATTGCAACTTCAGAATACTGTTCGATTCTCAACCAAAAGTATTCACTTGCCTTGCTTAATTCTTTCTTCGCCTCTCAAGCCAGCACCATTCCAGGGAAAAGGGTCAGGAAATAAAAGGTTCTATATTCCAATTCAAACAACCTTGGCTGGTATACTGGACTTCCCAAATAAACAATCGGCAGGCTTTAGATTTCTCCAAAATGGATGTGTTTCTTCTTCAGGAAACCAAACTCCTACAAGTTCTGCAGATTTGCTTAGCAAAAATCTTTGCAGCAGGAACAAACCTTTACTATGGTAAAGGATTACGGCAAATGCCCGAAAGTAAACTTTGCGGTATAGTCTATGACTATAATGTAAAACCACTTTCACAATAAAACTCAATTTGTCGAATTCGGAGAAATTGAGCACAAAAGCTAATTCGGAATGATCCCTACTTAGTTCAGGATCGACGAAGACTGACTTTTTGCGCGCGGTCAAGTGGGCGAAGCCTACTGGAAATTATATTCCAGATATAGTCTCGCAATTTTCTTCCCGATCGGACTCAGTCCGTTTCGGGAGAAAATGAAATTTCAAGCTGAAATTATTGAATTTTTGTAGGAGTTTATAACAGCGGCGAAATCAGTACCTATCCTGAAAATGCCAAATTCTGTATATCGTGCTGAATTTACCTTCTTAAGTTTCTACTCACCGTTCCGGTACTTGAAGGGATACAGTTCTTGGTAGAAATAATAAGTGGGCAATGTTAATATATACTTTGATTTAACTATTGAAATAAAAAGAATCAAACAGGACACTATACAAACTATCGGAAGAACTTATAGAATATTTAAAGAATGGCATCAACCAAATACAAATTCTACTTGACTTTCGACTTGACAAACAACTCTGGCCATTTTGTGTCGTGATACTCGTGATGGTGATGTCATGCTCAATTTTCTTACCAACCTAATTCCTTCTATACCGACAAAATCGCAATGAAACCAAAATTCATGTTTATGTGATATGCAATTTTCTTCACATCATGTACCCCGAAGCGACAATAACGAGAAGAAAATTATGAGCAATTCATAAAATTTGGCATCACGAAGTGGTAACAGTGATGTCTAAATGCAACTCATTTTGTTACCATAATAATCAAGAAAGCTACATCTCCTAGATGTTTTGTGTTAACTGGGAATATTACAGATACGTTGCGTCCATGGGCCTTTGTGTCTCTTTTAAATATTACAATGTAATGTTTAATGCTAAATGTTACACAAATGTATCAGATTTTGGATAACTTTAATGTAACTTTCTAACATTTATTTAATGTTGCTTGAAACAACATTTATGTAATGTCATCATTATCACTTTATATTGATATTTTGTTTTGTAGTTTACGGGGTGGGTCGTAAGTTCGTGGTATATTTATAGATACATTTCTGGAATTTCAATTGTCACTTTTTGATATTTTATCAACTTTGTATCAATAAATATAGAAAGAGAAGGTATACCATGAGCCTGACTGACTCTCTGTACCAAATGAAAAAATGAATGTTAGAAGTTCGAAAGTTAAATGTTACTGGGAGAATAATATTTAATAAAAAACTGATATTAAAAAGAAATAGTAAAAGATCTTTATTGGTTTTATGAATAAAACTATAAATATAATCAAATGGCCTTGGACCTAAACATAATTATCACCAAATCGATGATTATATAGTATCTCTGCCACTGCTCGTTTGGCATCTGCTTTGCAAATCTCATCAAGTTACCCGAATTCGACAATCTTTCGATGCTTGGTAGGCTTGGAAATCCAAAGAGTATCAGTTAAACGATATAATTTCAGTTTTTTCCATACCTGATCACTTCCTACAGATTGTCAATAATTTCTTCAATAAAAAGAAAAAACATCTGAAAATAACTCACGATATTGCGAAAACTGAGATAGGAACATATTCTTTTCAATTTGGTTACTTGTGAAGAAACTATCTGCTTTTCTCTTTGGCCATGTAGCCATATCATGATCTTTCCATTTGGAAACATAAAATTAAAATTGTTCCCCTGATCCACCAATTCACAAGTCTATTAGTCTAGATATTTGCAATAATATTTTGCCGGTGTACACAAAATGTTTTGTGTTTGACAGGTAAACATCATTTGATTGCAATTTTTATCTTCGTCAGTTTTATGCTGATTGAAATTGCATCGTTTAATTAGATACTAAATATGTATTCAAAGAACGAAAAGGTCGATATGTTGTTGATATTCGGAGAGAGCAAGAGAAATTGTAGACAGGCTGAACAATTGTATGTAGAAAGATTTCCGGAAAGACGCCATCCACCTGATAATTATTTCGCTAGAGTAGAAGAGCAGTTCAGAGCAGTTCTTTTCAAAACTCTTCTAGCGGTCTCTCAATTCACGCCGATTGCGTACTCAATTTGTCTCAGTGATATCGTCGGATCTGCATGTACTATGGCCAAAACGTTTACTTCCATTTCCTCGTCGACAATGTATTGGAGATTGTTTTGATTTTCCGGTTCTCTTCTGAACTGCTCTTCTACCCTAGCGAAATAATATTTAGACGGATGGCGTCTTTCCGGAAATCTACCGATTTACAATTGTTCAGCCTGTCTACAATTCATCTTGCACTCTCCGAATACCAACAACTTATCGACCTTTTTATTCTTTGAATACATATTTAGTATCTTATTAAACGATGCAATTTTAATCAACATAAAACTGACGGAGATAATCAGTACAATCAAATGATGTTTACCTGTCAAACACAAAACATTCTGTGTACACCGCCGACTAGGCAAAATATTATTGCAAATATCTAGACTAATAGACTTGTGAATTGGTGGATCAGGGGAACAATTTTAATTTTATGTTTCCAAATGGAAAGATCATGATATGGCTATATGGCCAAAGAGAAAGACAGATAGTTCCTTCACAAGTAGCCAAATTGAAAAAAACATGTTCCTATCTCAGTTTTCGCAATATCGTGAGTTATTTTCAGATGTATATTCTTTTTATTGAAGAAATTATTGACAATCTGTAGAAAGTGATCAGGTATGGATAAAAACTGAAATTATATCGTTTAACTGATACTCTTTAGATTTCAAGGCCTACCAAGCATCGAAAGATTATCGAATTCGGGTAACAGCCAACTTGATGTTTTTCAATATAATGCAATTCATCTGCGAATCGAGAAACGAATGCCACTTTGTGATACACGGTAGAATAGAGAATTTCAAGAGAAATAAGATAGGCTGGATAAATATACAGGATGTCGTTAAAAAAAAGAAGTTGGAGTTACTGCCGATCAAACAGGTAGTTGAAAAGAGTTGTCCTTAGAGACAAATTAAGCAATACCATTGATTACGTAACTTCTGAAAATTTCAAATCTTCATCTCTTCAAATAAAAAACTACAGGCTGCTACATGTCTGCTGTGTCACCCGGTATTGCATTTCAATGAAAAAAGGTAGATACAAAATTGAACCAATAGTTACAGTAACCTTCTTTAAAGACAAGGCCTGTTGCATAAGGAATTCAACAGAAGACTAAATGTTTATTTGTGTTTATTATTATGACAGTGTATGCCCTAGCTCAGCGGTTGCCGGAAAACTGATCGAAAACTATTTGGTCGAAATCAATTGATCGAATATCAATTGATCGAAAATCATTCGATCGACTAATCAATTGAACGAAATTGCAATTGATCGAATAACATTTAGATTGAATCTGATTTATTCAAAAATCATAATTATATCGAAATTAAATAACTATATAATCAGTTGAATTACAACAGAAACGTAACATATTTGAGGAAATTAACACTAGAAGCGCCGAGCTCACCTGCATATCAATTAGCGCTATAAGGAGTCATTTTGATCCCATCTGTTTTCCTCAAATGAATATTGCAGAATCAGCAGAAACTAAAATACTTATTTTGGTTCTTTATTCGAATAAAAAGCTGTTTACTACATAGTTATAAACTAGTTGGCGCATTTGGCACAAGTTACAATTTTTACAATGTTTCCAGAACAATTTCCGAACGCAAACTTGAGACACTTTTTATATTTGACGACAGTCTTGTTTCCTTTGCAATGTCTTTTAATCTGACATTTATGTCTCATTTGCGATGGTCCTGGTTCGGTGTCTTGGACAACATCAGAGGTATTTTTACTTCTACAATACGCTGCTCGAAGTCCTTCTGCTAGTTTTCTTAAAAACCGGTGCCTGCTTATTTTCTCTCCTGTACTTTCTTTGTATAAAACCCAAGCATTTGTTAGAGCTAAATCAATAATGTTATAAAAAACTTGAACGGGCCAACGACGTGAGCCAGCTCTGGTGGTGTACTGCCTAGCCATTTGGTCAATAACATCGACTCCATATTTTGTGCTGTTATAAAAACTAACAGTTTCTTCTAGTGTATTCGTCCAGGTATTTTCTCCCTGACGAGAAGCTTCAGCTTCTGTGCACATTTTTATGTGTCGTAAAATTGGTTCAGACACGATCAATCGCCATGAACTCAACACATCTCCAAGAATTATGTACCGTTTAGCATACGGTGTTGGTCCTGGAGTTTCCCTAACAATATTCAGAGCGGATGCCCTTCCTGGAGTTTTACCTTCAATGTCAATTATCTTCCACGCTGTTTCCTTGTCACTGCCAAGGGAGTTGAATCCAGTGTCAAAGATATTGGAACTAGCATTCGTTGCTGATGTTTGAGGAACCTTTGGCGGACGTCCACGCCCACGCCCCAGTTCCCGTCCGCGTCCCCGCCCTCTACCTGTTTTAGCACAGTTTTCTTCATTTTGTAATGCGGTATGTTGATGACTAACCGAAACACCAGCTGCAACAACGGATGTTATAGTTTATACGGACATATAGAAAAAAAAACAATAAATAAGTATATTTTATTTTTACCTTGCTGACTTCCAGCATTGGTTGCCTCGGAACGGTCATTTTGATGTTGAGAATAAGTTGCTTGACTAGCCGTCAAGAAACATTCTGCATCTGGAAATAATACCTTTATTTCAGAGACGAGCAAATACAACACAATTGTTTTCTCCGAAATTACGAGCTTTTCAATGCTGTATGTGTAAAAAATAAGCATCTAAGATAATTGGGTACAAACCTTCGGTTGCTGCAGTTCCGCTTTTTGTTTTGCCTTCTTGGCTCATTTCATCAGAATCGTATGATTCGCTGGAACTCATTCCTCTTGGGGAATATACTGATTCGTCGTCTTCGACGTTACTGTCATCTTCTCCACCAGAGTCATCCATTGCCATCTCGTCGGCTATTTGTTGGAGTTCAGAAACACTGAGAAATGTATTACGCCACATTTTTACAACACGTGTTTGCACGCACTCACTTGTAAACAACAACTGAATGAACCAATCTACCGGAATAACTGTAGGCTGATATTGGCACGCCCCACTTCGCATGAACAAATCACGGATTCGACCACTGGGTGGGGGGAGTGATTTGAATATTGACCACCAAAAAAAAATTTTTATTTGTTCAAATACACGTAGGTATTATTCATGTATTATATCAATTCAGACAAGCAAATAATTGGTGCATTGCAATATTTTTCCTTTATTCTAAAGACAGGGATCAAAATGACCCCATGCGGCGCTAATAGGTAAAAGCCGTAATAAAATAGGAATGATATGCAAAACAAGATTGAGCTTACTTGTACGTGTTTATTACATAAAAAGATTAAAAGTCAAGAATTCATAGCCTCATAGTGCCCTTGGTTCAGAAGATCCAGAACATTTAATTTTTAAAAGTGTCAAAATGACCCCTTCGGCGCTTCTAGTGTTAAACAGTTCTTCATCATCGCAATCTTGTTGCAATTGTTTCGTGATATGTCTCAAGCGACATTTGAGGTCTTTGTATTTCTTTTTCTTGACTGCAATATCGCCGGTAGCAGATTTTATAATTTTCAACTCTGTAAAGGATTGTTCTTTCTTCAGTCCATCAATGAAGTTCCAGAATGATGGTTTCTTAGCATTTATCTGTCTCAGAAATCCAGAATGCCACCCTTCAATAGAGTTATTTGTCAGAGGAAGATTTTCAGATTGAATGGTTGATGGTGCAAAGAGTGGCTTTTTGTATTTGTTTAATTGAGTCTTTTTTCCAATCCAAGTTTCTTCGAAGTAAACAACATCTTCTTCAATTTCGTCTGGTAGCGAATTCCGTATGCACAAAAGATGAAATGCTCTTGTGACCATGGTTTCCGGAACAAATGCCAAAGCATTGAATAATTTCAGTGCTGATGAAAATTCTACATCTGTGTCATACTTACCCTTCAGTCCAAGAGATTGAATTTTTCCCTTGTGACTTATTCCTGGAAAAACTATGCTTACGGCATTCTCAATCGATTTTTCAAAGTCTGTCATTATTAACACTACCTTAGGATTGACAATCAAATCTTTAATGACTTGTAGCATCCTTATGTATGTTTTTTCCATTTTATTTGGTAAAAGAGCATAAACGCATGGTATGTAAGTCTCGCCTAATTCTGCGTGTATACTATATAATTGATAGAACAAACAAGGGACAGTTTGAAACGTGCCATCCATCAACCATATATGTGATTCTGCCAATATGTGTAAATTTTTTGGAGTGGCGAATAATAAGATTCGGTCATAATTGAAGACACAAGTGCATAAGGGGTTCAAGTGACATCTTTTAAGAAATTGATGTTTTGGGTATTAAATGGTTTTCTTGGTGTTAGAATTGTTTTGCGTGTTATTGTATGAGCATATAATAGAAATTACCAAAGTTATCAATTGATAAAGGATCTATGTACACTAGTCATTTCTCTGTTGCAGTGCATGAAAGGTCTATGTACAAAAATTGTAACATAGACCCTTTATACAATATACTAACTTGAAATACTGTTGCATAGACCCTTTATGCACTCTATTTATGTTATGTTTCGTCGCATAGACCCTAAAAGTGAGGTTATAGATTGGGTGTTGTGTGTTTAGTACAAGTGCATGATTGATATTATTGATAAGGCGAATTTTTAACTGATATAGTGAAAAATGTCAGCAAGGAGTAGATATTTACTTCAACTAGCATTGAAGAAATGCAAAAGTAAGTGAATTATCGTAAAAAGCTTTGCATTAAAGTTTGTATACAACTTGGTTAGATTTTGAAAATGAACGTTGGGAATAAGATTAGTATTTAAAAAAACGGGCATTTTAAGTAATTTGCTTGAACTATGATATTAGCAAAAAAAATTACGACGTAATGTTTTCTGTTAGGTAAAGAGAAACACGAAGGGGAAACAGAAACAAACCTGAACGTATTGGGCCAAGAACGAGAAAATAAACATGATGCTTGTAAGTTTTTATTTGAATCAAGTTTTCAAGCGACAAAATTGTGCGTTTTGAATTTTTTGATGAAAATAATATGTAGAATCTCTGTAATGTTTTCGGTGTTATCTAGAATGTTTCACAAGAACTTAATTTTTTAGCGACTTCAGAGGATATTGCTGCGAGATTCGTAGATCGAGAAAGAACCCCTACTCAAGAAAACAATCAGTATGCAGCCGGTAAAAAGTAAGTTGAAACAAAATTGTTATTTATTTTGATTTTATCAACCTTTCAGAGTCTTTCCATGCTGAAGAAACAGGTGATGCTTTTTCGCCAGATAATTCATCGGATGAATACGAACCCAGTAACAATTCTACCTCAGATGATTCGTATGAAGACTTTGAAGGAGAAACTTTGGAATCAGAAAGCTTCAGAACGAAACACATCACTGCAGAGGACACCTGCTGTAGTCCTAAAGAACAGGATGAAATTTCAGTAACATCACCTGAACTATCTTTTAATTTAGAGGCAACAGTAACGACTTCAGATGGTAATTTGATTGCGGGCAAGAAAAAATATTCAATTTGCCAGAAAAAACATCGAGGAAAAGAAAACGTCATCCAGAAACATGGATTAGAAATGTGGCGGCATTAGCCAGACAACAAGGAAAATCTTATATTTCCCAAAAAAACAAAAAAGAAATTCCAGAAAAAAAAAAACAACTGGGACTATTATGTAAACATATATGCAGAAAAAGGTGCAGTGACAAGTTTAGTCAAGACGATAGAGAAGAAATATTTAGAAAATTTTATAATTTAGATGAAAACTCGAAAAATACGCTTCTTTTCAAATCAATTTATATCGAACCAGTTAGGAGACATCGAAAAAATAGAATAAGTGACAAATCTTAAACATTTTCTTACAGAGTGACATTCAAGAAAAACATCATTATTGTCTGCAAAACAGCATTTCATTCTCTCTATCAAATTTTCCACAAAAAGTGCAGTTGTTGCAAAACCAGATAAACTCTGGAAAAACGGCTCCATCACCACATTATCAAAAAACATATAGGCTCCTTTCCAGCAGAACAGTCCCACTATTCGCGGAATAAAAACAGCAACAAATTGTACCTTGCACCACTTCTAAATATGTCCAAAATGTATGACCTTTATAAAAAGTATGTACAAGAAAATGAGTTGGAGAGCAAATTTTCAGTAAAAAAGAGTTTTTATAGCCACATTTTTTCAACACAATTCAATTTATCTTTTTCGACACCGAAAAGCGATACATGTAGTACTTGCGATTCAGGCGGCAACAACGAAGAACATACGGAAAATTATAAATTTGCCTTTGAACAGCAGAAAGCAGACAGGCTTTATGCACAAAAAAAAATGTACTTTACTTAACGATGGATCTTCAGCAAACAATGCCTTTACCAAAAATCACAACATCGAAGGCATTTTACCTTAGGCAACTGTGGTTTTACAATTTTGGAATTCACACGATATCTAGTGATGATGACAAATCGTATCTTTTTACGTGGACAGAAGATACAGCGACAAAAGGCAGTGTCGAAATTGGAAGCTCATTGCATACATTCGTACAACTTGTAACCGCCCAAGAACAAGTTAATCGTTTAGTTATTTAGTCCGATTCTTGCTCCGGGCAAAACAAGAATTTCAATATAATTTGCTTATATCAATACTTGATCTCAAAAGTCCATGTAAAGGTCATCGATCATAAGTTTCCGGAAGTCGGACATTCTTTCTTAGATTCCGATAGAGACTTTGGAAGAATAGAAAAGGAAATGAGAAAGCACGAAAAAGTGTTTACAGCAGATCAGTATAGGGATATAATAAAGTCTGGAAGCACGAAAAACAGTGTAGTGGTAAACATGAAAGATCATTTCAAAGATATAGATGAGATTCCCCAAAAACTGAATCTTTTTAATAGAAAAAAAAACTTGAATGAGAAAGTCTTCTTCAGAGATAATGTTAAATGGATTCGTGTTGAAAAATAATGGAGAGTATCTGTACAAAGATTCTCTTGATCCACATAGTCAATTTCTTCAAGTCAACATTATGAAATATAAAAGTAAACGAATAACCAATAATGACTACACTATTGTGCCTGTACAAAATAAAAAAATACGGTATCTGAGGAAAAAATCAGCAATCTAAAACAACAGCTACCATATATAGATGAAGCTTTCCGTCATCTTTATACGAGACTCTGGACAGATGTAGATGATATAGGTGAAGCAAACACCACACGAAGGAACACTCTGTGACAACGATGGCATATTAACAATTACTCTTTATTTTTTGCGTTTGTTATAATTATTGATAAAGATATTTGATTTTTGTTACATAGACCCATAATACACACAACCTCCAATGATTTATTCAAATTTATCACTCGATAAAGGGTCCAAGTGTACAGTTTTCTAATTCCTATTGGCCGAATAATTTTTTTTGTACAACAAAAAAACAATTTTGATTGATTTGGCCGATACTTGATGGATATCCATAATTACTCAGAATTAAATAAAAAACACTTGTTTTTTGATACCCACAATATATTACTAGATGTAATATGTGACGCGTTTCGCTGTTAATACAGGTTTCTCAAACATAAAATGGAATTCAGTAAATGTACAACCATATTTATAGTAATTTGAAGTAAGGTAAACAATAGAAGAACGGTACAATGATACACATAATGATAGACAGGTAGCTTGCTACCTGTTTATCGAGGATCCCTTCAGGGTCAACTCAGAGATGCATTTAATTATTAAAGAGATTAAGAAGTGGTGAATAATTTAAATCTAACTGGTCATTGAGTAAATTATTGGAATTTTTTCTTTTGTTGATCTCTAATGCTTCTAAGAAGTTAAGTTTTAGACCTTTTCTTTCTGAATGCAAAATTTCAAAATTTAGATCAAAAGTATGATTTTCATCTATAAGGTGATTTGAATAATTTAAATTCCTCTTGTGGTTATCAAAGCATCTTTTATGTTCAAGTATGCGGGTTTTAAAATTTCGAAAGGTTCTACCGACATATATTTTAGGACAATCTCCACATTTTAATTTGTAAACCCCTGATTTTTGTGATTTTTCGGTTTTAGTTTTATTGTTTTTGATGAATTTGCTCAAATTATTGTTCGTTTTATAAGAAGTCGTGAAATTATGTTGTGTTAAAAATGATTTTATTTTGTCACTGGGTTTGCCTAAAGCAATACTTAATTGGTTCTTGTTTTTGGATGGGGTATACTTCGTTGATAGCAACTGAGAATTCTTTCTTTTTAATAATTACATATATTAATTGTGGGTCATAACCATTATTATGTGCTGTTTGTTTTATAATATTAAGTTCTTTTATGAAGTTGGAGTCTGACATAGGGATATTAAGTAGTCTATGTATCATGCTATTGTATGCTGCTAATTTATGTTGATAAGGATGTAATGAGGACTTGTGGATGGTTGTGTCTGTGTGTGATGGTTTATGGTAGATGGAAAAGCTGTGTCTGTTGTCTATTCTTGTTATGGTGAGGTCTAGACATCCAAAAACAAGAACCAATTAAGTATTGCTCATTAACCTATTTAGGCAAACCCAGTGACAAAATAAAATCATTTTTAACACAACATAATTTCACGACTTCTTATAAAACGAACAATAATTTGAGCAAATTCATCAAAAACAATAAAACTAAAACCGAAAAATCACAAAAATCAGGGGTTTACAAATTAAAATGTGGAGATTGTCCTAAAATATATGTCGGTAGAACCTTTCGAAATTTTAAAACCCGCATACTTGAACATAAAAGATGCTTTGATAACCACAAGAGGAATTCAAATTATTCAAATCACCTTATAGATGAAAATCATACTTTTGATCTAAATTTTGAAATTTTGCATTCAGAAAGAAAAGGTCTAAAACTTAACTTCTTAGAAGCATTAGAGATCAACAAAAGAAAAAATTCCAATAATTTACTCAATGACCAGTTAGATTTAAATTATTCACCACTTCTTAATCTCTTTAATAATTAAATGCATCTCTGTGTTGACCCTGAAGGGATCCTCGATAAACAGGAAGCAAGCTATCTGTCTATCATTATGTGTATCGTTGTACCGTTCTTCTATTGTTTACCTTACTTCAAATTACTATAAATATGGTTGTACATTTACTGAATTCCATTTTATGTTTGAGAAAGCTGTATTAACAGCGAAACGCGTCACATATTACATCTAGTAATATATTGTGGATATCAAAAAACAAGTGTTTTTTAT
This sequence comes from Chrysolina oricalcia, assembly GCA_944452925.2. Lineage (NCBI taxonomy): Eukaryota > Metazoa > Arthropoda > Insecta > Coleoptera > Chrysomelidae > Chrysolina > Chrysolina oricalcia. The sequence continues at coordinate 38,996,769 of OX101825.2, forward strand.
TTAATTCTGAGTAAAAAAACAATTACATAGATAATCAATAAATTCTGGAACTTTCATTTTTCTATTTAATATAATAAAAAGTTCCATATCATGAAAGTAAAATTGATTTTCCCAAGTTGTTTCTTCTGGTTGCATAGACCCTTTATGCACTTGTGTCTTCAATTGTTTCCAGAATCATACACCAAAAACTGTATTCCCTTATCAGTAACCTTATATTCTGCTGGGATAATCAATTCTGTCAAGGAATTAGGTTGCGGGAGCAGAATATCTTCTCTTTTTCTTATATTTCTTTTCATGTTTTCTACTGAAGGCAGAAGAGCACATGCTTTTTCAGTTATCTCGCTGGAGGCATGCGATATTATTGTTTTTGTTGTTTCCTTTGATGTGGAGACCAACTCTCTGATTTCTTGAAGTACTTTCCTTGTTTCTAATTTATCAGGTCTTCCTTCATGGGTATGGTCGCTTCGTTTCACAAAACGACAATTCTTTTCTATCACTCTCGCTCTACATGATGATTTCTTGTGTTCTTCACATTTCCAATATGTCGTGTCATTGCGCTGGTATTCTTTTACATAAAAATATCCATCCAATATCATTTTTTTTTTGTTCAGATTGACTATTTATGTAAGACATATTTCAATATTTCGTACAACAGAACTTTTAACGTTACCGACTCTGACATTAATTCTGAAATGTTATGTTGATTACTATAGTTATATAATTACGTTCGAATCCTTCATTTGAATGAATTTTTATATACAAGGAGTTAGATAATTATTAGATTGCGATGAAAATTAATCAAAATTATTTTAAAAGAGGAACAGCGAAACCAAACCTATATATGATTCGATTAAATTGTTGTTCGATCGATTGCACTTTCGTTCAATTGATTATTCGATCGATTGATTTTCGATCAATTGATTATTCGATCATTTTATTTTTCGATCAATTGATTTTCGATCAATTGATTTTCGATCAATTGATATTCGATCAAATGATATTCGATCAAATGATTTTCGATCAAATGATTTCGATTAAATTTCCATAACAGTTCATTTCATGTTTTCTACTGAAGGCAGAAGAGCACATGCTTTTTCAGTTATCTCGCTGGAGGCATGCGATATTATTGTTTTTGGTGCTTCCTTTGATGTGGAGACCAACATGAGATTATGGAACAATACCTTATTACTATGATTATAGTTGTATATATGTTTAAACCATTAAACTATTTGGTTATTAAGCTTCTTCATCTCGTATACTTTATAACCTCTTAAACACAATGAGGTCAATATACTGAAGCCAGTGAATAGTGTGAACGTGGATAAAAGGCTTTGCCAGAATGGCTTACTTGATATGGCTTCTTTTAGTTCTCCTAGTGACGATTGCTTAGATATATACAAGTCATTGGGGTATACAGTACCTAAAAATTCATAATCAAATACAATATGTAGGGATTGGTTTGTAGATGGAATGTACATTAAGCAAGCAGAGTACAGTTGTTGAGGTGTGAGAGTGAATAGTTCTTGATTGCAGCTAACATATGATCTATCAAATGTACAATTGCTTTCAAAGTACAGTGTCCCTTCTTGTCTAATATTCATTGGCCTTAAGACCACTATTGGCAATCTATTACAACCTCTACATCCATAGATGTAATCTACATTAACTGCACATGAGGCTGTTAGGACTTGCAAACTTTTAATTTCCATGTTGCCAATCATCATAGTGGCAGTCCCAAGGATTCTCTTTCTAGACATGACTAGCATGTCATCCTCTGTCATATGATATGTAATTCCAGTGTCTCTATTTGATTTAGCTAGTTGTCCTATCTTCTTGATCTTAGGCGTTGGAGCAAAACATTGAGGGCTACATGACTCAACTCTACAGACCACCTCATTGTAATTAAAAGAGGAAGTTTTGAGATCTAGTGAAACTTGATAATCACCTATCTTATCTCCCTCTGGCATGTTCAGCTCTGAAGCAACAATTGGTGTTGGCGAACCATTCACTACTATTATGTTATTATCCATGTGAGGATCTTCATGCATAAAGTTAGTTATATAGACTGGTAGTTTAGTAGATCCGAAGGCATCAATGTCTAATAATCCAGTGCTTGGATTGTTCACGTTTAACTTGCTTATAGTTGTGTAGTTCTTATACACAATCTCTAACTCAACTTCCCAGCCACTGCTTTCTTTTTTGTAGACAGTATATAAATCTCCTATTGCCATTACTATCCATTTAAAGAAAGTGCAGGAAAGTTTATGCCAACAGGTAGTGTCACATCCCAAAGCCGAGGTAAGGCATCCGTATCCAGCATGAGTGTCATTTATATCATTCGAATATCGTCCACCTTTAGTTGTATAATGGCAATTGTTATACCAACATTGTCCTGCTCCCTTGCATTCATAATACGAATCTACTAGGATCTCCCAGTCTGATGTCTTGTACATTGCTACATATTTAGTGGTTATAGAGGATGCACGAATCTTTATTGTGAAGTTATTATTCTCAATATCTCTAAAGCATATCATCTGTCCTGTTTGAATAGGGAAGGTAAACATGTTTGTCTTAACACAGTCACCATTTCTACATACTTCTCCTGCAGAGTTGATGAAGAGGTTGTTGTCACAGGCATCAATTACCTCTAATCCATTTGACAATATGAGTGCACCCATAACTGCTGCAGCTGCAGTTTTCTTTGTTATTCCATAGCTCTTCTGTTGCTTGTTGTGTTTTGCTGCTTCAGAAGGGTGTACTGTCAGGTTGGGATACAATCCAGGGGTGTTAATGTCCTTATTCTCTTTATAAGGGATACCTTGTTCTTCAGGTACATCATCATCATCACTAATGTCATAAGCAAACTTGTTAAAGTCCTTCTGCCTCTCCATTAGTTCTTCTATAATGACATTATTTATGGGAGTATTACCTTTATTTAGTTGGTACTTCTTATCTATGGTCTTCTTACTTTTTTCAATTTGTGCTGGGATTTCAATGTATGTCGGATCTGCCATCTGTGGGCTTGTACTAACAAGTTTATGGTTAGCTTTGGCCACTTTAGATTTCATTACTTCTTGAACCTTGCTTCCGTATCTACCCTTTGTCTTTTCCTTAATAAGATTTGGCCTATTGTCAGTTAGTTCAACTATGTTCTTAGTTGCTTTATACTGGGAATGAACCCTTGCACTGTGGTATTTAATTATGACCCATTCCCATATTAATTGTGATAACTGTGCCAGCTCCTTGTGGAAAACTCCTAATAATAGTCCACAAATAACCAATGCGATTATTATTCCTATAGCTATAGGGACATAATCTGTGCTACAGCTTTCAAACATCTGATTATAAGTGCAATAGATTTCTGAAGTACTTTCCTTGTTTCTAATTTATCAGATCTTCCTTCATGGGTATGGTCGCTTCGTTTCACAAAACGACAATTCTTTTCTATCACTCTCGCTCTACATGATGATTTCTTGTGTTCTTCACATTTCCAATATATCGTGTCATTGCGCTGGTATTCTTTTACATAAAAATATCCATCCAATATCATTTTTTTTGTCCAGATTGACTATTTATGTAAGACATATTTCAATATTTCGTTACCGACTCTGACATTAATTCTGAAATGTTATGTTGATTACTATAGTTATATAATCACGTTCGAATCTTTCATTTGAATGAATTTTTATATACAAGGAGTTTGATAATTATTTGATTGCGATGAAAATTAATCGAAATTATTTTAAAAGAGGAACAACGAAACCAAACCTATATATGATTCGATTAAATTGTTGTTCGATCGATTGCACTTTCGTTCAATTGATTATTCGATCGATTGATTTTCGATCAATTGATTATTCGATCATTTTATTTTTCGATCAATTGATTTTCGATCAATTGATTTTCGATCAATTGATATTCGATCAAATGATCTTCGATCAAATGATTTTCTATCAAATGAATTCGATTAAATTTCCGGCAATCTTATGTTAAATTCTCAGAAGGCTTCGCAACTGACCCAAAGAGGTTAAAGAAAAAACAATAAGATGCACTTACTTTTGAGTATGTCCATAATATTACAATTTCATCTTCTAAGGAAGGTTGTTGATAGCTTTTGGCTACCTATCTTGCTCTCTCTTCCTCTATCTTCAGCACTCTGTTAGCCAATTTTTCAGTAAAAACCATCTCGAATCAATTAGTTTTATATCCGGTTACTTGTTGAACATGTTTTATTTTCTTCTGGTGCTGAAATCTCTTCTTCTATGGCCTCGTCCCATCCTCTATCAATTGTTTCCCGCTTTCAAATGAGTCACTGTGTATATAAGTTCCGATATATTATTTTCAAAGTTTTCACACATTTTTCTTACGAAGATAACCTAAACCATCACATAAACTTGCTTCTGAAACCTGTTGCATATAGTTTACTTCCTATAATAAATTATCAACGATCAAACGAACTTACCTTCAAGTGAAGTTCGATCGTGATTATATGAGTGTCCAGTCCGAAGATATCACTTGAAATACTACGAATAAGCCCTCTGTCCCCTCTCGTAGCGCTCGTACCATAATCCATGCTAGCTCATTCTGTTCAACTAAGAACCATCACTGCAACTTGGGTTGTGGGTTGGGTGGGTAGTGATATCTTCGGACTGGCCACTCATATAATCACGATCGAACTTCACTGGAAGGTAAGTTCGTTTGATCGTTAATTATATATCGTGTCCAGTCCTCGATATCACTTGAAATACTACGTAGATGTTTAGAGATGAGAAGTTGCAGTGGGTGACATGAATAAAGGTCTCAGAAAACATACAGAAACGAAATTGTGTTTTATTGAGATCAATACTCATTTCATATGTGATGTTGCTTAGTAGCAAATGAACAATATCCCATGAGATTCTCAATCAAATAAACAGGTGTTTTATAAAAACTAAGCTAAATTAAAAATACATTTTGATGTTGACATTTATGGTCTGCCAATGGATAAAATTGCTTTCGCATAATCAGGGTTTTTCGCTAGTGGGCGATTATAGAACTTTGCGAAAGTTCCGTATTTTTCGGACCATCCTATAGTTTTACAAATATCTTCCACGGATATGCCCTGTCGCAGCGCTTTGAAGAAGAGCAGTGTCTAGTCGAGTGGGGTTTGAATTTTGTGGTATCAATTCCAGCCTGATCAAGTAGAGTCCTGACCCATCGACTGAGGGTTTGTTTGGTGGCGACCGAATAAGGCTTCTTGTGTGTTAGAAACAGAAAATCGTGGCCATTTCTTATATCTGTTGTTCTTTCTATGTATTGTATCAATGTATATGCGCAGCAGAGAACCGGTCTCTCTTTGTAGAATGGTATATGGAGTGTTGGTTGTGGTCGATTTATTCCGGACGTCTTAATTGGGTCCGTTATGTGAATCTGTATCTCTGTATCGGTGTTCACAATGTTGGATAACCTGATGAGGTATATCGTTTGGAGTCGACCCCCAGTAATTAGGGCTAGTAGTGTTACGAGTTTGAATGAGATTGCTTGAAGGCTGTGGGATTGAGGAAGGTTCTCTATGTGTTGTAGCAACGGTCTCGGGTCCCAAGTCGTCTCGTATCTAGGTTGAGACGGTCGTAGCTTTGATAGGCCTCTCATAAATCTTGTGAGGACAGGGTCGTTTCCAAGGTCTCTGTTGAGTATCAGAGAGAGAGCCGATTTGTGGGAATTGAAGGTCCCAAATTTGGATTGTCCTTTAGCGTATATTGACTGCAAGAATGTAAGCACATCATTGGTGGAGGCTTCGTGCGGAGAAATGGCTCGGTTTTTGCAAAAAAGTCACCACTGGCGATATGTGGAATTATACTGTTTTAGTGTGCCCTCTGATAACGAAGCTATGATTATGTCGATGGCTTCTTCCGGTATCTTCCTTATCTGGTATGCTTTCCTGATAATACTGCGGCAGCCAGGATAACCTTCGAGTACAGAGGGTGACGTTCTCTGGAAGGGGAAGACAACAGATTTGGATCAGGACCAAGAAATAATATATCGCTTTTCACAAGCTTGGTGAAAACTGGAAACCATGGTTGTGCTTGCCACCACGGGACGACCAGGATACCTGTAGCTTTTTCTTCATAGATCTTCCTAAAAATTCATAATCAAATACAATATGTAGGGATTGGTTTGTAGATGGAATGTACATTAAGCAAGCAGAGTACAGTTGTTGAGGTGTGAGAGTGAATAGTTCTTGATTGCAGCTAACATATGATCTATCAAATGTACAATTGCTTTCAAAGTACAGTGTCCCTTCTTGTCTAATATTCATTGGCCTTAAGACCACTATTGGCAATCTATTACAACCTCTACATCCATAGATGTAATCTACATTAACTGCACATGAGGCTGTTAGGACTTGCAAACTTTTAATTTCCATGTTGCCAATCATCATAGTGGCAGTCCCAAGGATTCTCTTTCTAGACATGACTAGCATGTCATCCTCTGTCATATGATATGTAATTCCAGTGTCTCTATTTGATTTAGCTAGTTGTCCTATCTTCTTGATCTTAGGCGTTGGAGCAAAACATTGAGGGCTACATGACTCAACTCTACAGACCACCTCATTGTAATTAAAAGAGGAAGTTTTGAGATCTAGTGAAACTTGATAATCACCTATCTTATCTCCCTCTGGCATGTTCAGCTCTGAAGCAACAGTTGGTGTTGGCGAACCATTCACTACTATTATGTTATTATCCATGTGAGGATCTTCATGCATAAAGTTAGTTATATAGACTGGTAGTTTAGTAGATCCGAAGGCATCAATGTCTAATAATCCAGTGCTTGGATTGTTCACGTTTAACTTGCTTATAGTTGTGTAGTTCTTATACACAATCTCTAACTCAACTTCCCAGCCACTGCTTTCTTTTTTGTAGACAGTATATAAATCTCCTATTGCCATTACTATCCATTTAAAGAAAGTGCAGGAAAGTTTATGCCAACAGGTAGTGTCACATCCCAAAGCCGAGGTAAGGCATCCGTATCCAGCATGAGTGTCATTTATATCATTCGAATATCGTCCACCTTTAGTTGTATAATGGCAATTGTTATACCAACATTGTCCTGCTCCCTTGCATTCATAATACGAATCTACTAGGATCTCCCAGTCTGATGTCTTGTACATTGCTACATATTTAGTGGTTATAGAGGATGCACGAATCTTTATTGTGAAGTTATTATTCTCAATATCTCTAAAGCATATCATCTGTCCTGTTTGAATAGGGAAGGTAAACATGTTTGTCTTAACACAGTCACCATTTCTACATACTTCTCCTGCAGAGTTGATGAAGAGGTTGTTGTCACAGGCATCAATTACCTCTAATCCATTTGACAATATGAGTGCACCCATAACTGCTGCAGCTGCAGTTTTCTTTGTTATTCCATAGCTCTTCTGTTGCTTGTTGTGTTTTGCTGCTTCAGAAGGGTGTACTGTCAGGTTGGGATACAATCCAGGGGTGTTAATGTCCTTATTCTCTTTATAAGGGATACCTTGTTCTTCAGGTACATCATCATCATCACTAATGTCATAAGCAAACTTGTTAAAGTCCTTCTGCCTCTCCATTAGTTCTTCTATAATGACATTATTTATGGGAGTATTACCTTTATTTAGTTGGTACTTCTTATCTATGGTCTTCTTACTTTTTTCAATTTGTGCTGGGATTTCAATGTATGTCGGATCTGCCATCTGTGGGCTTGTACTAACAAGTTTATGGTTAGCTTTGGCCACTTTAGATTTCATTACTTCTTGAACCTTGCTTCCGTATCTACCCTTTGTCTTTTCCTTAATAAGATTTGGCCTATTGTCAGTTAGTTCAACTATGTTCTTAGTTGCTTTATACTGGGAATGAACCCTTGCACTGTGGTATTTAATTATGACCCATTCCCATATTAATTGTGATAACTGTGCCAGCTCCTTGTGGAAAACTCCTAATAATAGTCCACAAATAACCAATGCGATTATTATTCCTATAGCTATAGGGACATAATCTGTGCTACAGCTTTCAAACATCTGATTATAAGTGCAATAGATTTCTGAAGTACTTTCCTTGTTTCTAATTTATCAGATCTTCCTTCATGGGTATGGTCGCTTCGTTTCACAAAACGACAATTCTTTTCTATCACTCTCGCTCTACATGATGATTTCTTGTGTTCTTCACATTTCCAATATATCGTGTCATTGCGCTGGTATTCTTTTACATAAAAATATCCATCCAATATCATTTTTTTTGTCCAGATTGACTATTTATGTAAGACATATTTCAATATTTCGTTACCGACTCTGACATTAATTCTGAAATGTTATGTTGATTACTATAGTTATATAATCACGTTCGAATCTTTCATTTGAATGAATTTTTATATACAAGGAGTTTGATAATTATTTGATTGCGATGAAAATTAATCGAAATTATTTTAAAAGAGGAACAACGAAACCAAACCTATATATGATTCGATTAAATTGTTGTTCGATCGATTGCACTTTCGTTCAATTGATTATTCGATCGATTGATTTTCGATCAATTGATTATTCGATCATTTTATTTTTCGATCAATTGATTTTCGATCAATTGATTTTCGATCAATTGATATTCGATCAAATGATCTTCGATCAAATGATTTTCTATCAAATGAATTCGATTAAATTTCCGGCAATCTTATGTTAAATTCTCAGAAGGCTTCGCAACTGACCCAAAGAGGTTAAAGAAAAAACAATAAGATGCACTTACTTTTGAGTATGTCCATAATATTACAATTTCATCTTCTAAGGAAGGTTGTTGATAGCTTTTGGCTACCTATCTTGCTCTCTCTTCCTCTATCTTCAGCACTCTGTTAGCCAATTTTTCAGTAAAAACCATCTCGAATCAATTAGTTTTATATCCGGTTACTTGTTGAACATGTTTTATTTTCTTCTGGTGCTGAAATCTCTTCTTCTATGGCCTCGTCCCATCCTCTATCAATTGTTTCCCGCTTTCAAATGAGTCACTGTGTATATAAGTTCCGATATATTATTTTCAAAGTTTTCACACATTTTTCTTACGAAGATAACCTAAACCATCACATAAACTTGCTTCTGAAACCTGTTGCATATAGTTTACTTCCTATAATAAATTATCAACGATCAAACGAACTTACCTTCAAGTGAAGTTCGATCGTGATTATATGAGTGTCCAGTCCGAAGATATCACTTGAAATACTACGAATAAGCCCTCTGTCCCCTCTCGTAGCGCTCGTACCATAATCCATGCTAGCTCATTCTGTTCAACTAAGAACCATCACTGCAACTTGGGTTGTGGGTTGGGTGGGTAGTGATATCTTCGGACTGGCCACTCATATAATCACGATCGAACTTCACTGGAAGGTAAGTTCGTTTGATCGTTAATTATATATCGTGTCCAGTCCTCGATATCACTTGAAATACTACGTAGATGTTTAGAGATGAGAAGTTGCAGTGGGTGACATGAATAAAGGTCTCAGAAAACATACAGAAACGAAATTGTGTTTTATTGAGATCAATACTCATTTCATATGTGATGTTGCTTAGTAGCAAATGAACAATATCCCATGAGATTCTCAATCAAATAAACAGGTGTTTTATAAAAACTAAGCTAAATTAAAAATACATTTTGATGTTGACATTTATGGTCTGCCAATGGATAAAATTGCTTTCGCATAATCAGGGTTTTTCGCTAGTGGGCGATTATAGAACTTTGCGAAAGTTCCGTATTTTTCGGACCATCCTACAGTTTTACAAATATCTTCCACGGATATGCCCTGTCGCAGCGCTTTGAAGAAGAGCAGTGTCTAGTCGAGTGGGGTTTGAATTTTGTGGTATCAATTCCAGCCTGATCAAGTAGAGTCCTGACCCATCGACTGAGGGTTTGTTTGGTGGCGACCGAATAAGGCTTCTTGTGTGTTAGAAACAGAAAATCGTGGCCATTTCTTATATCTGTTGTTCTTTCTATGTATTGTATCAATGTATATGCGCAGCAGAGAACCGGTCTCTCTTTGTAGAATGGTATATGGAGTGTTGGTTGTGGTCGATTTATTCCGGACGTCTTAATTGGGTCCGTTATGTGAATCTGTATCTCTGTATCGGTGTTCACAATGTTGGATAACCTGATGAGGTATATCGTTTGGAGTCGACCCCCAGTAATTAGGGCTAGTAGTGTTACGAGTTTGAATGAGATTGCTTGAAGGCTGTGGGATTGAGGAAGGTTCTCTATGTGTTGTAGCAACGGTCTCGGGTCCCAAGTCGTCTCGTATCTAGGTTGAGACGGTCGTAGCTTTGATAGGCCTCTCATAAATCTTGTGAGGACAGGGTCGTTTCCAAGGTCTCTGTTGAGTATCAGAGAGAGAGCCGATTTGTGGGAATTGAAGGTCCCAAATTTGGATTGTCCTTTAGCGTATATTGACTGCAAGAATGTAAGCACATCATTGGTGGAGGCTTCGTGCGGAGAAATGGCTCGGTTTTTGCAAAAAAGTCACCACTGGCGATATGTGGAATTATACTGTTTTAGTGTGCCCTCTGATAACGAAGCTATGATTATGTCGATGGCTTCTTCCGGTATCTTCCTTATCTGGTATGCTTTCCTGATAATACTGCGGCAGCCAGGATAACCTTCGAGTACAGAGGGTGACGTTCTCTGGAAGGGGAAGACAACAGATTTGGATCAGGACCAAGAAATAATATATCGCTTTTCACAAGCTTGGTGAAAACTGGAAACCATGGTTGTGCTTGCCACCACGGGACGACCAGGATACCTGTAGCTTTTTCTTCATAGATCTTCCTAAAAATTCATAATCAAATACAATATGTAGGGATTGGTTTGTAGATGGAATGTACATTAAGCAAGCAGAGTACAGTTGTTGAGGTGTGAGAGTGAATAGTTCTTGATTGCAGCTAACATATGATCTATCAAATGTACAATTGCTTTCAAAGTACAGTGTCCCTTCTTGTCTAATATTCATTGGCCTTAAGACCACTATTGGCAATCTATTACAACCTCTACATCCATAGATGTAATCTACATTAACTGCACATGAGGCTGTTAGGACTTGCAAACTTTTAATTTCCATGTTGCCAATCATCATAGTGGCAGTCCCAAGGATTCTCTTTCTAGACATGACTAGCATGTCATCCTCTGTCATATGATATGTAATTCCAGTGTCTCTATTTGATTTAGCTAGTTGTCCTATCTTCTTGATCTTAGGCGTTGGAGCAAAACATTGAGGGCTACATGACTCAACTCTACAGACCACCTCATTGTAATTAAAAGAGGAAGTTTTGAGATCTAGTGAAACTTGATAATCACCTATCTTATCTCCCTCTGGCATGTTCAGCTCTGAAGCAACAATTGGTGTTGGCGAACCATTCACTACTATTATGTTATTATCCATGTGAGGATCTTCATGCATAAAGTTAGTTATATAGACTGGTAGTTTAGTAGATCCGAAGGCATCAATGTCTAATAATCCAGTGCTTGGATTGTTCACGTTTAACTTGCTTATAGTTGTGTAGTTCTTATACACAATCTCTAACTCAACTTCCCAGCCACTGCTTTCTTTTTTGTAGACAGTATATAAATCTCCTATTGCCATTACTATCCATTTAAAGAAAGTGCAGGAAAGTTTATGCCAACAGGTAGTGTCACATCCCAAAGCCGAGGTAAGGCATCCGTATCCAGCATGAGTGTCATTTATATCATTCGAATATCGTCCACCTTTAGTTGTATAATGGCAATTGTTATACCAACATTGTCCTGCTCCCTTGCATTCATAATACGAATCTACTAGGATCTCCCAGTCTGATGTCTTGTACATTGCTACATATTTAGTGGTTATAGAGGATGCACGAATCTTTATTGTGAAGTTATTATTCTCAATATCTCTAAAGCATATCATCTGTCCTGTTTGAATAGGGAAGGTAAACATGTTTGTCTTAACACAGTCACCATTTCTACATACTTCTCCTGCAGAGTTGATGAAGAGGTTGTTGTCACAGGCATCAATTACCTCTAATCCATTTGACAATATGAGTGCACCCATAACTGCTGCAGCTGCAGTTTTCTTTGTTATTCCATAGCTCTTCTGTTGCTTGTTGTGTTTTGCTGCTTCAGAAGGGTGTACTGTCAGGTTGGGATACAATCCAGGGGTGTTAATGTCCTTATTCTCTTTATAGGGGATACCTTGTTCTTCAGGTACATCATCATCATCACTAATGTCATAAGCAAACTTGTTAAAGTCCTTCTGCCTCTCCATTAGTTCTTCTATAATGACATTATTTATGGGAGTATTACCTTTATTTAGTTGGTACTTCTTATCTATGGTCTTCTTACTTTTTTCAATTTGTGCTGGGATTTCAATGTATGTCGGATCTGCCATCTGTGGGCTTGTACTAACAAGTTTATGGTTAGCTTTGGCCACTTTAGATTTCATTACTTCTTGAACCTTGCTTCCGTATCTACCCTTTGTCTTTTCCTTAATAAGATTTGGCCTATTGTCAGTTAGTTCAACTATGTTCTTAGTTGCTTTATACTGGGAATGAACCCTTGCACTGTGGTATTTAATTATGACCCATTCCCATATTAATTGTGATAACTGTGCCAGCTCCTTGTGGAAAACTCCTAATAATAGTCCACAAATAACCAATGCGATTATTATTCCTATAGCTATAGGGACATAATCTGTGCTACAGCTTTCAAACATCTGATTATAAGTGCAATAGATTTCTGAAGTACTTTCCTTGTTTCTAATTTATCAGATCTTCCTTCATGGGTATGGTCGCTTCGTTTCACAAAACGACAATTCTTTTCTATCACTCTCGCTCTACATGATGATTTCTTGTGTTCTTCACATTTCCAATATATCGTGTCATTGCGCTGGTATTCTTTTACATAAAAATATCCATCCAATATCATTTTTTTTGTCCAGATTGACTATTTATGTAAGACATATTTCAATATTTCGTTACCGACTCTGACATTAATTCTGAAATGTTATGTTGATTACTATAGTTATATAATCACGTTCGAATCTTTCATTTGAATGAATTTTTATATACAAGGAGTTTGATAATTATTTGATTGCGATGAAAATTAATCGAAATTATTTTAAAAGAGGAACAACGAAACCAAACCTATATATGATTCGATTAAATTGTTGTTCGATCGATTGCACTTTCGTTCAATTGATTATTCGATCGATTGATTTTCGATCAATTGATTATTCGATCATTTTATTTTTCGATCAATTGATTTTCGATCAATTGATTTTCGATCAATTGATATTCGATCAAATGATCTTCGATCAAATGATTTTCTATCAAATGAATTCGATTAAATTTCCGGCAATCTTATGTTAAATTCTCAGAAGGCTTCGCAACTGACCCAAAGAGGTTAAAGAAAAAACAATAAGATGCACTTACTTTTGAGTATGTCCATAATATTACAATTTCATCTTCTAAGGAAGGTTGTTGATAGCTTTTGGCTACCTATCTTGCTCTCTCTTCCTCTATCTTCAGCACTCTGTTAGCCAATTTTTCAGTAAAAACCATCTCGAATCAATTAGTTTTATATCCGGTTACTTGTTGAACATGTTTTATTTTCTTCTGGTGCTGAAATCTCTTCTTCTATGGCCTCGTCCCATCCTCTATCAATTGTTTCCCGCTTTCAAATGAGTCACTGTGTATATAAGTTCCGATATATTATTTTCAAAGTTTTCACACATTTTTCTTACGAAGATAACCTAAACCATCACATAAACTTGCTTCTGAAACCTGTTGCATATAGTTTACTTCCTATAATAAATTATCAACGATCAAACGAACTTACCTTCAAGTGAAGTTCGATCGTGATTATATGAGTGTCCAGTCCGAAGATATCACTTGAAATACTACGAATAAGCCCTCTGTCCCCTCTCGTAGCGCTCGTACCATAATCCATGCTAGCTCATTCTGTTCAACTAAGAACCATCACTGCAACTTGGGTTGTGGGTTGGGTGGGTAGTGATATCTTCGGACTGGCCACTCATATAATCACGATCGAACTTCACTGGAAGGTAAGTTCGTTTGATCGTTAATTATATATCGTGTCCAGTCCTCGATATCACTTGAAATACTACGTAGATGTTTAGAGATGAGAAGTTGCAGTGGGTGACATGAATAAAGGTCTCAGAAAACATACAGAAACGAAATTGTGTTTTATTGAGATCAATACTCATTTCATATGTGATGTTGCTTAGTAGCAAATGAACAATATCCCATGAGATTCTCAATCAAATAAACAGGTGTTTTATAAAAACTAAGCTAAATTAAAAATACATTTTGATGTTGACATTTATGGTCTGCCAATGGATAAAATTGCTTTCGCATAATCAGGGTTTTTCGCTAGTGGGCGATTATAGAACTTTGCGAAAGTTCCGTATTTTTCGGACCATCCTACAGTTTTACAAATATCTTCCACGGATATGCCCTGTCGCAGCGCTTTGAAGAAGAGCAGTGTCTAGTCGAGTGGGGTTTGAATTTTGTGGTATCAATTCCAGCCTGATCAAGTAGAGTCCTGACCCATCGACTGAGGGTTTGTTTGGTGGCGACCGAATAAGGCTTCTTGTGTGTTAGAAACAGAAAATCGTGGCCATTTCTTATATCTGTTGTTCTTTCTATGTATTGTATCAATGTATATGCGCAGCAGAGAACCGGTCTCTCTTTGTAGAATGGTATATGGAGTGTTGGTTGTGGTCGATTTATTCCGGACGTCTTAATTGGGTCCGTTATGTGAATCTGTATCTCTGTATCGGTGTTCACAATGTTGGATAACCTGATGAGGTATATCGTTTGGAGTCGACCCCCAGTAATTAGGGCTAGTAGTGTTACGAGTTTGAATGAGATTGCTTGAAGGCTGTGGGATTGAGGAAGGTTCTCTATGTGTTGTAGCAACGGTCTCGGGTCCCAAGTCGTCTCGTATCTAGGTTGAGACGGTCGTAGCTTTGATAGGCCTTCTCATAAATCTTGTGAGGACAGGGTCGTTTCCAAGGTCTCTGTTGAGTATCAGAGAGAGAGCCGATTTGTGGGAATTGAAGGTCCCAAATTTGGATTGTCCTTTAGCGTATATTGACTGCAAGAATGTAAGCACATCATTGGTGGAGGCTTCGTGCGGAGAAATGGCTCGGTTTTTGCAAAAAAGTCACCACTGGCGATATGTGGAATTATACTGTTTTAGTGTGCCCTCTGATAACGAAGCTATGATTATGTCGATGGCTTCTTCCGGTATCTTCCTTATCTGGTATGCTTTCCTGATAATACTGCGGCAGCCAGGATAACCTTCGAGTACAGAGGGTGACGTTCTCTGGAAGGGGAAGACAACAGATTTGGATCAGGACCAAGAAATAATATATCGCTTTTCACAAGCTTGGTGAAAACTGGAAACCATGGTTGTGCTTGCCACCACGGGACGACCAGGATACCTGTAGCTTTTTCTTCATAGATCTTCCTAAAAATTCATAATCAAATACAATATGTAGGGATTGGTTTGTAGATGGAATGTACATTAAGCAAGCAGAGTACAGTTGTTGAGGTGTGAGAGTGAATAGTTCTTGATTGCAGCTAACATATGATCTATCAAATGTACAATTGCTTTCAAAGTACAGTGTCCCTTCTTGTCTAATATTCATTGGCCTTAAGACCACTATTGGCAATCTATTACAACCTCTACATCCATAGATGTAATCTACATTAACTGCACATGAGGCTGTTAGGACTTGCAAACTTTTAATTTCCATGTTGCCAATCATCATAGTGGCAGTCCCAAGGATTCTCTTTCTAGACATGACTAGCATGTCATCCTCTGTCATATGATATGTAATTCCAGTGTCTCTATTTGATTTAGCTAGTTGTCCTATCTTCTTGATCTTAGGCGTTGGAGCAAAACATTGAGGGCTACATGACTCAACTCTACAGACCACCTCATTGTAATTAAAAGAGGAAGTTTTGAGATCTAGTGAAACTTGATAATCACCTATCTTATCTCCCTCTGGCATGTTCAGCTCTGAAGCAACAATTGGTGTTGGCGAACCATTCACTACTATTATGTTATTATCCATGTGAGGATCTTCATGCATAAAGTTAGTTATATAGACTGGTAGTTTAGTAGATCCGAAGGCATCAATGTCTAATAATCCAGTGCTTGGATTGTTCACGTTTAACTTGCTTATAGTTGTGTAGTTCTTATACACAATCTCTAACTCAACTTCCCAGCCACTGCTTTCTTTTTTGTAGACAGTATATAAATCTCCTATTGCCATTACTATCCATTTAAAGAAAGTGCAGGAAAGTTTATGCCAACAGGTAGTGTCACATCCCAAAGCCGAGGTAAGGCATCCGTATCCAGCATGAGTGTCATTTATATCATTCGAATATCGTCCACCTTTAGTTGTATAATGGCAATTGTTATACCAACATTGTCCTGCTCCCTTGCATTCATAATACGAATCTACTAGGATCTCCCAGTCTGATGTCTTGTACATTGCTACATATTTAGTGGTTATAGAGGATGCACGAATCTTTATTGTGAAGTTATTATTCTCAATATCTCTAAAGCATATCATCTGTCCTGTTTGAATAGGGAAGGTAAACATGTTTGTCTTAACACAGTCACCATTTCTACATACTTCTCCTGCAGAGTTGATGAAGAGGTTGTTGTCACAGGCATCAATTACCTCTAATCCATTTGACAATATGAGTGCACCCATAACTGCTGCAGCTGCAGTTTTCTTTGTTATTCCATAGCTCTTCTGTTGCTTGTTGTGTTTTGCTGCTTCAGAAGGGTGTACTGTCAGGTTGGGATACAATCCAGGGGTGTTAATGTCCTTATTCTCTTTATAAGGGATACCTTGTTCTTCAGGTACATCATCATCATCACTAATGTCATAAGCAAACTTGTTAAAGTCCTTCTGCCTCTCCATTAGTTCTTCTATAATGACATTATTTATGGGAGTATTACCTTTATTTAGTTGGTACTTCTTATCTATGGTCTTCTTACTTTTTTCAATTTGTGCTGGGATTTCAATGTATGTCGGATCTGCCATCTGTGGGCTTGTACTAACAAGTTTATGGTTAGCTTTGGCCACTTTAGATTTCATTACTTCTTGAACCTTGCTTCCGTATCTACCCTTTGTCTTTTCCTTAATAAGATTTGGCCTATTGTCAGTTAGTTCAACTATGTTCTTAGTTGCTTTATACTGGGAATGAACCCTTGCACTGTGGTATTTAATTATGACCCATTCCCATATTAATTGTGATAACTGTGCCAGCTCCTTGTGGAAAACTCCTAATAATAGTCCACAAATAACCAATGCGATTATTATTCCTATAGCTATAGGGACATAATCTGTGCTACAGCTTTCAAACATCTGATTATAAGTGCAATAGATTTCTGAAGTACTTTCCTTGTTTCTAATTTATCAGATCTTCCTTCATGGGTATGGTCGCTTCGTTTCACAAAACGACAATTCTTTTCTATCACTCTCGCTCTACATGATGATTTCTTGTGTTCTTCACATTTCCAATATATCGTGTCATTGCGCTGGTATTCTTTTACATAAAAATATCCATCCAATATCATTTTTCTTGTCCAGATTGACTATTTATGTAAGACATATTTCAATATTTCGTTACCGACTCTGACATTAATTCTGAAATGTTATGTTGATTACTATAGTTATATAATCACGTTCGAATCTTTCATTTGAATGAATTTTTATATACAAGGAGTTTGATAATTATTTGATTGCGATGAAAATTAATCGAAATTATTTTAAAAGAGGAACAACGAAACCAAACCTATATATGATTCGATTAAATTGTTGTTCGATCGATTGCACTTTCGTTCAATTGATTATTCGATCGATTGATTTTCGATCAATTGATTATTCGATCATTTTATTTTTCGATCAATTGATTTTCGATCAATTGATTTTCGATCAATTGATATTCGATCAAATGATCTTCGATCAAATGATTTTCTATCAAATGAATTCGATTAAATTTCCGGCAATCTTATGTTAAATTCTCAGAAGGCTTCGCAACTGACCCAAAGAGGTTAAAGAAAAAACAATAAGATGCACTTACTTTTGAGTATGTCCATAATATTACAATTTCATCTTCTAAGGAAGGTTGTTGATAGCTTTTGGCTACCTATCTTGCTCTCTCTTCCTCTATCTTCAGCACTCTGTTAGCCAATTTTTCAGTAAAAACCATCTCGAATCAATTAGTTTTATATCCGGTTACTTGTTGAACATGTTTTATTTTCTTCTGGTGCTGAAATCTCTTCTTCTATGGCCTCGTCCCATCCTCTATCAATTGTTTCCCGCTTTCAAATGAGTCACTGTGTATATAAGTTCCGATATATTATTTTCAAAGTTTTCACACATTTTTCTTACGAAGATAACCTAAACCATCACATAAACTTGCTTCTGAAACCTGTTGCATATAGTTTACTTCCTATAATAAATTATCAACGATCAAACGAACTTACCTTCAAGTGAAGTTCGATCGTGATTATATGAGTGTCCAGTCCGAAGATATCACTTGAAATACTACGAATAAGCCCTCTGTCCCCTCTCGTAGCGCTCGTACCATAATCCATGCTAGCTCATTCTGTTCAACTAAGAACCATCACTGCAACTTGGGTTGTGGGTTGGGTGGGTAGTGATATCTTCGGACTGGCCACTCATATAATCACGATCGAACTTCACTGGAAGGTAAGTTCGTTTGATCGTTAATTATATATCGTGTCCAGTCCTCGATATCACTTGAAATACTACGTAGATGTTTAGAGATGAGAAGTTGCAGTGGGTGACATGA